>CM062804.1:173840384-174440384 GCA_031772625.1 Pinus tabuliformis | reverse complement strand
TGATTCTTCAAATATATGAATATATTATCAATGAATACAATCACAAACATGTCTAGATAAGGACACAAGACATTGTTCATCAGACACATCAAACTAGATGGAGCATTAGTTAAACAAAAAGGAACGACAACGAAATCATAATTCCCACACTTGGTCTAGAAAGAAGTCTTGTAAATTTCCTCTTCTTTGATGCTTTCCTAATGATAGATTGATCTCAAATCAATATTCAATAACATTGTTACTCCCTTCAACCAGTCAAACAAGTCATCGATCCTCGGCAAAGGCTACATGTTCTTGATCATCACCTTGTTCAACTACTTGTAATTAGTACAAAACCTAAGAGTACCATCATTCTTCTTTACAAACAACAATGGTGGACCCCAAGTTGAAACACTTAGCCTTACGTATCCCTTGTCAAGCATTTCCTTCAATTGCAACTTCAATTCCACTAACTCTAGTGTGCTCATCCTATAAGGTGATTTTGATGTTGATGTTTGCCTTGGTACCAACTCAATGTAAAATTCCACTTCCCTGTGAGCCAACAACTCTGAAATATCTCATGCAAACATATTCTCGAGCTGCTATGAAACTAAATACCTCTTCAAGACATCTGCATCCTCAGCATCCTTACCTTTATCACTAGAGATATGCACTACAAATAATGCACACCCTTTCCTACGACTACACTTTTCCTGCATAGTTGTAACCATTCAGACTGATGTTGTCATCTTCTTACCTTTAAAGATTCATATTTCTCCATTTAATTGAATCACTCAATAGAATTTTCATAATAATCCACCTTAGTATTATGAAGATGCAACTAATACATACCAAATAACATATTGTATGAACCCAAAAAAATCACATTTAGATGTGTTGATGTAGACATACCATTGAAGTCAAATTGACAAGCTCTTACCCAATGATTAACCCTTTTCTTAGTACCTATAACCAACTACACTAAGCAAGAATCTGCATGCACTTCTTTATCCAAACCACACTTATCCACCAAGTCGGGATTAACATAACTATAATTAGATCTAGCATCAATCAAAATAAAGAACCTGATCACCAAATCTTACCGTCCAACTCGATAATAGATTCTTAGTGGTCTTCCTGCCTATTATGCAATGTTGCATAAATATGAGGAATACTATATCGAACATCCACCACTATCTATGCCTCCTAAGCATTATATATCTGGAGTTTGTTGTCGTGATGTTGTGTACAATATCTCATAATATGCTCTCCACTACAAACCCAACACTACAAAGGCTTCCTACCATCACCCTTGTTCTACTCCTTAGACTGAAATCCCTGTCCTTTGTGTGATGCATTGAACTTCTTATGTGGCGCTACATTTTATTTGTCCTTTGTATCTTGTGGTTTTCCTCTCTTCTTAGCTCACTTTCGTTTATTATTCTCGTTACATTTCCAATCCTATTTAGTCTTAGATTTTTGCTTTCATTGCTAATAATAATGTTTCATCTTTCTTCTAGCTTCTTCCAACGATCTACAACCATCAAACTCAATCCTATCTTTGAATGAAACTGACAACCCACTGACGAATCTTTGAATCTTAGCTTTATCCTCCTTAATAAAAAGCACCTATCTCAACAAATCCAAGAATCTTCTAGTATACTCCTCGTTGGTCATAGATCCCTTCTTCAACTCATAGAACTCTTTTTCAATGTCACCATAGTATCTCGCAGACAGATACTTCTTTCTAAATTTTTTATCAAAATCACTACATGTCATCTCCTCTTCCCAAAAACCTTTGACATTCTTTACATCCTCCCACCGAATGCCTACTTTCCCTTTACGTTTGAAGGTAGTTATCCTGGCTTTCATGTTCTCTAAGTAATCACGCGGCCGGAAGAATGTATTCATCCGAAGAAAACATGGCTCTGCATCCTGTGACATATGGAATTACCATTCAATTGTAGGTGTCTTTGGTTTATTGAAGTCATTTGAAAAATATCCCCTGTCACTCCTCCTATACGAGTGATAGCAGTGATTCCCATGATTCCTATGTAAACGAGAACTACACTAAAGACCATGTCCACTACCTCTCCTTTTAGGTCTATCCAAATGACGGGCCTCTAAATTAGACATATATTTAAGGCCCATGCCTATAAAATAAACATAAATTAAGTCCCACATGACCATCCTTCAGCACATTAAACGTCTCTTTTTGCGTTAGATAATCTATTTTTAAATTTAATATTTCCATTAGGAAGGTTTATGGATAGTTACATATTTGTGCCTAATATTATTTATTTTTGTGGAATATTGTGAGAATATTAGGCAAATTATGAAGATTTGGAGGAGGATATAATTTAGGGACTTTCTCCCTACTATAGGAACATAAATGTTAAATAATAAATCAATAAGATATTCTGTAATTATGGCACAGATTGCGGAGCTCCAATGATTGAGAAAATCTGGGAATGTGTTCCTTGTCATTTAATACAGATTCCTAGTATTGGCTGCCAAATCCACTAATCAAGGGATTTTGGTCAGGAAAGATTCCTCCTATCATGGGGAATGATTCATAATCATTTTTTATAATTACCAAAGCGAATTTTCCTCTACGAGTATATTTGTATTAGTCTTCTTGTGGAGGGAACTCATGTTTTTGCAGCTCCATTGTCATTTCTTGCAGGGATGTAATTGTATTCATGGAAATAATGAAGATTGGTGTCATGTTCATCATGTAAACCTTGGTCACCTTCATAGGAATCTGAGTTTCCTTTTCCTTAGCCATCCCAGGAGCCTCAAATCCCTTTTATATAATTTCTTTTCTTCTTTTCACTTCTTATTCACATGCATCTCTTGTTCTTATTTCTTTCTATTTCTCCATTTAGTATTAATGATTTCTTGTTGTAGGATTGGATTAAATGGTTGATGTAAGTTATTTTGTAGGATTAAAGGAATCATTTCATCCTTGTAAAATATTTGGAATTTCATAGTAATCACTGAGCTACTTGGATTAATTTGTTTATTCCCAAATCTAGATTTCTGGAACTCCTTTGTGGCAAATAACAGTAAATTTATGCTATTTTTTAGAGCATGCTAAAGAGCTCCAATCGATTTTGTTCCACTTGAATTAGATCAAAAAACCATTGTAGTTAATAACAAAAATTACCCCATTTAATTTTCACTTGATTGGGTCAGGCATTTGATAGATTTACTAGCTCACTAGTTCTCGAATATCTAGATTTTATACAAGTAATTTTCTGCCGTTTTTTAGCATGGGTTAGCAGAGGTATTTTTGAGTGATTCCACTTGGAATGGATACCTAAGACATCCCATTCAATAAAAAAAATTCCCATCCAATTTTATTTTATTTGGTTGTAATTCGATGAATTATAACTCCCTATAGTAAATGTGTTCTTTCCTGTAGTAGTAGTACAAGAAACCATGTAGTAGTCTTCCAACATGCATGTACTTGCCCATATTCACTAAATAATATTGGTTACTGTCCCTTAGGGTTGAATTAAAACCCCTAGGCTCTAAATCAATGATTAGGAAGACTAAATACTTCTTAGTACTTGTGTCCTTACCCATGCAAAACATTTCCGCGATTTGGGTTAATGGAAAAATTTATGAATTGGATAATACAATGATGATTTTCTTCATTGCCACATCCAATCAACTCTGTTGATGGATATAAACTCTTTGAAATGTAATGTTTGACATTTAGTTCATGATATTTACTTTGTGCAATTAGAATATCTTTTTTCCTTGTATTTTCTTTCTTGCAATAGGTTAAGGTTTCCATTTTGAACATTTCTTTTTCTAAAATTAGTTTGGGATTTGATTTCATTACATGTAATCCATTACATCATGAAAACAAAGTAAGGACACATTGTATGTTGCACATATAGTGCCGATACCTCTTAAGTTTTTACGAACCCCAAGTTGATAATTAAAGTTGGTAGCCTTGGGAGCTGAAACATTCTTATTGCAATATCGAGGCTCGTCACTTTTTGGCATTAATGTCGAGGAGGTGTCAAAGTATGCATTGATTTCTTCTCTTGAGTATTCATTGATTTTAATTTCTGCAAGAATAAGAAAATTGCATTAAGCATATTTCATTTCAAAAACAAAAAATTGCAGTGCATTAGTGTTTTCATTATACCATAAAAAAGAAAAAAAAGTCTCTAACACCAAGCCACCCCACCGTTTCATCACATGGTGTAGTAAGAGCCACATCACCATCCACTTTTGCAGGTACAAGAAGAAGAGATGGCAAGGAATGTAGAATAAATGGATGGAGATTATGACAGTGAAGAAGATCCTCTCAGATTTCCCATTCAAGATACTGATGGTAGTGTGCACATGAAGAACATCCCTCCATCTTTTCTTCCAGAATTTCATGGTCTAAGGTCAAAGGATTCAGAAACATTTTTCTTTGAATTTGAAATCCTTTGTAGACATTATGGTTACCTGCTAAACACTCAAAAATTGAGATTGTTTCTGGAAACATTGAAGGATAGATCTCTTAAATGGTTCATGAGTTTAGGGACTAATTCAATAAGATCATGGAATGGTATGAAAAATATATTTCTAGAAAAATATAAAGACCATGATCTTAAAGAAGAAATATTTAGAATGAATCAAAAAGAATATGAGAGTTTAGAATATCTAATGGAGAGGTTCATGTACAATGTTAAGAGGTAAAAACTACATAATTTAGGATTCGACACACTAAAAACCCTTTAAGTTAGAACAATTAGGGATGAGTGGATTGATCTCCTTGATCTCATGACTAGAGGTGATGTATACCAATTATCATTTGATGAAATTTTTGAAACATGCAAATACATATGAAGAGGAAGGGAAAGAGTATGTCAATCAACAACAAGATCGGTAAGTCAAGCTAAACTCATAAATTCGCTTGGTAACTTTAAATTAGAAATTTTTAGCAATATAAGTAAACAAGTAGAAATGCTAACAATACAAAATGAGAAAAAATAAGATGTTAATATTTCTGTTGTCAATGTAGAATAACATGATGTTAAATGTTTCTCCTCATTACCAAGGTTGAAGGACGTTTACCAAGAGGACAATGGACCAAGTCATTTGACAATGAAGCTATGTTATGTAGCTCCAAGAGGACCATGCCAACCTATTCAATTTGATATGATGTAAGAGCCTAATTCATAATTTCAAGCTTATTCACATCCATATAAAAGTAATTGTAATTCACCCTTTCCTTGGCAACATTCGGCCTCTCAATCTGAAAACCAATCTTGGAAACAAGTTTGGAAAGGAACTTATGGGATCCATCCACAATATCCTCAGTATTTTCCTCAATATCGTCCATACCCAACTCCATGTTATCCCTACCATTGACCTCCACCATAACCACATCCATCTCAAATATCCACTCCCACTCAACTACTTGTACCACCATTTCCAAACCCACATAATGAAGTAGCTCATCCCATTTACAATGCTGAGGTACGACACTTCCAAACATCTCCTCTTGATATAAATGGTATTCATCTTAGCTTAGGAAGAGTATTGAGAAAAAGAGATTCTCTTGATATCATTGAAGGACCACATCCACAAGAAGAAGATTCAAATGAGAATACCAAAGGATCATGGGTTGCATTTGATGAAGAGCATACATCAAAATCAGAGATTGAGAAAGCTCTCTCATGGTTACCATCAAATACTCCATGTGTTCAAGAGAAAAATCATCAAAAATAAGAAGATCTGAATTTCATGGAAGAAGAAGACATCCAAGATGATCCAAATCAGAAAGTGGAGCAAGGGAATCGAAGTTATATTGAGGTTTGGTTCCAGAAGATTAACAGGATGGAGCATCACTCTGTTCTTCAATTGTGCTTGATATTTTCAAAGTCAAAGCATTTAGTCTCTGAAATTTAGGTACATGTCAAATCATATATTACAAGCCTACACATCAGTTTATCTATCATCTCGATGTGCACTTGGCTTCATTGGAAGTATTCCTACACTTGAAACTTATTTTTCTTTTCAGGTAGAGTAGCATACGAAAAGAAATAAAAAATGAAAAATAAGAGAAAAAAATAAAAATCTCAAGTGAAAACCTCCTTTGAGGCATCTAAGATTGGCTCGTTGATTGAAAACCTCCGTGATGTGGTCAATGGGATGGAAAAAATAAAAAATAAAAAGGAGAAAAAGGAAAGATCTTAGGTGAAAACCTCCTTTGATGTGCCTAGGCATACCTACTAGTTGAAAACCTCATTGGGGCGACTCATAGGCCTAGAAGAAAAAAAATAAAAAATAAAAATGTTTGCTTCGTGGCTCTCTCTGATGAATGTAGGTGATCTCCAACATGTGCAAGCAACAAAAAAAAGTTGGCACAAAAACAAATTGGTCCAAATTATAGTCAAAGGAAGTCAAACTTGGATTTTCTCCTCTTTTACTCAGATGCTCCAGAAGGGCCAAGGCCATGCCCATCCATCACCCTCATCTGTTTCCACCATCCACTCATCATTCCCAAGCTTTTATCACTCATTTTCCTTGTCCTAAAATACTACATGAATGCTTTGTTTTACTACAAGAAATGGAAATACATAGAGGAGAAATTTATTTTTGTCATATATTGAAAATCATGCACATTTGCAAATATATTTTAGTTGGAGATGCATATTTATTATGGTAACATGCTCAAGCGATTTTAGCAAATTCTAGTGCACAAATTTTGAGAAATAGAACTCCATCACCTACAACCATTTTGTCTTTTTCTCAGTATTTGTGCATCCATTTAAAACATTCTTTCATGGTGAGACACATAGGTGTGATGGTAACATGCCCAAGAAATTTCAGAAAATTCTAGTGCACAGTTTCCAAGAAATCGACCTCCATCAACTTTAGCCATTTTTTTTTTCTCGCAATTCATGCATCTATTGGCCAAATTTGTTTTATGGGGAGGTGCATAAGGATGATGGAAATAGGCTCAAAAAATTTTAGATCAATCCATTCTACTGTTTGGGATATCTGGACAAAAAAAGGAAAATATGTTGTTTCTTTAGTACTACTATAGGACGTCCTAGTTCTACTACAAGATGCCTTGTCTTACTACAGGAAACAGACGAAAAGCTTTGGAGATGGTAGGAAATCTATAATGAAGTACCATAAAGGTGTTTAATGGTGGAATAAGGTATAGGGAAGGTGAACATCACCTATGGACAAACCCATCACTCTAAGAAGGGCGGATTTGACAAGGATAGCTTGCTCATGGTAACAGGAAGACAAAGGTTTAGAATCACCAAGATATGGAGACTTGTGCAGAAGTGAAAAAAGGAAATTATCACCCCTAGAGGACCAGGGATCAATCATCAACTTAGCAGCAACATGCATGTCTCTCCAACAACCATCAGGTAGGTACAGGTATGCAATATTCTTGACCTCTTCTCTTGAGAATATTATAGTTAGAAATTTTTTGTTAATGCATGATTGATGAGGTTTTATAAGATAGTGATGGGTTAGCAGTGTTAGTCACCTTCAATTAGTTAATTGCAGCTCACTCCTTCACTCATGTAATGTGGAAAAGCCAAATTAGCAAGGGTGATGATTTTGAGGAATGGGGACAACAGTCAAAAGAATAAATTTATGTGAAGGCCAAGTCACCACAACACTCCAATCCCTTCATCCACTTCATATCCAGTATCTATCCATCATTCATCCATCCTAGTTCATAAGAGAAAAATAATATTTTTTAAGAACAAACCCTACACTCTATCTCACCATGAAATTTTCTTGAAAAAAGCACATGGAGCACATCCTCTCCATTTTCAAAAACCTACACTACTCCCTCTGAGCCGTAGCATCCTACTCCAACCCCTCTACATCATTTCTTATCACTCCCATACAATTAGAAGACCTTGAAGGAAGAAGGAACGAATGCTACAGGAAGGAAAAATTGTTCTACAAGAAGGAACTCTAAGGCCATTGGGCAATCATCTAAGCCACAAAAGAGAAGGAGGCAAAAAAAGGAGTCAAGGTATTCACCATCAAAACAGAACTCAAACTACAGTGATGAAAAGAGGCTTTCTAAGAGGTCTCTAATCTCTTACTAGCTTTTGTCAAAGGTCTAAAAGATGCTATAGAAATGGGAGAAAGTCATGGAAGTCAAGTTGAGCACCTACCTTAGGCTTAGACTACCATTTCTGCTCAAAGCAGGTTTAAACAAGGTTTTGTGTAGTACTACAGGAACTGGTACAGGGTTTCCTATAGTACTACAGGAACCGCTATAGGGTATCCTTTAGTTTTTATAGGAATTACTACAAGATGTCCTAGCTCTCATCTAAAAGCGATTTGAAGTTTTCAAAGGTGTCCAAATGTTGGAACAAGGTAGCAGAAGGTTGGAAAAGGATGTGGAAGACCTTTCCAAAATGAAAAATATTCAAGAACCCATATTCTATAAGGGGAAGAAGGAAGGTTAATGGTCTCAAGAAAGACTGTGATTTTTTCTATGCACAAATAGTTTTGGAAAACTGAGTGGAAATGGAAAAAAGGTTTCAAGGGAGAGGATGTGAATGAAATAGATCTACAAGCCAACAGAGTTCACTTGCAAAGAGGAAAGTTAAGTTTTTTTGCTTGAAAGGTTGTTAAACAATCATGAAAAGAACAACTATAGTTTTGGGCTTGCTTTAGAAGAACTTACAACCAAGATTGTTAAGAGAAAGGATTGAGGAATTCAGAAGAGAGAGGTCACCAGGGCCATCAATGAGGAAGAATGAGGTCACTAAGTTGCTCATAATATGAGCAAAACTTTCAGTAGGGGTATGATGGGCCTCTAAATTAGACATAAATTAAGGTCCATGCCTCTAAATTAAACATAAATTAAGGCCCACTTGACTATCCTTCAACACATTAAACCTCTCTTTTCACATTAGATAATCTATTTTTAACTTTAATATGTTCATTAAAATTTTTTATGGATAATTGCATATTTGTGCCTAATATTATTTATTTTTGTGGAATATTGTGAGAATATTGAGAATATTATGAAGATTTGGAGGAGGAGATAATTTAGGGACTTGCTCCCTACTACAGGAGGATAAATAATAAATAATAAATCAAAAAGATATTATGGAATTATGGCACAGATTGTGGATCTCCAATGATTGAGAAAATCTAGTAATGTGTTCCCTGCTATTTAATGTAAGTTCTTTATATTGGGAGACAAATCCACTAATCAAGGGATGTTGGTGTGGAAATATTCCTACTTTCATGGGGAATGATTCCTAATCATTTTGTATAATTACCAAGTCGAATTGGCCTAAGGGGTATATTTTTATTAGTCTTCTTATGAAGAGAACTCATATTTTTGCAGCTCTATTGTCATTTCTTGTAGGGATGTAATTGTATTGATGGAAATAATGAATATTGATATCATGTTTAGCATCTAAACCTTGGTATCCTTCATATGACTTTGAATTTTCTTGGGATTGGCCATCCAAGGAGCCTCAGAGCCCTTTTGTATCATTTGCTTTTTTTTCTTTTCACTTCTTATTCACATGCATCTTATGTTCTTGTTTATTTCTATTTCTACATTTAGAATTAATGATTTCTTGTTGTAGGATTGGGTGAAATGGTTGATGTAAGTCCTTCTATAGGATAACAAGAATAATTTCATCCTTTGAAAATCTTTGGAAGGTCATAGTAATCATTGAGCTACTTGGATTATTTTGTTTATTCCCAAATCTAGATTTCTGGAACTCCTTTGTAGAAAATAACAGTAAATTTCTGCTATTTTTTAGGGCATGCTAATGAGATTCAATCGAGTTTCTTCCACTAGAATTATATCACAAAAAAATCATATTTAATAACAAAAATTACCGCATTACATTTTCACTTGATTAGGTTAGGAATTTGATAGATTTACTAGTTCTCAAATTTCTAGATTTTAGACTAGTATTTTCTGCCATTTTTTAGCATTGGTTAACATAGGTATTTTTGAGTGATTCCACTTTGAATTGAGACCTAAGAATTCCTAGTCAATACAAAAAAATTTCCCATCCAATTTGGATTTTATTTGGTTGGTCATTCAATGAATAATATCTCCCTATAGCAAATATGTTGTTTCGTGAGTAGTACTACAAGAAACCCTGTAGTAGCCTTCCAAAACGCATATGCTTGCCCATATTCACTTAAGAAGTTTGGTTATTGTGCCTTAGGGTTGAATAAATACCCCTAGTCTCTAAATAAATGATTATGGAAGACTAAGGACCGCTTAGGACTTTCCTCCTTACCCATGCAAAACATTTCGGTGATTTGGGTTAATCGACAAATTTATGAATTGGATAATATGATGATGATTTTCTTGATTGCCACATCGAATCAAATCTGTTGATGGATATAAAATTTTCATAATGTAATGGTTGACATTTAGTTTATGATATTTACTTTATTAAAATGGAATAGCTTTCTTTCCTTCTATTTTCTTTCTTGCAATAGGTTAAGGTTTCCATTTCGATCATTTCATTTTACGCATATAGTTTGGGATTTGATTTCATTACATGCACTCCATTAGATCATGACAACAAAGCAAGGACACGTTATGTGCTTAAAATATAGTGTTGATACCTCTTATGTTTTTATGAACCCTGGATTGATTATTAAAGCTAGTAGCCTTGGGATCTGCACCATTCTTGTTTCAATACCAATGCTCATCACCAAGAATATGTTATATCTAACTGTGTCATCTCTATCCGACCTATACCCATCATGAGACTTGATACCATACGATCCATTAGTTTGGTCCTACTTTCAATGACTAATCCTAAGTAGTTTGTGTCTCTGCAAGTCTAACAAACATTGAAGGATAACTATATTGACCTTTGCTTGTTTCTCATGTGCCCTAGAAAGTCTCTCTTGTGATTGAATGATCATTTCATTATCTTCTTTAGAACTTCTTATCCTTTTCTTCAAAATTCTCAAAGTTTCTACTATGTCAGGAGAGTACCCATCACCATGCTTCTCATTTGATCTGTAGATAGAATCACGTGAATTGTTTTCCACCATTTTTCTTGTCATTTGATCCTCTACTTTATGTCAGATAAAGAAAATAAAATATAAACAACATACCTCAGTGAAGTTCAAGGAAGTTTATCTTGTGTCCAAGATCATTACAGATTAGGACGATACATGTATATATACATTATCATATCTATATGTTGACATCATGCATGGAAATAACAACTACATACCATGACCTCATGCACAACAACCATTGCCATAAAAAGCATGCATAACAAACATATCTACATTGAAATGCATAAAAAATACATATACAACTGACATGCATGAACGACAAACACATTCTGCCCATCCAATCCAAGTGTTGAACCTCAGAGCTTTGATACCACTCTATAACCACCTCCCCCAACTCTGACCCAAAATCACTAATCTGCTAGGGTAAATATGTGACGAAGAGTTATTATGGGGTTACTCAACCTCCTAGGTATACTTAAGGAAGCTGAATAAACATACTAAAACCTTGTTGACCTTCCTGAGGAGCTGCAGTAACCCTGGGAGCCAAACGACCACTCTAGGTGCCCAAACCGTGAGTTGACTTTCTTTTTCACTAAGTTGGACTCCCAGTTGCTTGCATAACCAGGAAATCTAGCCACTTTGAGCCTCCAGTCGCATGGATAAGCCTCCTTAGCAGTGACTGCAGTCTCAATTACCTAATTTTGTGCATGAGACTCTGACATTTAAGCCACTTTTTCAGGGTTGGGATCTATACCTCTGCCCAATACTTAATAGAAATTTCCAGAATTATGAATGACACAAGGAAAAAGGCCCTAATGTAAATATTGTATAATATTTTGATTTAGCAAGGCCTAACCCTGATAGGAATTCCGTTAAACACGTAGTGAACATGTAGTCTACAGTTCATAATTACATATCTGAGCATAGGGGTATCATACCTATCTGAGAATTTTCAAGAAGGTCTAATGCCCTCTCACAATACTTGCATTATCATCTATTAGGTCATACATTCATTAACAATTCATTTACCAATCAGAACATGATGAGATCCGTAACTAAATACTATAATAAAATCATGCTTATAACCAGTATATAACCAAAATAATAACAATGATAGAACAACCATCAAAGCCACATAATAGCAAGTATAAATACTCATGAAATATAAGAGGAAAAGAGGTCTTATTAATATATGAAAGCCAAACCAAGTTAAGGACTTCCATGTACAACTCGACCATAGATTTGGCTAAACGAAATCTCTCTTTCAACCAGTCATCCCCATGCCATATTACAAGCATGAATGTAGGATCTCATGGAATAAACAAACCAAAACAGAACCAGGGATTCCAAAGGAAAAACCACCTCAACCCTAAACCAATGATTCCACCTCATGGTTGGACATCACTAACCATCTCTAGATCGGTCTCTACCTAAGATATCTAAGGCTCGAAAGTGTTTTTTCCAATGCAACTCCAGGACTAGTAACTCAACCCACGGTTTCCGCAGCAGTCCAAAGTGTTTGCTAAACCAAGGCTCTAGGACTAGAACCCACCAAGCACTCTAGAGAATTTTTCCAACCAAGTCTTCCAGGAGCAGTAAATCAACCCATGTTTTTCTAGGGATTCAAGAGTGTTTGTCCAACATAGGCTCTAAGATGTAATAATTGAGCCCACAACCACAAGAAACATGATCAGCAATTAGGAACAATCCAATGGGAAACACACAACACCATGGCTATTCAAGGAATCACAAGGCTAGGAAATCCACTATCAATGTAGGAAATCCTCCTTGGCAATGGCATATCATAACGAAACGACCACATGCATATGCCATGCATGCCAAAACTAGCAAGGAAATCATAAACACAACTTGATACTTGCAAAGAAAACCCATTGTAGATGTTGATCTCGATGTCCCCTTGTGATTTCCTTCTCTTCCTTTACATTCTATCTCCAAATCCAAGGTATACCAAAAATCCTCCAAGAGCGCTCCAGGAAAACTCTAAGTATGAAGGATTATGATAGATAGAGAGGATAGGATAAATATCCTAGCTAAAACTGGAAAAAGGTTGTGTATTGATTCTCAGAAGCCTTTTAATCATTGATGCCTCTATTTTCTTCATTTTCATCTATTTTCCTTCAATTTTCCTCCTCTTTCAATTTTGTGACCTTTAATGTTCCTTTTCTCCTATTTTCCATTATTTTCAGAAATAAAATACCAATTAATATCACATTTTATTTGCCATTGCCTTTGCTAATTTCCATAGCCATTAATTAATCTCAAGTGATCCCCATCACTATTTTTTTTCCCAACATTAACCTTGGAATACATTTTCCATGACCTTGGCTATTATTTTTCCTTTATTAACTTTATTACATGGATTTTTAATTGGGGTTGTTACATATATTGTAGTTCCACTAAATATCTTCACATAGAGTGAATCATATTTTTCGTCTCAATGTCATCAACTCATGAAGATATTCAGGACCAAACGAGGAGAAAGAGATCTAATGGTTATCCAAAGGTTACAAGGTTTCCACAATGAACTTTTAAACTCTTGAAAATTTATTATTGAGCAAGAAAAAAATCGTTTCCACACAAGATTTTTATTTATGTGCAATCATCTAGAAGAATATTTAAAAGTCAAAATGCAATGCAAACAAAGTAAAAGAACACAATGAAAAACAATGGTGGATATATATATATCTATATATATATATATATATATATATATAGATATCATGTGAAAAAAACAAAGAAAATGCAAGTAAAAACACTTTGTACAAGTGAGGGTTGCAGCCCAAAGGCTACTATTGAAAATATAACTTCACCTCTTGTTTGTTCATGGGAAGGGACTTAGTATTCTGGTTTAAAAATTATAAATGATAGGTATGTAGGCCAGATTTGCGTGGAATAAATAATGACCATTCCATAGGGATTGAATCTTAGTGTGTGTTCCCTTATCCTTGTGGGATTTAACCCACTTCAGAATAAGGTATTCCATGCTAAAGTATTTACTTCCTACAAATCTCTTATCAAACCCTATTTTGATGTGCTTCTGGAGAATTGAAAATTTCTTTTGAATTTTCTACCTCTCTTCCTCTAACATTAAGAGAGTATCAATCCTTTTTCAAATTATAAGGAAAGCTCTATGTCAGGACTCTTGGGAGAATCACAAGGCTTGTAGGTATATGTTTGGTGGTAGGATTGCTTCTTTGCTATAAACAAGGAAATAGGGAGAAGTACCTAGAGAAGATTTCAGGATAAGTTAATTAGACCAAAGAGCATTTGTCAAAGAATTGTGCCAATTTATTTGTCACTCAACATGGATTTCTTTATAATGGACACTAAATTTTTATTGGTGGATTTTTGTAAACCATTACCGTGAGGATTGTAATTCCAAGAATGCCTCAATACTATACAATTTTGTAATGCAAGATAATATAATCTTAGTGACAAGAAATGTGTTGCATTGTTAAAAACAAGTGAACTAGGAACGTCAAACTTGGTAATGATGTTTCATTAACAAAATGGATTAGTTCTTAATCATTCACATTCCCGATCATTATAGATTTGACCCATCGAGTGAAATAATTCGTGGTTGTTAGAATATACATATTTTTCTTTGACGATTGAGGAATGATCTCTCTAATAATGCCGATACCCCAATAATGTTCATCTTGCATAACCTTATGTGACATAGTATCTCCAGCATAGTGTTCACTAGTTGGTTCATCATGTGAGTCCCTCAAATCTCTCTCTGAATCAAGATATTCTAAACACTTCTATGAAACACCATTATGATGTTTCTTGAACAATACACAATGGACCAATTAATATTATAATGATTTCATCAGAATGAACCTATTTTGTTTGGCTAATAGATGAGGAGGAAGGTTTCCTTGTTCTAGGTATTGTTGAATGTCTATGTATCTTTCTGATGGTGTATTTGATGGGGTAGTAGAGTCAATATTATACATCTCAATTCTTGCTCCCAATCAGATATATCTTGTTTTGTTGATTTTTTGCTTCAATGGTCAGATTATAAACACCATGGCCTTTACCCATATGAACTCATTTGAACTCTAAGTCATACTCTTACAAGAATGTCATCCAGTTAGCCCTTTGTTCTCCAAGTTCTTGCTAGAAAAAAATGACAATTGTAGGATGGGGTAGAATGCTATGACACTATTCTTGAGAACATAAGGCCTAAAATGTCTTACTTCTTTATAGATAATTTATCTTGTATCCTTGTAATCCTTCACTCCTGAAGGAGATTATATGCTCATTACCTTGATCACCCTTTTGAGTTGGGATGGATTTATGGAAGAATATGACGTGAAAGTATATAGCATAAAATCATTCTGGAAGTTTGGGATGAATAATGATGGGGTATCAATTATCATTTTTTTATTCTAGAAAAATAATCTTTTTCCTTTTGGTCCCATTTATATACTACATTCATATTAATAATTTCTAGTAGTGGTTTCATGATCTATGTATAATTTGAATTCAATTTTCTGAGAATATTTTTATTGTGAAGGAAGGATTGCATCATTTTTTTCCACTTGGATAAGGAATCTAAGTAATAATTTTAAGATGTTTGGCATCCACTTTGATACCATGTTTTTCAATTATGTTCAGTAGGAGGTTCCCTTCAGACATTGAGAAGATGATTTTATTTGGATTCCCCAAATATTTTTGGACTGCTATAAGATTTCCTTTAAATGATGTAGGTGATCAGATATTCTTTTCAAGAATACCATGACATCATGAAGACATGCCACCAAACTTTGACAAATAAATCCTTGAAATGCAACATCCATAGCCTGTGAAAAGTTTCTACCACATTAGTCATGTTGAAATGCATATGCCTAAAAGGAAATGTACCTTGGATTTATTTCTTATGGTAGTCTTGAGTCTATCAGGTTATACTACCAATAGTTGATTATATATTAAGAAATTGTCTAATAGAAAAAAACTTAGCACCAGAGACTTTCTAAAGTATTTGTTCCATAGATGGACCCAGGTAATTATCTTCATAGGAGCCTCTATTGAGATTTAGAAAATCCACACATATTCATATTTCTTCCTCACTAGGACTAAGTTTAAGAGCCAAGTTGAATGTCTATATTTGAAAATGATGTGGGTACATAATAACTTCTTCAACTCCTTTTGTATTAACGGTTCAAGAACAAGGTGTACATTTATTAACATTTATTGAAAAGGATTGTCCATATCCATAATTGGAATAACATGTTGGATGATCCTTGTGTCATAGGTCTTTCAATATTCATAGGTGCATGCAAAAAAATCCCACTATTGCTTTAATAATTTAGTAAATGCACGTCATTCTTGTGGAGAACAACATGTACTTAGATTAACTTACTTAGGGTCTTCGCTTGTGTGTAGGTTGATCTATTCTAGTTATAATTTTGAACTTTGGGCCTTCATAGTGGGTCGTCCTCTAAACTTATTCTATAGATCAAAGAGTTTCTCTAATGAAACCACATCGTTAGGCATTGGATTACCATCATACATGTACTTTATCCATTTCTTATAAAGTTATATCATGTTTGTCCTCATTAATAACTGTGTCCTTAAATATATGTATGTTTGGAAGAAAATATAGGATTTCTTGATCATCATTAAGCATGTGTAAGTTAGTTACATTATCAGGGATGAAGGGTTTTTAAATGATTTCTATTCAAAAACCATTCGTAAGTGATGTAAACCAAGCAGTTGCATTTCCTAAAGAATCTGTTGCAACATTATTTACTATTGGCACATATTTTCTATGAAAAGATATAAAGAATAAATTACTCTCCATAATTTTTGTTAGTAGTTCTTAAAGTTTGGTGAAGCACACTGAATGGTATTACGTACTTATCTAGTAATAAATTTACAATCACCTATTACCTTTAAACCTTCTACCTTAAGGTCAATACATTTATTTAATCCAATAATTAGTGCTTCATATTCAACAATGTTGTTGGTGCAGTTGAACTCTATGTGGCATGAAATCAAGTATTTGTGCTTCTCGGGGTCAACCATGATACAACCTGCTCTACCTCCATCTTTTGTTTTTTATCTGTCATAGTACAGGGTCCAAATGATAGTAATAACATGGTTAGCATCTACACTAAAACTATCTGCATCTATGGTACATCAGTCATTATCATCAACTAGAGAAAAAGAAGGGAATTCCAGTTGTGTGTTTGATGGAATAGGGTATGGAAATGCATGATAACAATTGATGTCTGATTCTAGAAAGAAATTTCCCAAGACTTCTTGTGCATTCCTAATAGGTACATTGGTTTCTTCTAGTTTTGTGACTGTGTACTTCATATGAGGTTCAATGTTCACCTTTATATGATTATTCTTCCCCTTGTACGAGAGCCACAAGTGAGACAACTCTGGGACAAAATAGCCTTGTAGCTTACTTGACCAATCTCTACATAAGAGAAAATAATAGGCTTCTAGGATGTCCATGACCATTATATTAATGAATTGATTAACTTGAGAATTAGAATATAATGTATCAATATATCTTTCAATTCCTAAGAGAATTTAACTTGATACCTATCAAGTTGTATTATCTTAGCATCTGTCTCTTCCATGTTGGCATTAATCTTCTTAGGTATTGATAAAGGCAGAATGTTCGAAGATGATTTCGAATCGTCAAGACAATTTTGAACATTGTAATTAAAAATATAAAATGTTAGTAAGGATGTAGGAACAACAGAATTTGAATTCATATTTACAACATTAATAATATATTCAATATTTGTAGTGGTTTTAGACTCACTGGATGAGGAAGAAGTTATTTCTTTGTCTGATGGAAGCATTGATGAAAAAGTATTGACAATACATTCTCCTTGTCCAATAAATCTAGGTAATTCATAAAAGTAAAAGTTTTCTTGAGACTTTGTTGGGTCCCTATAATACTAGTGATTACCCCATTACTATTGTAGTTATACCCCTTATTTATATTGTTGTGCCCCTATTACCCCCATATTGTTATTTCTGTGCCCCATAGAATCCCTCTATTGTTATTTTTGTGGCTTTATATTATTATTGTTAGGTTGGCTGGATTATATTGTGACTCCTTAGACTCCTATATATAGAAAGGAGGTTTTAACTTTTGTCATTTGTATCATCGAAGAATTGTTCATTAATGTAATGTAAAGGAGGTTGCCCCCTCGAAGAGGCTGAATTCTAAGACGTTGATCTATCTTTTCTATCTTTTCTTGAGCTGGTTTCATAACATTTGGTATCAGAGCTTTGGATTCTAGGGTTTCGCTGCTCCAAACAGGTCATCGTGGCATGTTCGCTATAACTTTTTTTCTGTGACGTTTCAGAAGTTGCAAAAACAACCCATTTGAGAAGAAATCACGCTGAACGTTGGGTCCAAATTTCAGAGCTTTTCGCGGGACATTTGCGGAGATATGATCTGAGGACGTTGGTCTTTTTGCAGACTCCTGAATTACATTCAAAACAGGTGACCTGGGGAAAATCATCATAACTTTCTCTCTGGGTATCGGATGGAAATTTCTTCAGAAGGTAAAGAAATAGGACAGACTTTAGTTTCTTGTGTGTGTGTTTCAAATTCAAAGGTTAAAACAGTGGCTCGTGGTACGTCATACAAGTTCGCTCTACTGAACTAGTCTAAAAGCAAGTCACTGTGGGAGATTTCACATAACTCTTCCTTGGAGAATCCAATTTGGCTCAGACTTGCGGCATTGGAAAGAGGATGCAAAAGGCTACTACAGGTAGTAATTTCAGAACTGGATGATCCGAAATTACAGAGATACATCAGATTCAATATCAGGCTTCTATAAAGTGAAAAAAGGTGTGTAGTTTTTTTTTATAAATTTTTGTGTAAGCTTGATTTAACGGAATTCAAAGGGCATAGCAAAGCATTATTATCGGTAACTGATGCCCCGAGGAAAGAAAATGCAAACACCTAGTAAGGAACCTGAAAGCTCTAGCATGACTCATGAAGAAGAGGAAGAAATGCTACATCATATATCAAAATTACAAGAATAAGTGCAACAAATGTCACGCTCACAAAAGCTAACAGAAGCTAAGATAAGTGGCGTGGAATCTAAGATAAAGGGCATGGAGGCTAAGTTGGATGATTCGAAGACAGATTTGAAGAGAGACATGGCAGATTTGAAGATAGATTTGAAGACAAACATGGAAGAATTGAAGAAGTTGCTACAAGAAAGGGTCACTAATGGTGAAAAGGTAGTAAAGGAAACTCATGATGAGAATAAAAGAAATGTTAATCATGATTCCATAGATGCTAATGTTGGATCGAAGAATCACCATATTCCAAAAATCGATATGAGGAAGTTTGATGGCAAGGATCCCGCCACATGGATATTACAGATGGAGCAATTCTTCGATCTCAATAATGTGCAAAACGCACAAAAGGTACGTATGGCAACTGTATATTTGGAACCAAATCAGTTTGTATGGTATCAATGGCTTTGCTTTCGTAAACAATTTATCACTTGGGTAATTTTTATGGAAGAATTGATAACACATTATGAGGATACAAAAAGTAACACTTTTTTTAGCCAATTGATAAGTCTCAAACAAAAGGGTTCAGTAATGAAGCACATTGAGGAGTGTTGGGTTGTGTTATATTCTTTCCATGTAGTTAATAGGGGGTTTGAAGGGCACCCGTAACCCCACTTTATGGGGTCCGGGGCAGCGCCTCGGAAAATTTTGGTTTTGGACCATATGTTAGGTTGGGAGGACCCACCTATGGTTTTGTGCATGATTTTCGCACATGTTTTTTGGACGCGATGGTTTTCGGTCCATGGTATTGGATGCTTCAGCATGTATAAACATGTATTGTAACATTGGAAGGAACATAATGAAAAATCAAGCTGGTAGTCTCGGTTTTGGGATCTAGGAAAAAATCTCTGTGCATATGTGTTTTATGGCTTATGCTCTCGCAATGTTTATTTTCTTTGTTTAAGAATTCATATGCAGGTAATTTCTGTACAGGGTTAAAACCTACATTTGGTATCAGATCTATTTTGGCTTCAAGGGGACACCTTTGTTGCTGAGGGGTTTCGCTCAGGCCTATGGTAGACCCTGTTTAGTGTGAGATCTGCGAGATTGATTCTGGTGGTGAAAGAAGATGGCGAGCAGTGGAAAGATAGAGATTGAGAAGTTCAATGGTCAAAATTTTGAGTTGTGGAAACTCAAGATGGAGGATCTGTTGGTGGATAAAGATCAGTGGATCGCGGTAGATCCGGGTACTAAACCATCGGGAGTGACCGATGAAGAATGGAAGAAGTTGGACCGGAAGGCAAAGAGCAAAATACGATTGTGTGTCTCGGATTCAGTATTGCTTAATGTATCAGGGGAAGCTACGGCAAAGGCTTTCTGGGTCAAGTTAGGGACTTTGTACCAATCTAAGTCTCTGGTGAATAAACTGTTCCTGCGGAAAAAGCTGTATAACCTGAGGATGAAAGATGGAGACTCGGTGACAAAGCATCTGAATGCGTTTAATACTGTGGTAAGTGAGTTATTATCTGTTGATATTAAAATTTCAGATGAAGATAAGTGCATCAGTCTGTTGTGTTCTCTACCAGATTCGTGGGATAGTCTGGTTATTGCAATAGGTAGCAATGCAACTGCTTTGCAGTTTGATGAAATATTCTCAGCCTTGCTGACGGAGGAGATGAGACGGAAAAATATGGACAACCAGATTGGTGATGCCTTGTCTGTACGAGGACGGTCCCAGAACAGAAACAAAAATAAGTCATCGAGTGGGAGATCTAAATCTAGAGGGAGATCTAAATCTCCAGGAAAACCTACAAAGGTGGTGTGCTGGAAATGCGGAAAGGAAGGGCACTTGAGAAGGGATTGTAAATCTAAAGCTCCTGATAAAGGAAAGGGATCTGATGATGCTCCTTCTGCAGAGGCGAAAACCATCTCAGATGAAGGTGGGGATGTGTACTTGGCTTCTTCAAGCACACATGTAGATCATGAGGCATGGTTGATTGACTCAGGTGCATCCTTTCACTTCACTCCCCATAGAGAGTGGTTCTGCGAGTATGAGAAATACGATGGTGGTGATGTCGTCTTAGGAGATGATAGGAAGGCTAGAATCATTGGTCGTAGAAAATTAAAGTTGAAGTTGCAAGGTGGAAGGGTTAGAACACTTCTGGGTGTTCTACATATTCCTGCATTGGCCAGAAATCTGATTTCTGTAAGCAAGTTGGATGATGCAGGTGTAAAGACGGTGTTCGAGAAAGATACCTGCAAGATGGTTCGAGGAGCACTGATATTAATGCGAGGAGTTCGGATTGGAACTCTGTACAAGCTGCAAGGTAGCACTGTTGTTGATGGGTGCAATAGTTCTATGGTTCCTGAAAATGGAGTAGAGAATCTAGTGGTCTCTGGAGAGAAGACCATGTTGTGGCATCAAAGGCTTGGACATATTGGAGAGAAGGGCCTTCGAATACTTCATGGTAAAGGTATGGTAGAAGGTATGAATAATAGCTCTTTGGATTTTGATTTCTGTGAAAATTGTGTATATGGGAAGCAGAATCGGGTGAGTTTCCCCTCTGGTGGTAAGAGGACGAAACAGATATTAGAGCTTGTGCACAGTGATGTGTTTGGACCTATGAAGGTTCCATCACTGGGTAAGTCTGTGTACTATGTATCATTCATAGATGACTTCTCAAGGAATACATAGATATATTTTCTTAAGAAGAAATCTGAAGCCTTTGACAGGTTTAAAGAATTTAAGGCTCTGGTGGAAAATCAAACAGAGAAGAAGATAAAGGTGCTGAATACAGATAATGGTGGAGAATTTTGCAGCAAGGAATTTGAAGAATTTTGTAAGAAGTGTGGTATAGCACGACAGAAGACTACTCCATATACACCTCAGCAAAATGGAGTCGCAGAAAGAATGAACAAGACATTGATGGAAAGGGCAAGAAGCATGCTCAGTGGTGTCGGGTTAGGACAAGAATTCTGGGCAGAGGCGGTGGATACTGCATGTTACCTGATCAACAGATCACCTTCATCAGTGTTGGAGGATAAGACTCCACAAGAAGTATGGACTGGTAAGAAACCCTCTCTTTCACATCTAAGGGTATTTGGATGTGATGCATATGTACGTGTTCCAAAGGAGAAACGAACCAAGTTGGATAGTAAATCTGAAAAGTGCATCTTTATTGGGTATAAGGATGGTTTAAAGGGTTATAAGCTTTGGAACCCAATCACACGGAAGGTTGTGTACAGATGAGATGTGTTGTTCAGAGAGGTAAAAGATGTTATTCAACATGAAGTCCAACCAAAGGAACCTGAGAAGATAGAGTTTGAGCCAAAGGAGGAAGAATCAGACTCTGCAGCAGAGGAGGAATCAGAAGATGAAGAGCCACAAACTCTGGCTGTGAGAAGATCAGTTCGAGAAAGAAGGCAGCCAGAAAGGTATAGTCCATCTGCTTTCAGTTCAAATTTTTCTTTGTCTGTTACTCATAATGATCCCAGAACTGTGAAGGAAGCAATGGATTCAGAGGATGGAAAACTCTGGAAAGAGGCCATGGTCGATGAAATGGCATCTTTGCACAAAAATGAGGCTTTGGATCTAGTGGAGTTTCCGGCTGGAAGGAAACCCATTGGCAGCAAATGGGTGTTCAAGAAGAAGACAAATGCAGAAGGAAAGGTGGAGAAATACAAAGCTCGGTTGATAGAAAAAGGTTATTCCCAGGTGCCGGGAATTGATTTTGGTGATATTTTTCTCCTGTTGCCAAGGTAACTTCTATTAGATTACTTTTATCTGTTGCTGCTACTTTTGATTTTGAGGTAGAACAGATGGATGTGAAGACAACATTTCTTCACGGGGATTTGGAAGAGGAAATCTACATGAAGCAACCTGAAGGCTTTGCGGTGAAGGGTAAGAAAGAACTAGTATGCAAGTTAAAGAAGTCTCTGTATGGGTTAAAACAGTCACCAAGGATGTGGTATCAGAAATTTGATACATTTATACGAGGACTTGGCTTCACCAGAAGCAAAGCAGATCATTGTGTGTATTTTAAATTAATTGGTGATCGTATTATTTATCTGGTCTTGTATGTGGATGATATGCTGCTGGTTAGAAATGACAAAGAAATTATCCAGGATTTGAAGACCCAATTGTCCTCCAAATTCGACATGAAAGATCTTGGTGCTGCAAACTATATTTTGGGCATGGAAATTAAAAGAGATCGGTCAAAGAGGAAGCTCTGGTTAATCTAGAGGAAGTATGTCGAGACAATACTCCAGAGGTTTAATATGCAGGATAGTAAACTGGTGAAGGTTCCTATTCCTGTAGGTGTGAGGTTATCTGCTGAACAGTGTCCCAAGACACAAGAAGAGGAAGAGGACATGTCCCGTGTTCCATATGCAAGTGCATTGGGTAGCCTGATGTATGCAATGGTCTGTACTAGACTAGACATTGCACATGCAGTGGGAGTATTGAGCAGGTTTATGTCAAAACCTGGGAAGGAGCACTGGACAACAGTGAAGCGGGTTTTCAGGTATTTACGTGGCACTAGTGATTATGGTTTGTGCTACCAAGGAAGACCAGGATTGGATAGAGTGTTGGATATTCATGGCTTTGTTGATGCAGGCTAGGTTGGAGATCTGGATTAGAGAAGATCTACAAGTGGGTATGTGTTTAACCTATTGGGAGGTGCAGTCAGTTGGATGAGTAAGAAACAATCTGTAGTGGCACTATCAACTACAGAGGTAGAATACATGGCAGCCACTCATGCAAGCAAGGAAGCAGTTTGGTTGCAGAGATTGTGTTGAAGTATGGGGTTAGTACAGGGAGCTATAAGAATAGACTATGACAGCCAAAGTGCAATTTTCTTGGCAAAGAACCCTCCTTATCATTCAAAGACAAAGCACATTGATGTTGAGTATCACTTTGTGAGGGATATGATAGAAGACAGAAAGGTGTTTCTGGTAAAGGTGGACACTTTTAAGAATACTGCAGATGCATTGACAAAATCTGTGAGCTCTGAGAAGTTCTCTTGGTGTAGAGAAGCAATGGGAATCTCAGGGCTGAAAAAATGATTAAGCTCTCTTGTGGCCCCCTGTGGAAAGAAAACAACAAGTGGGAGATTTTTGGGTTGTGTTATATTCTTTCCAAGTAGTTAATAGGGGGTTTGAAGGGCACTCGTAACCCCACTTTATGGGATCCGGGGCAGCGCCCCGGAAAATTTTGGTTTTGGACCATATGTTAGGTTGGGCGGACCCACCTATGGTTTTGTGCATGATTTTCGCACATGTTTTTTGGACGCGATGGTTTTCGGTCCATGGTATTGGATGCTTCAGCATGTATAAATATGTATTGTAACATTGAAAGGAACATAATGAAAAATCAATCTGGTAGTCCCGGTTTTGGGATCCAGGAAAAAATCTCTGTGCATATGTGTTTTATGGGTTATGCTCTCGCATTGTTTATTTTCTTTGTTTAAGAATTCGTATGCAGGTAATTTCTGTACAGGGTTAAAACCTACAAGGAGTTCCAAAAATTGAACAGAAGGGTAAAAGATATTCCAGAGGAGCATAGGATTGATGTGTTCATAGGGTCTTTAAAGGATAATATCCAACATGATGTTCACCTTTGGGAACCTGATTCATTAGAGAAGGCATTCATGTTAGAAAGAAAAATGGAAAGCAATATTATGGCAACCAGGAAGCATACCACTCACAACTATAAAGACGGAAGTGTTGTTGCCCCTAGTCTTCCACAACCTATAAGGTTGACACCACAACAATTGGAAGAAAAAAGAGCAAAAGGGCTTTGTTACAATTGTGATAGGAAATACACTAAAGGTCATAAGTGTGCTGAGAAGACATTATTCTACATAGATTGCGAAGAGAAAGAAGAAAAGGAGCAAGAAAGGTCAAAAGAAGAAGACATACTCCAGGAACAAAGCCTAGATGAAGAACAAATAAATCCGACCATATCTTGTAATGCATTGGCGAGAATTACCACTCCTCAAACCATCAAGATAGAAGGACATATCAAGAAGAAAAAGGTAATAGTGTTGATTGATTCAGGAAGCACCCACAATTTTATTCATTGTAGGGTAGCAAAAGAATTGAATTGCTTCCTATATTGTTAAAATTGGCAACCAGGGAAAAACTTCATGTGGGTCATCTTATTCATGGCTAATAATATATTTTTTAGATTCCTCTCGTCGAGAGGTGTAGGATTGATATAAAAATCATCCAATTCCGATAAGTATTCATGGAGATATGAATTTATTTTGATTATGGAATTATTATCAAGCCGACCTACAACTCATGTAGGCTCAGAAGACCAACAGTTGCATCTATTCACCCACCAACGTTGTGTATAAATATAAGAGGACTTTTCCTCATTTGGATTCACTCATCTCATCACATCTCTCTCTCTCTACTGCGCAGATATGAGTCTCTTCTCTACTGCGCTGAAATGGGTCTCTCTCTCTCACACATGTGAAGCCGGAAGTTGTTGAATTTGAAGCTGCGACTGCAGAAGTAAAGATTGAATTGTGTGGCCCAGAAGATTTCCTCTTTGGAACTATGCTATAGGTTCACCTGAACCTCCTTTGAAAGCCGCAACTTTTTGTGGTGGAATGAAGTCAATCCGACGAACGGTTTGCAAGATATCGACTGCCCTAGTTTGAAGCCGGAAACTGATGAAACTGAAGCTGCAACTGCAGAAGTAAAGATTGACTTGCGTGGCCTAGAATATCTCCTCATCTAAACTGCACTATAGGTTCATCTGAAACTCTTTTGGAAGCCGCAACTTTTGGTGGTGGAATGAAGTCAATCCGACGAACGGTTTGCAAGATATCGACTGCCCTAGTTTGAAGCCGAAAACTGCTGAAACTGAAGCTGCAACTGCAGAAGTAAAGATTGAATTGCGTGGCCTAGAAGATCTCCTCATCTGAACTGCACTGTAGCTTCATCTGAACCTCCTTTGGAAGCCGAAACTTTTGGTGGTGGAATGAAGTCAATATGACTGTCGGTTTGTGAGATATGGTCTGCCCTAGTTTGATAATGAAGCCGCTAATGCTGATGCTACTGATCTAGGGTTTTCTACTGCTGATGTGAATTAGATTTATTGTACTATTTCTCTCTGCTGAATCATTGAAGATAAAAGAAGATTTGATCAAAGGGTTTCCCCACACATTGTGGGGTTTGACCCTGGCTAGCCGCCACATCTTGTGTCTCTTGTCTTGGCTTGTTTTCTGTCGATCGTTTAATGTTCTATCTGCACTTTACTTTATGTACATGTGATTGCTAATCAGTGGAATATAATAAGAAAAAGATGTAAACTGTTATAAGCATAAAACATACCATAACTTAACATGGTATCAGAGCTGAGGTGAAGACAAAGCCTGAGCAAGAGCAAGAGCAATCATTGAAGAGAAGATTGGCAAGGCTATCCTAAAAGAACTATGGGGTCCTCAACACTCTTTCCTGCCGAAGACAAGCTCCATGAGAAAGCTGACTATCATGGATGGAAGATTTCTATCGATCTAACCCTTGAAGATCAAGGAGTGCTGGACCATGTAAGAGGCAATATTGTTGAGCCTTCATCAAATGCATCTGTTGCTGCCTGGAACAAATGGAAAAATGGAGAAGTCAAAACAAAGAAGATCGTCCGGGACTCTATCGACAAGCACTTGGTGGCCTACATCTCTGATCTAGACACCTCCAAGGAAATCTACGACAGACTGGTGAGTTTATTTAAAGTTAATGATGCAAATCAAGTCTTGTTTCTTAGAAATAAGTTGAGGGAAATCAAGAAGGGTAAAGATGAAAGTATGGAAGCATACTTCTTAAGAATCACCAAGATCAAGAACGATCTCCTATCTATTGGGGAAACCATTACCGACAGAGAAATGGCACTCACAACTCTCGGAGGATTACCATCTGAATGGTATGTTTTCAGGACTACTCTTCTAAACAATAATGTAATTCCTAGTTTCGAGGAATTAATGGCTAGATGCATTCAAGAACAAACAAGGGTAGAAGAGCAGGAAATGCCCTTGCCTAAAGGTCCTCCTACTGCTTTTTCTTCTCATGCTAAGAAAAGAAATAATTCTGGGTCTAAATAAAAAAGAAAGGTTGGATTTAAGGGTGGAAGAAAAGGACGATGTTTCATTTGCAATAAAGTAGGTCACTATGCAATGGAATTCCCTGATAGAAAGGACTCTCACCATGACGATGATCAAAATCCCTCTCATGGTAATCAAAGGAATGGAAAATTCAACAACAAAGGAAAAAGGAATGCGGGAAATCAAGGAAGAGGGCAACCATTCAAGAAGGCTAGAAATTCCAGGTATGAATCTAACACTGTTGACGATAAGCAGGCTGAATATTATCTACTAGCTGCTCTATCTACCTCCGCTCCTTCGGACTCAATGGGAATTTGGCTCATTTATAGTGGTGCCTCAAGACACTTCACTGGTTACAAAGAAGTACTCTATAATCTAGTAGAGAAAGAAACTAACCTGGAAATTGCCCTTGGAGATGACATGAAATACCCAGTGAAAGGTGTAGGCAATGTTTCTCTTAAACTGAATCAAGGTAATACGATTCACTTACAAGATGTATTATATGTACCTGATCTCAAAAAGAACCTGGTATCCATCTCGGCAATGGAAGACAAAGGTTGTAAGGTAACCTTCAGCAATGGTAAGGTACGCATATGGAAAAATAATGTTAAAGATGCTTTCACTCTTTTGTTTTGAGTTGATTCTTTATATCAAGTTGGTGGAAGTCCACTAGGTGTCATGTCTTGTGACACAATGCTTCAGTCCGAACTTTGGCATCGGAGGTTTGCCCACCTTCATTACAAAGCTCTACCCGATGTAAGATAGATGGTAACAAGGATGCCTGAATTCCAAGTAGAGAAAGAAGGTGTATGTCCGGGATGTGCCGAAGGAAAGCTCAAAAGGGGACCATTCCCTTCAAGTCAAAGCAAGACCTCCGATATATTACATCTAGTTCACTCAGACATATCAGGTATGATGCCTGTGAACTCCTTGGGAGGATACTCATATTATCTCACTTTTACAGATGACCATTCTCGAAAGACCTGGATATACTTCTTGAAAAAGAAGGATGAAGTGTTCCCTTGGTTCCGACACTTCAAATCCCTAATCGAGAATCAAACCGAAAAGAAGATCAAGATCTTAAGAACTAACAATGGGACTGAATATGAATCTAATGAATTCCATGATTTTTGTAAAGAGGCTGGCATCAAGAGGGAGACTACTACACCATATACTCCTGAACAAAATGGTGTGGCAGAAAGGAAGAATCGCACAATTATGGAAGCTATCCGGGCCATGCTACATGATCAAAGTCTTCCTAAGTTTCTATGGGCTGAAGCTGCAAACACTGTCGTATATGTACAAAATCGATGCCCTCATCAAGCATTGGGTTCCAAGACTCCTGAAGAAAAATTCACCGGTAAGAAACCTGATGTTTCTCATTTTAAAATTTTTGGAAGCCCTGTATACTTTCATGTTCTGAAAGAGAAAAGAAATAAATTGGGAGCATCTGGAAAGAAGGGAATCTTCATGGGCTATGGTGAAAATACTAAAGGCTATAGAATCTATGTAGCCGGTCAAAGGGAAGTCATAATTAGTCATGATGTCACCTTTGACGAAGATATGGCTCTCAGCAAGGTGATCAATCTTCCGACTTTGAGGAGCTCTCAAGAAGCCGACACCAGGGAACCGAAAGAAAAGGATGATGAATCAATCCCTGACGTAGAAGAACCCATGGATCTGATTGATCCTCCTCCATATGAGCCTTCCTCTTCTAGGAAGAGGCCTTCATGGCTTAAGGGGTTACTTGATGATGCTGAAGGACATGCTGCACCCCGAGGAACCTTTCGTGAAAGTAAGAAACCTAATAGGTATCAAGGATACCTGACCATCATGAGCACGATCATACAAAATGAGCCTTTGTCATTCTCAGATGCCGTCAAGCATCAAGTATGGAAGGATGCTATGATCGAAGAATATGAGTCTATCATAAAGAATGATGTTTGGGAAGTAGTTCCCAGACCCCAGGACAAGACTGTTGTTACTTTCGAATGGCTTTACAAGATAAAGCATGCAGCAGATGGAAGCATGGAAAAGTATAAGGCTCATTTTGTTGCTCGAGGTTTCTCCCAAAAGGAAGGTATAGACTATGATGAGATATTTGCACCTGTTGCCAGATATACGACCATCCGCTCGATCATAGCCCTTGCCGCTTCACAAGGATGGAACCTACATCAGATGGATGTCAAGACTGCGTTCTTGCATGGCTCGATCAAAGAAGAGGTCTACGTGGAGCAACCCGAAGGATTTGAGATTCATGATCGAAAATCTCATGTATGCAGGTTGAAGAAAGCTCTCTATGGGCTGAAGCAAGCACCCCGAGCATGGTATGAGAGGATCGATAGCTACTTGATGAAGCTGGGATTCACTAGGAGTGAAGCCGATCCTAACCTTTACTTTAAGGTTGAAGATGACAAGCCTCTCATACTGGTGTTGTATGTGGATGACCTCTTTCTAACAGGTGCAGACCCTCTCATTCACAAATGTAAGAGGGAGTTGGCCTCTGAATTTGAAATGAAAGACCTAGGACTGATGCACTACTTCCTAGGACTTGAAGTGTGGCAAAAGCCAGGAGAAATTTTCCTATCTCAAGGAAAATATGTGGTGAAGATATTGGAAAGATTCAGAATGGTGGACTGCAAGCCTGTAACTACTCCGATGGAGCTTGACTTCAAGAAGTTAAGCGGTAGTGCTGCTGGACCTGTTTTATGAAATGCTACCGAGTATCGGCAACTCTTCGGAGCATTAATGTTCTTAGTGAACTCCCGTCCAGATATATGCTTTGCAGTCAACACGTTGAGCTAGCATATGGTTGAACCCCACCACATACACTAGATTGGTGCCAAGAATCTGCTGAGATATCTTCATGGGACTATCACTTATGGGTTAAGATACATTGCCAGAGATGTGAGACTATTTGGATACACAGATGCTGACTGGGCAAGCAATGTGGAGGACCATAAGAGCACTTCTGGGTGTTGTTTCTCCTTGGGATCTGCTTCGATATCCTGGATGAGCAGGAAACAAAAGTTGGTGGCTTTGAGCGCCGCCGAAGCAGAGTATATTGCTGCTAGCATGGCTTCTTGTGAGGCAGTTTGGTTGCGAAAGCTCTTCAGTGAGTTGTTTGGATTCACATTGGATACCAATATGATCCTTTGTGACAACCAAAGTGGGATTCGTTTGTCAGAGAATCCCTTATTCCATGATCGCTCCAAGCATATTGATATCAGATACCATTATATTTGAGATATGGTGCAACGGGGAGCTATAAGGCTCCATCATATCGGTACAGATGAACAGGTCGCCGACATTCTGACAAAACCCCTTGGGAAAGTAAAATTTATGACTTTCCGTGAACAACTTGGAGTTGTTCAAAGACCCTCCAATGAGGGTCATGTATGATGCATTGAGCTCTAAGAGCTCCAGGGGGGTGTGGGGTGCTTCTTGGAGCAGCATATGACCACAGGATTATTCACTATCCCCTGGTGGTATACATGTACACCTCGTGGCAACATTGTAGCAGGATTGATGTGTTCTCCTGTGAGGCCTGGATTGATGTGTTCTCCATGGCAATTGTAGCCGGATTGATGTGTTCTCCTGTGAGGCCTGGATTGATGTGTTCTCCATGGCAGCCTGGATTGATGTGTTCTCCATGGCAATTGTAGCAGGATTGATGTGATCTCCTGTGAGGCCTAGATTGATGTGTTCTCCATGGCAGCCTGGATTGATGTGTTCTCCATGGCAATTGTGGCAGGATTGATGTGTTCTCCTGTGAGGCCTGGATTGATGTGTTCTCCATGGCAACCTGGATTGATGTGTTCTCCATGGCAATTGTAGCAGGATTGATGTGTTCTCCTGTGAGGCCTGGATTGATGTGTTCTCCATGGCAGCCTGGATTGATGTGTTCTCCATAGCAATTGTAGAACGATTGATGTGTTCTCCTGTGAGGCCTGGATTGATGTGTTCTCCTGTGAGGCCTGGATTGATGTGTTCTCCATGGCAATTGTAGCAGGATTGATGTGTTCTCCTATGAGGATAGGATTGATTAGTTCTCCTGTCGGGGCATCCTACCCATGCAGTCTGGGACTCATGGGAAGTACCTCTCATCTGATCAATGAGTAGGGAAATGAAGTTAGGGACCATAGTAGTACCCATGGACACATCGTTGTAACTACCGTACTCCCTACGCTAGGATGACCTCCATTGATCTGGGATCAATGATACTGGTCTGGGACCAGTGGTAGGAGTTGTACCATACTATGACGCTGACTTTGGGTCGGTTGAGACTGGTCTGGGATCAGTGGTACATACTCTGAGACTGACTTTGAGTCAGTGGAGGATGATATTGGTCTGGGACCATTAGAGTTGTACTCACTATGACGCTGACTTTGGGTTGGTTGAGACTAGTCTGGGACCAGTGGTACATACTCTGAGACTGACTTTGAGTCAGTATGATACATCCTCGATCATTTCTTCTTCTTCATAATTCGGAAAAAAGCAGAGTAGAACAGAACAATGAAAGAGCAGAGCAGAACAGAACAAAACAGTACAGATTAGTGCAGGGCAGAACAGGCAAAATAGAGCAGAGCAGGGCAAGGGTCAGGTTGTACAAGGCAGTGCATTTGACGGATGAATAGTAACGACCGATAGACAGATTGCAGATGAAGTTCTCCATGGTTGAGAGGGAGTGTTAAAATTGGAAACCAGGGAAAAAATTCATGTGGGTCATCTTATTCATGGCTAATAATATTTTTATTAGATTCCTCTCATCGAGAGGTGTAGGAATGATATAAAGATCATCCAATTCCGATAAGTATTCATGGAGATATGAATTTATTTTGATTATGGAATTATTATCAAGCCGACCTACAACTCATGTAGGCTCAGAAGCCCAACAGTCGCATCTATTCACCCACCAACGTTGTGTATAAATATAAGAGGACTTTTCCTCATTTGGATTCACTCATCTCATCACATATCTCTCTCTCTACTACGCAGATATGAGTCTCTTGTCTACTGCGCTGAAATGGGTCTCTCTCTCTCACACATGTGAAGCCGGAAGCTATTGAATTTGAAGATGCAGCTGTAGAAGTAAAGATTGACTTGTGTGGCCTAGAATATCTCCTCTTTGGAACTGCGTTGTAGGTTCATCTGAACCTCCTTTGAAAGCCGCAACTTTTGGTGGTGGAATGAAGTCAATCCGACGAACAGTTTGCAAGATATCGACTGCCCTAGTTTGAAGCCAGAAACTGCTGAAACTGAAGCTGTAACTGCAGAAGTAAAGATTGACTTGCGTGGCCTAGAAGATCTCCTCATCCGAACTGTGTTGTAGGTTCATCTGAACCTCCTTTGAAAGCTTCAACTTTTGGTGGTGGAATGAAGTCAATCCGACGAACGGTTTGCAAGATATCGACTGCCCTAGTTTGAAGCCGGAAACTGCTGAAACTGAAGCTGCAACTGCAGAAGTAAAGATTGACTTGCGTGGCCTAGAAGATCTCCTCATCTGAACTGCACTGTAGGTTGATCTGAACCTCCTCTGGAAGTCGAAACTTTTGGTCGTGGAATGAAGTCAATCCGACTGTCGGTTTGTGAGATATGGTCTGCCCTAGTTTGATAATGAAGCCACTAATGCCAATGCTACTGATCTAGGGTTTGCTACTGCTGATATGCATCAGATTTATTGTACTATTTCTCTCTGCTAAATCATTGAAGATAAAAGAAGATTCGATCAAAGGGTTTCCCGACACATTGTGGGGTTTTTCCCTGGCTAGCCGCCACATCTTGTGTCTCTTGTCTTGTCTTGTTTTCTGTCGATCGTTTAATGTTCTATCTGCACTTTACTTTATGTACATGTGATTGCTAATCGGTGGAATATAATAAGAAAAAGAAGTAAACTGTTATAGGCATAGAACATACCATAACTTAACATATATCCAACACCAAAGTGTCAAGTGATGATTGCAAATGGAGGAACAATAAATTTCTCTGAAAAGTGCCATAATATCAAGCTATCCATGGGGGAATATGTATTGACTAGCCCAATGCTTTCCATTCCAATGGGAGGTGCTGATGTTGTACTAGGAGTCCAATGGCTACAATCCTTGGGTACAATAGCTTTTAATTTTCAATAACTTTTCATCAAATTTTCTACAGAAGGAAAGGAAGTTGAATTAAGGGGTATTGCAAGGAAACCAGGAAAGATAATCAGCTATAATGGCATGACAAAGCTTCTAAAAAAGGAGCAAAGAGGTGTAATTGCAAAATTATGTTCGCTAGATGTTTCCACATTGGAATCAGGCCGTATAGATATCCCTATGTCCAAAAAAGTGAAATTGAACGTATGGTTGCAGAAATGCTAGAGGCCGGTATAATTCAACCGAGTCAAAGTTCTTTCTCAGCTCCAGTAGTATTGGTGCACAAGAAGGATGGATCATGGCGCATGTGTCCAGATTATAGAGAGCTCAACAAGCTCACTATTAAAGATAAGTTCCTCATTCCTGTTATTGATGAATTACTGGATGAATTGCATGGGTCAATTTACATCACCAAGTTGGATCTTCGTTCGGGATATCATCAAATCAGAATGAATATTGAAGACATTCTGAAAATGGCATTTAGAACTCATGAGGGTCATTATGAATTTTTGGTCATGCCTTTTGGCCTTACCAATGCACCTTCAACATTTCAAGGTTTGATGAATTCAGTTTTCAAACCATTCCTTAGAAAATTTGTGTTAGTATATTTAGATGATATACTAATCTACAACAAGTCTTGGAATGATCATGTTGAACATGTTGACAGGGTGCTACAACTATTGGAGGAGAAAAAATTATATGCAAAAAGATCCAAATGTTTCTTTGGAGTCCAGTAGGTGGAATACTTGGGTCATATTGTATCTCATGAAGGAGTTAAGGTAGACCCTAGCAAAATTAAAGCCATTAAGGAATGGAAAATTCCCACATCCATAAAGCATCCGCGAGGATTTCTTGGGTTGACAGGGTATTATCGCAAGTTTGTTAAGAATTATGGGAGAATAGCAGCACCTCTAACAACATTATTGAAGAAAGATTCATTTTCATGGACTTCAGAAGCAATAAAGGCCTTTGAACATCTTAAAGAGGCAATGTGCCAAGCACCGGTCTTAGCTACACTAGACTTCACAAAAACCTTTATTGTGGAATGTGATGCTTCATGAAATGGAATTGGTGTTGTTCTAATGCAAGATGAAAGACCCATTGCTTTCGAAAGTCGTCCAATCAAGGGAAATTTTTTAAGCAAAGCTATTTATGAGAAGGAAATGTTGGCAATACTCCATGCACTTAAGAAATGGTGACTCTACCTAATGGGAAGACACTTCAAGGTAAAAAAGGATCATGATAGCCTTAAATACTTTTTAGAACAAAGATTATCCTCTGAAGAGCAACAAAAGTGGGTCACAAAGATGTTGGGTTATGACTTTGAAATCATCTACAAAAAAGGAAAGCAAAATGTGGTGGCAGATGCACTCCCAAGAAAGGATGAGGATGTGGAAGCATTGTTGTGTGCCATTTCTATTATCCAACCAGATTGGATAAACGAAGCTAGGGAGGAATGGAAGAATGACGAAGAAGTGTGGGCACTTATTCGAAAGCTACAACAAGATTCCAGTACTTCTGATACATTTAGCTAGAAAAATGATTCGTTATGGTACAAAGAACGCTTATACCTCTGTAAGAATTCCCAGCTAAAACAAAAGATTCTTATGGAATTGCACACCTCTCCCTTAGGAGGGCACTCAGGATTTTTAAAAACTTACCACAGGGTTAAGAAGGAATTTTTTTGGGATGGCCTTAAATCAGATATTCAAAAGTTTGTGGCGGAATGTTTGGTTTGCCAGAAAAATCAATTTGAAACAATTAAGACATCGGGTCTATTACAACCTTTATCCGTTCCAAGCCAACGTTGGGAGGAGGTTTCAATGGATCTTATCACAGGTTTACCCAAGTCTGAGGGAAAGAGTGTCATCATGGTGGTAGTTGAAAGACTTACCAAGTATGCACACTTTTGTGCATTATCACATCCATTTAAAGCCAGTACAATTTCTACTGCATTTATGGAAACAGTTCAAAAGCTACATGGAAACCCAAAGATTATTGTAAGTGATAGAGATCCCATTTTCACTGGAAATTTTTGGACAGAATTATTTTCTTGTCTTGGTACTCAGTTAGCTCATAGCTCATCTTATCATCCTCAATCTGATGGGCAAACTGAGATAGTAAACAAATGTTTGGAAGGATATCTTCGTTGCTTTGTATCTGATAAACAGACACAATGGGTCAAATGGTTTCCACTGGCTGAATGGTGGTATAACACTTCCTTCCATATAGCAACAAAAATGACCCCATTTATGGCACTTTATGGGTATCAACCACCATCCATCACATCATATTTAAGAGAAAATTCTAAGGTTCAGGCAGTGGAACATCACATCGAAAATCAACAACAAGTCCTCAAACTCTTAAAGGATAACCTCGTGTTGGCACAAAATAGAATGAAACAACAGGCAGATCAACATCGCAGTGAAAGAAGTTTTGATGTAGGTGATTGGGTATTCCTATGGCTATAACCATATAAGCAAATGTCCCTAAAGCAAGCTAAGAAGGATAATAAATTATCACCAAAGTATTATGGTCCGTACAAGGTGTTACAAAAGATTGGTACTATGGCATACAAATTGGAGCTTCCTGCAGCTTCTTGATTGCCGCAGTTTTCCATGTTTCATGTTTAAAGAAGGTTATAGGTGACAAGCTCCCAATTCAAACAATATTGCCAGAACTTGACGAGGAAGGAAAATTATATTGGAACCGGAAGTAGTCACAGAAACAAGAACTCGACAGCTACGAAATCGATCAATTTCAGAGTATCTTATCAAGTGGAAGAACTTATCCGCTGAAGATTCCACATGGGAGGATGAGAATTTTATGCAGAAGTATCCAAAACTACTCAAGCGTTGAGGACAACACTTTTTTGAAGGAGAGGGGCATGTTGGGTGCCTATAATTCTAGTGATTACCCCATTACTATTGTAGTTATACCCCTTATTTATATTGTTGTGCCCCTATTACCCCCATATTGTTATTTCTGTGCCCCATAGAATCCCTCTATTGTTATTTTTGTGACTTTATATTATTATTGTTAGGTCGGCTGGATTATATTGTGACTCCTTAGACTCCTATATATAGAAAGGACGTTTTGTCATTTGTATCATCGAAGAATTGTTCATTTATGTAATGTAAAGGAGGTTGCCCCCTCGAAGAGGCTGAATTCTAAGGCGTTGATCTATCTTTTCTATCTTTTCTTGAGCTGGTTTCATAACAGACTTCTTCATATCTTCAATAATATTGTAAGCAACATGGCCTGATACATTTTCCTCTTTGGCTATCTTAGTGGCAGATGTTGGTGGAGAATCCTTGCTTGCTACTTCAGGTGTGCTATACCTTCTCTTACTATTTCTTGAGGAATTATTCGAAGATTGTCCAACTAATGATTTAGTACTTCAACCCTGTGTTGGATTGTTGCGAGCTAGAATTATCCATAAAAATGTTTTCCTTTTATCCTCAACCTCTAGTTCAAGTGTTTCTCCTTTACTCCTCAAAGTATATTTCTTAGGTATTTGTGTAGGAGGAATTTAACTAACTAGTGCTTCACTGGTGGCTTGTGATTCATTACTTGTAAATAAATATAATGACATATTATTCTCCAACGTTAGAATATTTTTTCAATGGAGAAGGTTCATCTTCCTCCTTTTACTGTTCATATTTCTCTTCCAGATTTTTGATCATCCACAATGTTATTCAACATCACAATCATATTATATTTCCACTATGGACACATTTTCTCAAAGTGGGATTCTTGATGGAATTTATAATAATTATCCATATCAAATTCCTCACGATTATAAACTACATTAGGGCTTTCTGTTCATTTGTATTACTCATTAGTATACTTCTTGAAGAAGGGTTTGAAAGGATTACTACTAGAATAACTCTCACAAGTGTTATTTTTGAGATAATATACTTCATTAGTCAACTACTTAAGGGATCCAATTATACTTTCCATACCAAAAGTATCTTTTTTATTTAATTTATTATATCAAGTTTCAGTCTAGGAGGTAACTCCTCAAATGATTTTTTTTTTGCATTAAGGTTGGTCATAGATATATACATGGAGGGAGAGTCTCTTGGGCTTCATCTCCCAATGTCTCCTCATGTTCCAACTCTCCTTATTTTCTATTTACATTATTTTACACATATTCACCCAATCCCAATGACTAGCTATCAACATTCCCCCCGTCAATCTAAAGGGATGTTCGTGAGTCCAGACATTGTTCTCAATATTTCAAACTTTTCTCTTCCAAGTGCTTTGGTGAAAATGTATGCAATCTATTCATTTATGGAACAATTGCATAGATGGATTGTATTGGCCTCAACGTGATGTCAAATCAGATGGTATTTTGTATTGATGTGTTTTGTTCGATCATGGAACTTTGGGTTGTTGGAAAACTTTATTACAGAAGTGTTCTCAATCATGAGTGGAGTTGAATGCACTTTTTTCACCTCCAAATCTTCCATAATTTTTCTAAGCCACACAATTTCCTTTGCTAATTTAGTTTCTACCACATGTTGTGCCTCTATTGTGGAATCTACTAGAACTGATTGTTTGTGTGAACTGTAGGAGACAACTCTCGATCTAAGACTCATTACATAACCTAAAGTAGATACCCTTATTTATTTATCTCCATTGAAGTATGAATTAGAGTATCCAATCAAGCTAAAGTCGCCCGCCTATGTATACATAAATCCAAAGTCTTCAGTTCCCTTCAAGCACTTTAGAACCCTTTCTGTAGTAGACCAATGTCCCTCACGAGGCTTTTTCATTAATATGGAGAAGATTCCAATAAAAAATTAAATATTTGGTCTTAGAGTAGTCAGGTAGTTGAGACTTCCTACAATCTATATATACTTTGTTTCATCCTCAAATTATTTTCCTTCAGTGGATGTGAACTTTAAGTTCTTTTACATTGGAGTAGTCAAAGAATGACACTCAACCATGCCAACATTGTTCAAAAGATCTCCAATGTACTTCTTCTTAGAGAGGATTATAAACCTTGGATGTTGATTTACTTCAATACCAATATAGTAGTGAACATTACCAAGTATGTCATTTCAAAACCTTTCCTCAATTCCTTCTTTATGGATGCAATATAGTTGTTCCCTGTCATTAGAATATCATCTACATACACCACATGATATTAAACTATTTTTCCAACTTTCTTGACAAACAAAGTTTTGTCATCAAGATCATAATTTTTGAACTTGAGTTTCAGAAGATACTTTGTTAACTTCTAATACCAGGCTCATGGTGCCTTCTTGAGAACATACAAGGGTTTTACAATCTTGCATACTTTATGTTCTTGACCCTCCACAATAAATCTTTTTGGTTGGGTCATAAAAACATTCTCTTTCAGATCTCCATTCAAGAATCCATTTTTACATCCATTTGATGGACTTTCCAACCATTTTGAGCTGCTAAGGTAAACAGTGTCTGGATGGTAGCCCATTTTGTTGTGGGGGAGAAATTCTCCTCATAGTTGACCCATTCTTTCTGTGTAAAACCTTTTTCCACAAGCCTGACCTTTTTCTTGTCAAGTGAGCCATAAAATTTATACTTGTTCTTGCAGATCCACTTGCACCCTATTGGTTTGGTTCCCAAAGGAGGATCAACATGCTCCCAATGTTGTTATTTATCAAGGAATCATACACTTTTTGCATCGCTTTTTTACATTCATCATGAGAAGCGTCTTGTTTGAAGGACTTTGGTTCAAGATCTGAAGACCAATTTAGTTCACAATCATAAGAAATATCCATATCAACAAGTGAATCAGAATCGTCTACATCACCTCCATTATGTCGAGTAGAGATCCTTGTTCCTGTCTTTCCAACCTCATCATGATGAACACTTTCAAGTGTCTTTTTCGGCCATTTTGGAGGACCTTTTTCATATGGCCCATGATGTTATTTTGACTCATTTGGGACGGAGCCAAGATTTAGTCTCACAATTATGTCAATCACATCACTCAAAGTATCATTAGTGGATGGATTTTCATGAGGGGGAGAGAGTGCTTCAGAAGAATATTCCACAAATTGATTCAATATAGGAATGGCCCCTGTGAGATGTCGAATCTCATTATCAAATTATTGAAAGTATTTAGCATATCTGAATCTATCCAAGTGATCAAGCTATTAGTCAACAACATTGTTAGCATTGGAAGTCTCAAGAAAGATTATATCTCTAGACACAACCAACTTATTATTAACTTCATCATAGAGATGATATGCTTTGGAGGTGTTTGAATACCCTGAGAAGATACACTTACGAATCCTTGCACCAAGTTTGTTTGTTTGTTCCTTAGGTATCAAGGCATAACATGTGGAACCAAATACCGTGAGATGATTTATCGAAGGAATGTGGCCATACCACATTTCATATGGAGTCTTGTTTCTAATAGAATTAGATGGACACCTATTATTTATATACAAAACTCATAGAATTGCATTAGCCCAAAACATCAGTTTAACATTCTTGAAAAACATCATGTAATGTAGCATATTTAAGATTGTCTTGTTCATTATTTCAGCTACTTCGTTTTGTTGGGGATTATAAGGAATACTTTTTTGATGTTTTATCCCATGATGGTGAAGATAGTTTTCAAATTCATTTTAAGTGTATTATTTTCGATTATCATTGTAAATAGAGCCAATATGAGATTGTGCATCATTTTAAATTCATGCGTGAAATATCTTGAATTTTTGAAAAGCATCAAATTTGTTCTTCCATAAATAAACCCAACAGATTTTGGTGTAGTCATCAATAAATGCCATCACATATTTATTTCCATTTGCAGAAGGAACATGCATTGGGCCACATGATTATGAATGGATAAGTTTAATTTTTGTATGTTCTCTCGAATGTGAAGCATGAAAAGACTGTTTTTTGTGATTTCCTAAGATACAAGCATCATGTTGCTTAAGTTTCCTAGGAATTGTAGGCAAACCAGTAACACCACTTTTCTTCAACATACGAAGGTTGTCATAATTAAAATGTCCAAATGTAGGATGCCATAAAATACTTGATGGAAAATGTACCTTCATCATAATGAGATATGTATGAGAATCTATGTGAATGGACAGAGGTTCCTTGTAGCTTCATAAGTATTTATTCTTCTATCATTGTCATGAAAAGTGAGCAATATAATGCTTTTCTGACCTCAACCTCACCATCAAACATATGAATGAAGTTTCGTTTCTAGCGGATTTGGACAAAAGACAACAAGCTTCTCCTCAAATTTGGGAGATATAAACATCATGCTTAAGAGATTCTAGAAGGCCAGGCAGTTTGAGCCTAGTGGTGCTAAACCCTAATGGCTTGAGTTTTGATTTGTCTGTAAAGTATACTGGTCCATTACCATTTTTAGTAAATTATTCAAAAAAATCCCTTCTAATATCCATGTGGTAGCTTGCCACTGAATCAGGGAACCAATAATTTTTTCAAGAGGCAAGCGAAGCATTAAATAAGTCTGCAGTTACTCTAATCAATGTGCCACAACATAGTGAGTTGATTCAGGTGCTTTACCTTTCCATTTTTCATTGGATTTACCATTGGCTTCATTTCTTTCCTACTAAATTATGTCCCAAGGGAACTTACATGTGGATGCATCATGTCCATCTCTGTTGCAACGTATGCAATGAAGATCAAGTTTTTCTCCTTAGATCTATCTGCCCCCCGCTACGTCTAAAATTCTTTCTTCCCCTTCATCTTTCGCCACCTATTCCTCTAGAATAATCTTGTGCATGATTATTCTATCTATGTGTAAGACACACAAATTCTTCATAACATTGAGGAGTTATCTTCTTCCCAAACATGTTCTCTCCCTTAACAAGCTTCTTATCAAGGGAGTCAAAGGTAATCTCCTTGAGGTTTCCACTTGCTTGCAATGACTCAAGATAATTTGAATAAGTGGGATATAGTTCATTGAAATAAGCTAGGAGAGAATTGTGTATTTGAACACCAACGGTTTTATATCATGCATAATGGATCTAACTTCTGATGTTAAATCATGAGGGTCATAAATTTTCAATTCAAGACTAAACAATTTAATAATCAATGATCCGGGTTTGAGTGTGACCAAGGACCCTTCCAAGACCTTTTACTTTCGTGATGTGTTAAATTGCATTTTTAAAAGAACATAAATGAATAAATATGCATGTTGTAAAGAAGAGGAACATGACAATCATCAGCACATGAAATAACAAGACATTGATAACGGAGTTCGTCTAGGATGGACTACGACTCAGGAAACCCGATGTCAAGATGGTGTAGGCCGCTACACTAAGTGATGTCAATAGTAATGATGTACATAAGAGGTGATTTCGCTATCATACAAGGAAATTTCCCTCACACAGGAGTGGCACAAAGAGATTTTCCGCTGTAGGAACTCTCATTAAGAAAAGGACTCCTATCAGTATGACATAAAACTCATGCATGATGATAATGAACATCCCGTGAATTTTGCATAAAAGGAATCTCAATGCAAACACACATGGCGACAACATGAGTATCCCATCAACATGATGACAAAGGGGTCTCAAACAAACATGATGAATCATGACAACAAGTACATCCCACAAATGATTCTGCATCACATCAAGCAAGAATCATGAAACAAGTAAGAAACGAGATCCCACATCAAACATCAAACATGGATTTGTGCAACACAATGCATAGAAAAAAGTACATGAATACACTGCATATACCTCACATCCACGGGCCATCTAAAGAAGAGGATTTCAGGCTACTGAAGCTGTTCGAACCATCGATCTCACGACATCGAATTACATGGAAATCACTGCTTGCACATGAATTCTAATGCTTGCACTTCACTTAGAAAAGTGGCTAAAAAATGAAATGAGAAAATGGAAAATTTGAATAAAACATCAGATTTGTGGTGTTAAATAGTGCAAAATCAACTATCAAATTTCTGAATTCTGAGAAAATGAAAATCTGTGGCTTAAGGAATCTTTTAGATTCCCCCTAGATTCCTTAAAGATTCCCTCCTCGGTGTCCTCTACAAAACAGCTACTCAGGTCAAAAAACTAACTACGCCATCGGGTTCATGTCGCTGAGAGGTGTAAAATCGACATAAAATTTGTCCAATTTGGACACAGCAAAAATTTCACCCTCCTAGAAATTTTGCTCAATCATTGTTCGACCTGCAATAAATTAATTAAAAATATTATCACGTCTTGATTTCCATGCCCGCTCCTAGTTCCTCCATCCTGCCTGGGTGCACTGATGAAATGACGGGTTAATATAAAATTTTAAGGCGGATTAAATAATAATATGGTTGGCGTGGTTGGTTAAAAAAAGTAGTCGTTGAGGAGGGGTCAGGGGGTCAAATCCCGCCCCTCCCCAATTAACTCACGTAAAAAAAATTGTAACACTTTAGGGTGGCGGGTCTGTTGTCTTGGGTGGCTCGCCCCCATTTCCGCTAGCATTCATGGTGTATGTGGGAGGTGGTGAGGGCAGCACGGTTGATAACCCATGCCCCCACCTTTAATAGCCATGTTGGTTGGAGCAGCTCCGAGGTTGTCGAGGTCATGGCCGCCCACCCCTTAATTAATATATATATATATATATATATATATATATATAGTTTGGGGTCCTGTTAGCACTCGAATCTACCTCAGGCTGAGGAAGGCAAAACTCGAGGCCACATCAAACCACGCTCAGCCTCGTAGCTAGCCCTACGAGGACAGGAGAGGGCTCTCTCCAGGTCTATCTCGGCAAAAGGTATTCAAAAGGGCTGAGATGACTCAAAATTAATACAGATTTTAGGCTAGTAAAGAGATTGGAATGTTTGATTTAAAATTTTTGGGTTTTTGGTGGAGAAATGGGATAAACAATTTTGGGTCCAGGGATAAGGCCAGATCTTTGCAGAATTTGAGTTGGGGCGAGGTAGGCAGTAGTCTTGATGCCTTTGATCAGGTGTATGGATGGATCAGAATGACAAGGAGTTGAAGGGGGCAATGGAGAACATGGATCCTCTCCAAACTGGCGAAAACATCTAAAACTAAACAAATTTAAAGGCAGAGCACTGTAAACAATGGATTCAACCTTATTTACTCATTCATTTAGTTTCAGAAGCATAAGAAGGGAATGGCATACATTAAACATGAATAAACATACAATAAACTAAGAGATAACACCATCAAGAACTGAAAGCCACAAGAATCCCAATAGGTGTTGCAAAACCTTTGATCTTTCCTTAGCCAAAATATGAAAAATATGTACAATAATGTGCCAAAATCTTCCCAAGAGTCCAACCCTTGCTACTGACTGAAAATTTAAATCTTATAGACCAAGCTAACCCATTCCCTAACCTCTATGGGTCGAGCTCCTCCTTCTAGGAGCTGTTTGAACCAATTCTAAAGATGGAGCAAGAATCTAGGTGACCAAAACAACCTGCCTCTAAAAAGAAGGAAACTGATTCATTACATTAAATTTTTGTTATTTTGTGAATGAATCATCTAGAATATGGTAAATAAGTGCCAAGTTTACATCATGTACATCAAATTATATCATGCTAGGTCAAAAATCACATAGGTGAAACTGGTCATAACTGGCCGAAATTCTGAGATGGAAAGTGAAAAATTGACCACAATCTGTATGCATAGCGCCCCTGACCCATACGCATAGCGCGACTTTCAACCTGTTTTTGGGGCACTTCCTGGCATCCAAATGGAGATCATGATAGCTCTTTGGAAAGCCCTTGATGTTCACTATCTAACCCAAGTGGAATCGCTCAATTTGGAGGTCATTGGCCCCTCCAAATATTCATTCTCCCAGAAGTACTTCCTGCTGGTGCAAAAGGTGGCAGCAAGGTGGTTTTCATGGTGTTTTCGGGCCTTTTGATCATCCAGAACTTGATGAAATGCTTCGGAAATACTTGAGCATGCATAACTTACCATGAAAAACCCAAAAATATAAATTTTTCCTCCAACAAGTGTCCCAATCATAAGCGAGTGCATCGACGCGCTACTCGTATAGCTAAAAAATCTGTTTTGGGACCAAAAAATTTCAAAATGACAAAAATTTCTCCGGATTTGCTCAAATTCGGCGCGAAGACCCTCCATCATGTATCATGCCCAGCCAATGAAGCCTCGGCTAAAATCCAGAGTGGATCAGGTGTTTCACAGCGTTTCAGTGTCCTCCTGGTGTATGCAGTTCAGTGGTGCAATCTCTGTCTTGGTTGCATGATGTGTTGTTGTCCGCCTCCATGGTGTTGCAAAATCCATGTTGGCTTAAATGAGATGAAGAATGAGGATTTGGTGCTTTTGTTTCAAATGCCAAATGTGGGAGGAACTGTGGGAAATAGGGTCGTGTGAATAGTGGACTGTGGGAAATAGGGCCGTGTGAATAGTGGACTGTGGGAAAATGAGCTATGGGAACAACATGATTCAATTAAGTGAAGAAAATATGCTTGAGTCAAGTGAAATTAAGGATGTGAGCACAACCACTTGACTGTATGGAATTTTGGAACCTATAACTGACATGAAGGATGGAAAGTGGTAACAAATGGCAAGTTTTAGGGATGGGATATAGGGAAATAGGAGAGGGACAAAGTGATATGAGTGATTTTAAAGGGAATAGGGAAAAGGGAGGCATTGTATGATGATATGACAGTAGTGGGGAAAGGAAAATACAAGTGAGATATGGAATGTTTTGGCACTAAATTCAAATTCTAAAACTTCAAATTCAAACCCTAAAGAGGCATTTCTTTACAAGAGAGTAGGGTTTGTGTTTTTCAACATTCATACTCTTACAACCGATCTTCAAACAACTCCAAACACTGACCAAAGATAATAGCAAGATGATTTAAACCTACAGGAGGCAAAGGAGAATGAGAAAATTTGAATTTTGAAGAGCAGTGGCAAAAATTTTGTGTTCTGGCCCAATGCATAGCGCTCCTTATATGTGTAGCGCTCGTGTTATTTTGCAAAGGCAGGGGAAGCTATATGCGTAGCGCCCCTTATATGGGTAGCGCCATTTTGCAGGAGGATTTTGGAGGCCTTCTCGGTGTCCAAATCAGGCGTAGGATAGCTCGTTGGAAAGGTATTTGAGTCTACCTTCCAAAAAAGTTGTAATTTTTCAATTTGGATTTCACTTTTCTTGTCAAAGATCAAATCTCCCAAGACTGGTCAAAATGTGCCAAATGAGGCTACCTCAAGGCAGAGTGTTGTTGCAGTCAACTTGTGAATGTCTTCCTCAACTCCAAATTGAGCTCATGATAGCTCATTGGAAAGATATTTTTGTCTAGCTATTCGTTGAATCATCAAAAAAGATATTTGGCCAACCAAGCTAGGAGAAAAATTGATGTTCCCAAGGTCACTCTAGAGGTGCATCAATGCTCTCGAGGCAATTGTATTTTTTACATTTATCTAAAACCATGACACCTGTGTAAAAAGTGAAGGAGGTTTTTCTTCCTTGACCTGTTGTGGACAAAACCCTCTCTTAGTTTTCCCAAATTCATCTTTGATTGCTCAGAAAAAGCATTTGAGTAAAACCTACCCTGATCTATGGAACAAGAGATTTGTCGAAATGAAGCGAAATGAAAGGGATAGGGAGTTTCTAAATTCTTGAGGAAATTTTTGGAAGTAGGGAGGGATTTTAGGAAGTAGGGGAAAGTGGATTATCAGAGATTTAGTGAGGGGAAGGGGTCCAAAATGGCAAAACACAAGCCTAGCCTAGAAAATTGCCAAGTTGTGGCAAGAAACTAGGGTTTGTGGAAAAATGAGGAATTTGGGGAATCTCAGTGATGGGAAGTGTTTATAAGGTACATGAAGGATAGGGGAAGGTGTATGAAAATCTGGATACAAGTTTTTCTAATGATTTGACCATTCAAGAGAAATTGCCTTCAAAACCCTAAGAGAGGGAAATGAACCTTGCTTAGGCGCAACTGAAGCATGAACAAGGTGTAACATGACCCAATGGAACCTGATATGATGATAAAAACCATATGAATGATGATAGACTCAGCTGAATAGTGACATAGTCTGACATTTGGGCAACTTTGAAAGGAGTGAAAGCAAACCCTAGACCTAATGCCTAGTGACCAAATTTTGCTTGAAGACTCTTTGAAATGACAAAATTGACCTTGACACCTTAAAATTACTTTGTAAGAGCATATTTTATCACTGGAGGAAGGCTACGAAGGCTGACACTAACATTGGCTTCAATGGGGATGGTAGCTCCTTGGAGGTGCCAAGAACGACAGATCTTTGGGAGAGCAGACCAGTGCTTTCATCCATTGGGCAATGGAGTCAAAAACTCAAGCTGAAATGCATGACTGAAAACTGATGACTTGATAACACAAATTGACTCTCACTCAACTAAAAACTGACTCGATACTTAAACACAACCAACAAACTGGAAATGATGCTCAAGGTTGAGCTTATTCATTAAAACCTACTCTAATAGTTTCATTCATCACCTGATCAAGTGAAATGAAACAACCAATGCAACCAATTAAGTATTCCGTCTGCTGGTTGAATTCTCCACAAGTGCTCGCTTATGAAAAACAGGAGAGAACTACTGAAAGGCAACTCCCATGACAACTTGGAAACAGATCTGTTGAATGATATGGATTCTCTATCCGCCTCCAAAAACACTGCATAAGGATCTTGAAATTCAACCAGATTGGAACTTAGCTCATCCAATGGATTACTTCTCTTTTCCTTATACCATAAATGAAAACTTTGATCTGAGCCTTGTGACGAGACCTCTACTGAAAATGACAAAGAAACCGGCTGCCGGATCAAGTTTGTATCAATACACATTTCAAGCTCACATATAGTCAATGGAGAAAGACTTTGACTGCAAACCTCATCCAAAACATCAGCTATTGGATCATGAAAAACTTGAAAAGACTGCTGCAAACCATTTTCTATTGGTTCCAATGTGATTACATGATTGCCTACATGCTGCTCATTCTTCACTGAAGATGTACTATGCAAATTTCCCTTCAAAAGCTGAAATGATTCAAAACAGAAAGGTAGGGAACCTTCTTGTATCATTTGATCATATGTGTCAGCTTCCATGCCTTCATCTGCAACTTGACAATCAATGGCATTTGGGGGTTGCAAAGCTGAATATGAGAAGTCTTGAACAAGGTTTTTATTGCCTTCAAGATGGTCCAGATCAAGACTTGTTGACAGCTGATTTATGATTGCATGGAAATTGGCTCTGATGAACTGACATGAATCAAAGCAAAAAGGTAAAGATGCTTCACTTACTTCAAAATTTGTTGCACTTTCCTCGCCACTGTCATAGCTGATATGTGATGGCTAAACATTGTATTCAAGCTGCTGAAAATGAACTTCTTCCTCCCACAAAATAGCTGCTGATTTGTCTCTAAGATTAGCTTCTGTTTGGAGAACATAATCATCATCATACTGATCAAACTGAGGCAAATCATCAGTGTAAAACATATCATCAAGCATGCAGGTCATATCAACAGTTCTTTCTTTGCCAAGGTGATCTACAAAACAATCATTATTAGATCTATGACAACTAGGATAAGAAACAAAATGTTTTGGAGCGGCCATTTGTTCTTCTTCAATCAACAAGCCATGGGCTTGAACATCATAATCATTCCTTGGGGTGATCCTTTGCATCATCTCTTCTACTGCACTTACCAAAATGTCAAGCTTCACCTCTAGAGATGTTGATTCGGCCGGATCTATGTTTTTCATCTCTTCTTCTTTCAATCTTACCCGTCGGATCAGCAGATGCGCCTCTACATTTACTGCACTGTTTTGCATCTCGTGAAGTGTTGCAATATCCCTTTCTCTCAACTAAAACTCCATCTCCGGATCAAAGTCACCCGGATAGTGCAAAAGAGTAGATCTAGAAGTAGGCCTTATCTCAACTGGCATTGAATAATAAACTTGATTAAATATGGCCGAAAACTGTTGTATTGTCTCCCCTGGTAGTCTTTTCAACTGGTTATATTCTTCTACAATCAAGAAAAGGTTCTGCCCGATCATCCACCTATCGAGAAAAACTTTGACAAACTACTGGAAATCGGAGATGCTCGTATTAGGCAGGGCTTTGAACCAACTCTTCACTTTAGCTTGCAAAGAAAGAGAAAAAAGCCTTATACTAACATCTTCGCTATCAACTTCAAAAAGGTCTAGAAAAGACTCAAAATTCTACACATGTTGCTCAGCGTTGACATTCTTACTTTCACAATCAAACCTCGACAAGTATAGATCATAGTTTTTGGGGAAAGCATGGAGAACAGAAGGTAAAACAAGAGGTTTATACCGATCTGGAATTTTACAAGGTGTAGGGGTATGTACAGCAGGTATAGAATCAGTCTTGGTCTCTTGAGGTTCATCAATTTGAAGATGGTCATCACAAAATTTAGAAGAAAGGTCTTGATCAAGCTCAAAGGTATGCAAATCTTTGGTATTTACCATCTTCAAAGGGAAGGGATCAAATGCAAGCCTGGGATCTTTTCTCAAATACAATATACTTTGCAAAGCCTTCTTTACTTTCTTGGGAAAAGAGAAGAAATAATTTATGACAAAGAACAAAATGTCTTGGATGAAATTCCAACTTGAATACCTGATCTATCCATGTTGTCCTTTCATGTTTTTGCTGGTCGGGATCATCCTCCAGTGGAGTCTTTGGATCTGATATCTAAAATGATTTAGAGTCGCCAGGTGAATGATTTCAGCCTTTCCAGTGTCTAATCGTTGTCCACCATCAACAATCAGATCTGAACTTGATACATGTACTGGGGTAATTAACAAGTTAAATGTCACATTTACAAGCTAGACCGAAGATTGACTAAAGCGGCGTTTATCTACTTCCGCTAATGCAAAGCAAAAGCGTTTGGAAGGCTACCTGGCATAACTCCAGGCTCCGTCTATAGCTATAAAACAAATGACATCAACAAGCAAACCATTTTCTTCCCCAGTATGGTTGCCACTATGTTAGCGCTCGAATCTGCCTCAGGATGAGGAAGGCAAAACACGAGGCCACATCAAACCACGCTCAACCTCGTAGCTAGCCCTACGAGGACAGGAGAGGGCTCTCTCCGGGTCTATCTCAGCAAAAGGTCTTCAAAAGGGCTGAGATGACTCAAGATTAATACAGATTTTAGGCTAGTAAAGAGATTGGAAAGTTTGATTTAAAATTTTTGGGTTTTTGGTGGAGAAATGGGCAAAACAATTTTGGGTCCGGGGATAAGGCCAGATCTTTGCAGAATTCGAGTTGGGGAGAGGTAGGAAGTAGTCTTGATGCCTTTGATTAGGTGTATGGATGCATCAGAATGACAAGGAGTTGAAGAGGGCAAGGGAGAACATGGATCCTCTCCAAACTGGCGAAAACATGTAAAACTAAACAAATTTAAAGGCAGAGCACTGTAAACAATGGATTCAACCTTCTTTACTCATTCATTTAGTTTCAGAAGCATAAGAAGGGAATGGCATACCTTAAACATGAATAAACTTACAATAAACTGAGAGATAACACCATCAAGAACTGAAAACCACAAGAATCCCAACAGGTGCTACAAAACCTCTGATCTTTCCTTAGCCAAAATATGAAAAATATGTACAATAATGTGCCAAAATCTTCCCAAGAGTCCAACCCTTGCTACTTACTGAAAATTTACATCATATAGACCAAGCTAACCCATTCGCTAACCTCTATGGGTCGAGCTCCTCCTTCGAGGAGCAGTTTGAACTAATTCTAAACATGGAGCAAGAATCTAGGTGACCAAAACAACCTGCCTCTAAAAAGAAGGAAACTGATTCATTACATTAAATTTTTGCTATTTTGTGAATGAATCATCTAGAATATGGTAAATAAGTGCCAAGTTTACATCATGTACATCAAATTATATCAATCTAGGTCAAAAATCACATCAGGACGTGAAACTGGTCATAACTAGCCGAAATTCTAACCTGGAAAGTGAAAAATTGACCAAAATCTGTATGCGTAGCGCCCCTGAGCCATACGCATAGCGTGAATTTCAACCTGTTTTTGGGGCACTTCCCGACATCCAAATTGAGCTCATGATAGCTTGTTGGAAAGACCTAGATATTGGCTATCCAACCCAAGTGGAATTTCGCAATTTGGAGCTCATTTACTTCTCCAAAACTTCATTCTCCTAGAAGTACTTCATGCTGGTACAAAAGGTGGCAGCAAGGTGGTTTTCATGGTGTTTTCGGGCCTTTTGATCATCTAGAACTTGATGAAATGCTTCAGAAATACTTGAGAATGCATAAATTACCATGAAAAACCCAAAAATATAAAGTTTTCCTCCAGCAAGTGTCCTAATCATAAGCGAGTGCGTCGACGCGCTACTCGTATAGCTGAAAAATCTGTTTTGGGACCAAAAAATTTCAGAATGACAAAAATTTCTCCGAATTTGCTGAAATTCGGAGCGAAGACCCTCCATCATGTATCATGCCCAGCCAATGAAGCCTCGGCCAAAATCCAGAGTGGATTAGGTGTTTCACGGCATTTCAGTGTCCTCCTGGTGTATGCAGTTCAGTGGTGCAATCTCTGTCTTGGTTGTATGATGTGTTGTTGTCCGCCTCCATGATGTTGCAAAATATGTGTTGGCTTAAATGAGATGAAGAATGAGGATTTGATGATTTTGTTTCAAACACCAAATGTGGGAGGAACTGTGGGAAATGGGGCCGTGTGAATAGTGGACTGTGGGAAATAGGGCCCTGTGAATAGTGGACTATGGGAAAATGAGCTATGGGAACAACATGATTCAATTAAGTGAAGAAAATATGCTTGAGTCAAGTGAAATTAAGGATGTGAGCACAATCACTTGACTGTATGTAATTTTGGAACCTATAACTGACATGAACGATGGAAAGTGGTAACAAATGGAAAGTTTTAGGGATGGGATATAGGGAAATAGGAGAGGGACGAAGTGATATGAGTGATTTTAAAGGGAATAGGGAAAAGGGAGGCATTGTATGATGATATGATAGTAGTGGGGAAAGGAAAATACAAGTGAGATATGTAATGTTTTGGCACCAAAGTCAAATTCTAAAACTTCAAATTGAAACCCTAAAGAGGCATTTCTTTACAAGAGAGTAGGGTTTGTGTTTTTCAACATTCATACTCTTACAACCGATCTTCAAACAACTCCAAACACTGACCAAAGATAATAGTAAGACGATTTAAACTTACAGGAGGCAAAGGAGACTGAGAGAATTTGAATTTTGAAGAGCATTGGCAAAAAAATTGTGTTCTGGCCCAATGCGTAGCGCTCCTTATATGCGTAGCGCCCGTGTTATTTTACAAAGGTAGGGGAAGCTATATGCGTAGCACCCCTTATATGGGTAGCACCATTTTGTAGGAGGCTTTTGGAGGCATTTCTTGTGTCAAAATTGGGTGCAGGATAGCTCGTTGGAAAGATATTTTAGTATAATTTCCTAACCAATTGGAATTTTTCAATTTGGAGTTCATTTGCCTTGTCAAAAATCAAATCTCCCAAGACTGGTCAAAATGTGCCAAATGAGGCTGCCTCAAGGCAGAGTGCTGTTGCAGCCAACTTTTGAATGCCATCCTCAACTCCAAATTGAGCTCATGATAGCTCATTGGAAAGATATTTGTGTTTAGTTATTCGTTGACTCATCAATAAAGCTATTTGGCCAACCAATCTAGGAGAAAGGATGATTTTCCCAAGGTCAATCCAGAGGTGCATCAATTCTCCCGAGGCGATTGTATTTTTTACATTTATCTAAAACCATGACACCTGTGTAAAAAGTGAAGGAGGTTTTTCTTCCTTGGCCTGTTTTGGACAAAAAAATCTCCCAGTTTTCCCAAATTCATCTTTGATTTCTCAGAAACATCATTTGAGTAAAACCTACCCCGATGTGTGGAACCAAAGATTTGTTGAAATGAAGCAAAATGAAGGGGATAGGGAGCTTCTAAATTCTTGAGGAAATTTTGGGAAGTAGGGAGGGATTTTAGGAAGTAGGGGAAAGTGGATTATCAGAGATTGAGTGAGGGGAAGGGGTCCAAAAGGGAAAAACATAGGCCTAGCCTAGAAAATTGCCAAGTTGTGGCAAGAAACTAGGGTTTGTGGAAAAATGAGGAATTTGGGGAATCTCAGTGATGGGAAGTGTTTATAAGGTACATGAAGGATAGGGGAAGGTGTATGAACATCTGAATACAAGTTTTGCTAATGATTTGACCATTCAAGAGAAATTACCTTCAAAACCCTAGGAGAGGGAAATGAACCTTGCCTAGGCGCAACTGAAGCATGAACAAGGTGTAACATGACCCAATGGAACCTAATATGATGATAACAACCATATGAATGATGATAGACTCAGCTGAATAGTGACATAGACTAACTTTTGGGCAACTTTGAAAGGAGTGAAAGCAAACCCTAGACCTAATGCCTAGTGACCAAATTTTGCTTGAAGACTCTTTGAAATGACAAAATTGACCTTGACACCTTGAAATCACTTTGTAAGAGCATATTTGATCACTGGAGGAAGGCTACAAAGGCTGACACTAACAGGTCCTACAGCAGTGATGAGGGTCATGGCCTGCCACCATTTCTTTTTATATATATTTTTTACAAAAAAAAGGTCCATGGTCATTTTTAAAAATTTTAATTTTGATCAGAGTAGACAAATTAATCAGGCCACAAATTCCCTTGAAATATGGCCTAGGTTGGCCAAAATCTGGTGGCCATATTTTGTCCAAATTGTGGCCTCCTTAAGCTTGCCCAGTCACTAAAGTCAACCTGAACTTTTACTACTCCTAACTTTCTCATACGGACTCAGTTTTACAGAACGTTCACTCCACCATGATTAGGATGACGAGATCTATGGTTTTTTCTTGGTTCGAGATCATTTTGATCACTTTGATTTTTGAGCTTCCATAAGCCCTCTTTGTCTTGTGTGTGTCTATGGAGCCACCTGGATCAATCCTCCACACTCAGGAGCTTTTGGTACTCCAAAAGGATGAAAAATAATCTAGAACTTCTCTGTCACTTGTCTGCATCACAAGCATCCTGGAAGGTCTCGCTTCTATCTCCTTCACCTTTGTCCTTCAGAGCCTTAAGTGATGAGCTGACACTTGAAACCTCTACAACCTATAGTACATTGTTTTTGCAAATTACATGCTTGAATTACATGACCAACTAATGACCCAAGCATCCCATACTTGCCACGAGTTTATAACACCTAATCGATGGTTAATTTTACATCAAGATGGACGCAATACCCCGACTACGAGAACAAGGCCAACATATCATTGTTGCTTCAACAAGTGATGGAAAACACATCAACATTGAAACACATGATTTACAACAATAAGGCCAAACACTATTTGGTTTGACAAGTGATGGAAACACAACATCACTTTGAGAGTGTAAAATGCAACTCAAAATAAGACTAGACATCATTGTTGTTGAACAAGTGATGGAAAACACATCATCACTTTTACATTTTAAAATGCAACAAATGATTTACAAAAGCATGACCATGACAAGCTAATATAGCTAGAAACCATTTTTAGCTTATCAATGTGAATGGTTCACCTCCTTGTGGTGGTTTTTCTTGTCGAACAACCGGTTCATTTGGTTCATACATTGACACTTTGCCTTTAAGGCACTACTTTGGATGGAGCCTCAAACAAGTGGCTCTTTGATGGCCATTTTTGTCGCAATGACTGGAATAGGTATTCTTCCTCCATATTTTCTTAACATGTTTCTTTGCCTACTATTGAGAGGGTTTTTCATGCCTCCTCCTTTTGTGCGCTGTTATTCCTTTCCAACACTTAGAGAATGTATGGTTATGCAATCCACAAAAGGTACATGTCTTTCAATTCCATGATTTTTATTCCTCATTAACAACATGATTACAATCGAAATGAAAATTCGAATATCAAAACTGGTTATACCTTTCCTTGTTGTCCCTGGTGTAAGTATGGCGATGAGAGCTTGCCTCAACTCTTTTCCTACCATGGGAATTTCCATGGGATGATGGGGATGTGTTCCCTCATTCTCTTTCCTCGATGATTTTGACGTTGTCTCAGAAGCATATGACACCTTTGAGCATTCTCCCTCGATTTACCTCAAGCCTGTAAATTGAGGTCTCTGCACAATCTCCAATGGTTGTGTCATGTCTTGGTTAGTAACACCAAGTTCTTTTTCCTCCTCGTGTCTTGTCCTAGTAGGGAGCCTCATGTTTCTCCCTGTCATTGGGATCTCCAAATATCCAACAAAAATCATACTATGTGAAGACGAAACCAAAAGGAAATCGACATCTTTTACCTCCTCTGTCGATTGGGAAAGAACTGATGAGGGCTTCTCGTCATCTATTGTTGGTGGTTCACTAGTTGTCTCAATGCATTCCCCAACTTCCTTTCTGACATACCCAAGTCCTATCTAATGGGGTAATTCCTCTAGTTTGATGCGGTTGACAATGCCTTGGCCATTAACGCCCAAGCCTTTTCCTTCATACCCCATTTTCTTCAACAGTTTGGATCCAATTGTTGTGGTATGACTTTCAAACATAGTGAAATCATCATCAGGACACATACAAGAATTTAGAGAATTACATTTTACCTCACATGGGTCATGTTGCAGCTTTTCAAGGCCTCATCCTTTGCCTGTAGCTATTGTAGCAAACTATGTTTCTCCTCTTTCTCTTCATGTAGAAGCATCTTTAATTCAATGTTCTTTGTTTGAAGATTATGTTTGTTGTGCTTCAGTTCTTCCAGGGTCTCTTCTGTGGCTCACAACTGAAGCTGCAATCACTCCTTTTGCTCTGTCTCTTTCTGTAGGGTTTCATATTTTTTTTCCACTCTTTTGGAAATTTTGAGCATGGTCTCGTACATCACATTTTCATCCTCTGTCGTTGCACGTTCCATTGTTCATGATCGCAATTCACATCGATGGAAAGACCGCTCTGATACCACTTGATTTGGGTCCGGGTGTGATGAAGGACCCTTCCAAGACCTTTTACTTTCGTGATGTGTTAAATTGCATTTTTAAAAGAAAATAAATGAATACATCTACATGTTGTAAAGAAGAGGAACATGACAATCATCAGCACATGAAATAACAAGATGTTGATAACAGAGTTCGTCCAGGAGGGATTACGTCTCCGAGCCCCGATGTCAAGATGATGTAGGTTGCTACATTAAGTGCTGTCAATAGTGATGATGTGCATAAGAGGTGATGTCACTATCATACAAGGAAAATGCACTCACGCAGGAGTGGTGCCAAGAGATGTTCCGCTATAGGAACTCTGAGTCAAAAAAGGACTCCTATCAGTATCACATAAAACTCATGCATGATGATAATGAACATCCCGCCAATTTGGCATAAAAGGGATCTCAATGCAAACATACATGGCGACAACATGAGTATCCCGTCAACATGATGACAAAGGGGTCTCAAACAAACATGACGAATCATGACAACGAGTACATCCCACAAATGATTCCACGTCACATCAAGCAGGAATCATGAAACGTGTAAGAAACGAGATCCCAAATAAAACATCAAACAAGGATCTATGCAACACAATGATAGCAAAAGAAGTACATGAATACACTGCATATACCTCACATCTATGGGCCATCTGAAGAAGAGGATGTCAAGTTGTTGAAGTTGTTCAGACCATCGATCTCACAGAATCAAATCACATGGAAATGACTGCTCGCACATGAATGGTGACACTTGCACTCCACGTAGAAAAGTGGCCAAAAAATGAAATGAGAAAATGGAAAATCTGAATACACCATCAGATTTGTGGCATTGAATAGTGCAAAAAAGATTGTCAAATTTCTGAATTCCTAGAAAATGAAAATCTAGGTCTTAACGAATCTTTTAGATTCCCCCTAGATTCCTTAAAGATTCCTTCCTCTGGGTCTTCTACAAATGGTTGCTCAGCTCAGGAAATTGACAGCGCCATTGGGTTCGTGTCGCTGAGAGGTGTAAAATCAACATAAAATTTGTCCACTTTGGACACTGCAAAAATTTCACCCTCTTGGAAATTTTGCTCAATCATGGTTCCACCTGCAATAAATTAATTAAAAAGATTATCATGTCTCGATTTCCATGCCCGCTCCTAGTTCCTCCATCCTGCCTTGGTTCACTAATGAAATGATGGGTTAATATAAAAATTTTGAGCGGATTGAACAATAATATTATTGGCGTGGTTGGTTAAAAAAAGTAATCGTTGAGGAGGGGTCAGGGGGTCAAATCCCGCCCTCCCGAATTAACTCTCATAAAAAAAATTGTAATGTTTTAGGGTGGTGGGTCCACTGTCTTGGGTGGCCTACCCCCGTTTCCTTCATCAGTCATGGTGTACGTGGGAGGTGGCAAGGGCGGTGGGGTTGACAGCTCGCGCCCCCACCTTTAATAGCCAGGCTCGTTGGAGTGGCTCCGAGGGTGGCGGGGTCATGGACACCCACCTCTTAATTAATATTTTTTTTGGTAGTTAAGGGAGGGTCAGCAGGGTCATGTCCCATCAGCCCATAATTACTATATATATAGATATATAGTTTGGGATCCGACGGCAGTGATGGGGGTCATGGTTCGCCACCATTTTTTTATATATATATTTTTTTAACAAAAAAAAGTCCATGGTAATTTGTAAAAATTCGAATTTTGGGCAAAGGAGACAAAATAATCAAGCCAAAAACTTTCCCGGAATCTGGCCAAGGTTGGCCAGAATCTGGTGGCCGGATTTTGTCCAAATTGTGGCCTCCTTAAGCCTGCCGAGTCACCAAAGTCATCCTAAACTTTGATTGTTCCTAACTTTCGCATACGAACTTGGTTTGACGAAACATTCACACCACCATGATTAGGACGACGAGATCTATGCTTTGGTCATAGTTCGAAATCATTCTGATCACTTTGATTTTCGAGCTTCCATGAGCCCTCTTTGTCCTATGTGTGTCTTTGGAGCCACCTGGATCAATCAATTGCAGAACTTCAAGTTGAGTGTGTGAGTCATATAGTTCCTTCAACTTTTGTAAGGCTTCAAAAGCATTTGACAAGGGTGAAATATGGTGACTCACCTCTTCATTTGCAGGTGATGCAATCAATGCATAAGCCTTGTTGTTCTTATTTTCCCAAATGAAAATCTTCATATCTTAGGTGGCTCCGCAGTTTCGTTATCTCCTTCTACTTAACAAACTCTTTTCCATAAGTTATTGAAAATGAGAGTGTGTTTTATGGTTTGTGACCATTCAGGATAGTTCGCTTTTCCAGAGAGAACTACTCCAAAAATAGATATCAATCTATGCATTTTAAATATGTGTAATATGTAAAAGTCTACTCTGTTGCAATATATAAAGAAAATTTTCTCTTCTGCTGGTGAAAGCTACAATTCTGACATATATATAGTAGAGGTATATTTGGGGGATGTAGTATATGGGAAAGGGTATATATAGGGATGGCGTATATGGGGAGGGTCTGTGTGGGGAAGCTAGTATGGGAGAGGTATTATTTGGGGTAGGTATCAAATTTTTTATATATTATAAGTGTGGGGACGTGTATGATAGTATGATGGGTGTATATGAAGTGTGGTATGGTGGTATACATTATAAATGGGAGAAGGGGCATTGTGGTATGGTGTGTACACATTATAAACGGGAGAAGAGACATTGTGGTATGGTGGGTATACATTATAACCAAAAGTGAAGGTAATGTGTTATGGCAGGTGTATATGTTATAACTGGGAGTGAAGGTGTATCATAGTGTGGTATTGCAGAGACACAAAGGTTGGTTTTAAAGGAGGGTTTTTTTGTTTTAAATCAAAAATGAAATACCACCAATAAGTCAATATTCAAAGGAGCCACAATTATATATGTAATGGAAAACATGGATGTGAGAGGCGTTAACCAACAACAATGCCACCAATGCTTCAATATTCAAACATTAAAATAGTTCAATGTAACAATGTATTGGAGAAACTGGTATGAGGGATTATGAACTGGTTGTAGGAGCGACGGTATTACATGTCAGGGTCTGGGGAGTTAACCAAGAAATCAGGTAGCAGGGATATGGCTCAGGTGATGGAGTGATGGTATATCAGGGAGTAGTCAACAGTCATTCAACGATGTTAAATGAAGAGTATATGCATCTAATTCAGATGGTTGAGGGTGTTATACTGTGATATAAAAAATGTGTTATATATAGGCCAAATACAACATAAAAATGAGGAAGTATATATGTAGTGAAAGTCACAGTAATACCACCATCCAACTCAACGTAATAAATAGTCACAGTCACAATATACAGTAAAACCATCAAACTTCTACCACTCCAATATGCCAACATAGTTACGAAATATAACATACCATTCATGTGGTCATAGTCACAATGCTCCGTCTTCAATGCACAACAACACTTCGAGCAAGCACATACTCGATCCTCTAGCAACCTCTAGTAACACAGTCACAGTAACGCAGTGCCATTCAATGTCCAACACCATGCTCTAGGGAATAATAGGCTACAGATTCTATGCAAGAATGTGACAAATTGTAGAGAAAAAAAATGATAGAATGGCGTTCCAAGGTAGTTACAAGGGTATAAAGGGAAGCCAAAAATGGAGCTGGCTCTAATACCATGTCAAGACAGGAGGTAACTCCTCAAACAAATTGTGTTTTCTCATTAAGGTTTATCATATATATATACATGGATGGAGAGACTCTTTGGCTTCATCTCCTAATGTCTCTTCATGCTCCAACTCGCCTTATTTTCTATTTAAATTATTTTGCACATACTCACCCTATCCAAATGACTAGGTGTGAACATGAATTTGGAGGTTTCTTACTAGTTCTCTTTGGATATTTTTGGGTAGTAATCACTCCAATTGATTTAAGATCATTTTCCATAGGTATGGATTCATTGAAGTTCTCCACCAAAGTGCCTTTATTATATCTCTTTAGAAACATGGAGATATTAGTTGACAAATATTAAATATAATAATTTGATGTGATAATCATGAGGTTGTACATCCATGTGTAACATATTCAAGATAGTGGTGAATATTTGATCAGAACCTTTAACCTTATCTTTGTTCCCCATTCTAAGGTTGCCCGGTTCCTTTAAAAACATTGGAGGAGTTTTGTCATCAAAAAATTATCTAAAAATTCCATCCTAAACTCTCCTGAATTATTGATTTAATTAACAACAAAGCTACGCTACCATGCCAATTCTCTATTCTTGAGTGTGTAGAGGAAAAATTTGCACGCCACGTCATCATGACGTATATCCAACAATATTATTTGTAAATGAAAATTAGTAACATGGTCCTTAGTTGTAGTAACTTTACTTGGATCATATTTTGTGAGGAATTTCTTCAAATGACATGGTTGAAAATGTAGAACACTTAGAAGATTTAGTGGCCCTTGGGAAATCTAGTACAACTATTGATAATTAACCATGTTATGGTTGTTATCTTCTTTTTCACAATTTGAATCGAAAGGATTGTTATGGTTACCATTGACATTCTGATTCTTGTTCTTGTTCTCATCATTGTTTAGTATGTAAACATTTTCACTATTTCCCTCCATATTGTTAGAATCGGGTGATACTTTGTTACCCTAGTTTGAATTCCTTTCAATAGAGTCAGCTAGGTCATTTAAAGAAGCATTTGCCAAATATTTTCTTGTAGTGACCAACACACCATCAGAAGTTGTATTCTCTCTAGTGGAATGCTTATGAGGGAGGATTGATGTAACCAAAAGTATTCCAAGTTTTGATGTGAACTCTCAAGTGACAAGGAATAGAGACCTTAGTGGATTATAGGTGACTTCAAAGGAAAATTCAAGGCTATGAGGATGTGGCTACTGAATCTTAGGAGAATTTGATGGAGGTGGACTAGATAATTATTGCCTTATTGGAATGACTCAGGAAATGTTTGTGAGAAATGACCTCCCATACAATGGAATCCCTCATTCTAGCACCAAAATATGTTGACGAGTCTAGATATTCTATTAATGTTAGGAGATCTCCCTAATGTAAAGTCCAAGCTAGACCCTACACTGTTGGGAATAGAAGTACCATTTGGTATATTGGCCCGACTACCATTTTTCTTGACTTATGATATGACTTGGCATAAATCTAAAACACTTGAGAAAACCACTATCACTTTTGACAAATACAAGTCGAGATATCTTTGTGAAATACTTGCAAATAATTTCCATAAAACACTACTACAAACCGAATGAACAACATGAAACTTCACTAAAAGAATTAAATAATTAGTCTAATAAAGGTGCATGTAAATAAAAGAATCATTAATTGATCGGAAAATAGTTTACAACCAATATTGATCATTAACGCATAAAATGGCATACCATTTCAAATAAGATTTGTGTTAGAGATAACAAAGTAGTTTGTTTTCCTCAACATATAAATGAAAACACATACCATCAATCATTACAAGAATAGTCTTACAATGATTTATGATATATGTGTGAAATAGATGAATGGCTCAAAGAACTTTTGAGGATTAAATTCAAGTGTTGAGATGCATAATTACAAGAAGCACTCACTTTATCCAATAGTGGAACATGAAAGATACTACTTGCTTCTCAAAAGAATAACAATCTCTCTACAATATGCTTACAAGAGAAACCAAAGTTGAAATTTCTTTTGCTTTATCCATGATGGTCTAATTATAAAAAATGGTGTGACCTTTCACCTCCCATATGACTCTTAGACTTCTCTCATGACTTTTAAACTTCTATGTTACCTTTTGACGTTTATGTGTCTTTTAATTTTCTTATCGCTTTTCTAAATACAAATATATCATTTAGAAAATTATAATCAAAATACAAATAAGGAAATATATTCATGTTCAAATTTTTATAATGCATGGGTTTGGAATTTTGATATGGATATCTTTAATAATATACTCATACCATGCTTTGTACTCAATAGATATTTCATTCACCTTTTGTACTAGCTCTCAGTCAGAACTTATTCTACACTCTAAAGAATTTGGAAATATTGTCCTTGAGTCCACTTGTAATTTGTTCTAAATCATTGTTAATTTAGTATGAAATTTGATAGGATTTGCACCATATTGAAGAATGGTTTCTTTTATCACTTCTAATTCTTCTTGAATAGTAGCATGCTTTATGGCATCCAAGGCTTCTCCTAGTTCCCACTATATTTCTTCTCTTGGCTTCACTTCTCTAGGTATACTGACAGAAGCTATCTTGTGTAATCAGACCAATGCCTCTAATATTATATGAAACTTGAGATAGGTTGAGATTATATTAGTTATGCTATTTCCAAATTGGTCATGTGATTACAAAATAATTTTCACTTCCATTCTATATATCTTAGCTTCCACCCTACCGTTCTTACGTAATTCTGTTGGTGCATTAGGCTATTTAGTGCCCCTTTCTTCGATGAAATCTATAACCATGTAAGCAAGTCTTACTATCTTCCTCCTTTTTTGTAAACCATTTTATATTTTGAATAGAGGTGATGATATTTTATGAAATGTTATCATTTCATAATATAACTTGTTTAATAATGTCTTCTAACTCCTTTAGTTGTACAAGAATTGTAAATTTCAGACATTCCCTATAGGATCATGTAGCAGACACACTTTGATTCTCTACAAGGACTTTTTCGTTCTTCTATCATGCATCAACCATATCTTTCTTTAACCTTTCTAATTCGAGAGATAGATAATCAATATTCTTCTTAGTAGTAGCTGCAAAGGCCATACCTGCTGAAGCTATTGTTTTTCTTTACTTCTTGTGTCTACACAAATCTATATTTCTAACTTGATGGAGATAGGATGGTTTGGATCGTTAGGGAATTATTCCCTCCTCTCTTGAGTGATATTATGCTTGACCTAGTTCAAGGTAAAGTTAGAGATGTCTAAGATCCTTTCTTCTCCTGGTGCCATTATACACATTTCACTACCCGGGAGATGTCCTCCTGAAAGAGGAGTTGGAGGCTGAATGTTCAAGAAGGCTATAATTGGTTCCACTTACACATTGTTTGATTTTATTTCCTCCTCTGGTTGCTTCTCTAATAGATATTTGGAAATTAACTCTTCTTCTAGTTTCTTTTCCATATCTTCCTCTTCTCTTTTCTCTAATTCAGCTTCCTCAAGCTGTTTTCTTTTCTATTATTCTTCTTCTTGCTACTTCATTAAGTCTTCTTCTTCTTTCCTCTTTATCAACATTTCTTTCTTAGTTTTTACCACTTCTAATTTTTTTCCTCGCTCCTCTCTTTTTCGTTCTTCATCTTCCTATTGTTTCTTTTGTGCCTCTTCTTGCTCTTTCTTCTCATTTTATTCTTTTGTTGATTTCTTAGCATCTTTATCTACTTTGATATTCTTATTCATTTTCCTTATGGCTTCCTGATTTTGTTTGTCTAACATGCATAGTGCTTCAGTCACTAATAACTTAAGATATAAGGCTGAAATGAAGAATTCAGTAATATTAGCATATACACCTTTATAACTTCTTTCCCAAAGTACTTTGCAATATATGTGTACTGGCAATATATCTTTGTAAAAGTCCCATTTCCACTCCATTCTTGGGAATTGATTCTTTCGACATAATCCATCCAATAAATAATAGGACATATAGAATTCTGGTTGCTCACCTTCTAATATGTTTGCTAATCGTGCAACACATTTTTATAATAAAATGGATATAGGTCAGACCAATTGAGGATAATCCCTTCAGTGCTACAAGGTCCAATGATGTAAAGCCATTTCTCCTCAAAGAATTCAACATTCTGTGTCCAATAAAGTCGAAAATTCATAGCAATTAGGTACCAATATACCTTCCTCAACATCTTGGTCTTACATATACCATAAGGATTTTGACAAAATTTACTTGGTTCTTGCTAGAAAGACTAGACGATCGTCTATGTAGACTTCTTGAAACTAACATACCATCTAGAATTTATGTATTCTTGTGGCTTTGGAAGATCTTAATACATGTGAAGGTCATTTTCCTGATATGAAGCGAAGAGGATGCCTTTCAACTTCAAAGTATCATGTTCTCATGGTCGATGTTCTTTAGAATCCATTATATCATCTTAACACAAGGCAACACGAGATAGTGGGAACCAACTTTATGAAATCTAGAATTCTTGATGTTAATATAAACATCTATTTATTCTTCATTCTTTGAGGGTTTTTTGTTTGTGATGAATTCTTTGAATATTGTAGGCCATGATATGGATATTGACTTCTCAATTTAGCACGTAATTTCCTTGAGGATGGGGACCTTAGGCTTGGGAATTTTTTTGACTCATTCAACGCTATATTCTATTGTTTCCCTTATTGGCCATTTTGTTCTCACTAGAGGCATGATGTCTATTAATGAAGATATAATGATGTCTGGAAGATATACTCTTCCCAGAAATTCATATTCCTTCATTGAAGAGAGATACAATTAGTCCAAAAATATCTATTTTACCTTTAATTATGTTTGTGTATTTTAACTGTGAAAAAAATGCTAGGGTTAGTTGCACTCGATAGAGACAAGAGTTAAATATTCGTGTAGTTAGGATTGATATCATTATGAGGATTTGGGTTAGGATACTTAGATGCACTAGCTTGCTAGCCAAAGCCTAGTAGCATTTACGATTCACAATTGGGCTTCAGAAATACAAATGGATCTAAGCTATGTTAGTGTGATTCACGAGCGCAACATAGGAGGATAGAGACACAAGTCTTTACTGTAATTGAACTAGGTAAATTCAAGGGTTCCAAGACTATGCTTCAATCATGTGAGCATGCAATAAGAAAAGGAAGGGGTTAAGTGTTGGCACACTTGTACTTTCTAGCCACAGGGGTATAACACTATGCATCTAATATTGCATGGTTATCCTCCAAAGAAGTCAATTAAGTGTATGGAGCACATTCGTAGCTAACAGTAATAGCTAAGAAATGTTGAAGCTTTGATCTACACTAGTGTGATGTGGTCAAGACTCAAGAGTATTTTGACTAAGGAAAATCATGATCAGGGCTCATAGGTTAATGAAAAAATCAAAAAATAGCTAAGTATGATAATAGTTTGGATCAAGGTTGCACTCTATATCATTTAAAATAGAAACATGTTTATGTATGTACATTAAACATTTACATGAATAATAAGGGTTGCAGAAGACCAAAATTCATGTTGAAAAAATTATAGAAATTAAGGGACACATCCATATCAAAAATTTTATGTGTGAGAGTAATGAAACCTACTTGGTATTGAAGCATGGGAACAATTGTAATACACAAGGATAGCAGGAGATCTCTAAGGAGAAAAAGTGCACGAAGACCCTGAATAGGGTAATGAGTGATAAAATGTATTTTGGGGGCCATAGTTCCTGATATGTTTTTCTCGACACATGTGACCTGGTCACACTTTAGAATGCGATTTGGAACAACGGAATGCAATAAGCCTCAAAGGAAGGAATACAACTGAGAAATGTGATTGTGTTAGAAAACTAAAGTGTTTTATGGATAAAGATTATGACTATGATTTTCTCAGTCATGACTCAACCATAATTATGAAAAGAATAAAAATTTAGAGCTTGATCCTTTGAGAGATTGTTGGGGCTCCCAAATTTTGAATAAGTCAAAAAACTTGGTCATTTTTTGTAGTAACTACAATAGGTTACACCTAAAGGATTATCTATTCTATCACATGATCCCTAATCCAAGATTCACATAGGTGGCAGAAAAAATCTCATGGAAACTCTAGATGTAAACAATCCTCGGGGTTATTTTAATGAGGCATCATAGGGGCAGACATCCATATGTTAGGGTGGCTTTGTTCTTCACTTATACATGCATCATTCCTTTAATGTTAAAATGGGTCTAGGAAGGTGTTATCACTCAGAAGTCTTCCCTAGAAGTTATAAAAAGAAGGAATAATCTGAGGTAACAACAAACCTAATCTTTTAGACTCAGGCTCTAGCCAACCTAACTCCAGAGAGGACTCTCCCTTTATAATTTAACTTTGTTATGGGTAGGATTTCAAGCTAGTTCTTAGTGTTCATGATGTTTTGGTTTGATTGGGTGGTGGATTTAGGGGAACAGATGGGTAGAACAAGTATTCAAGCCATTGGGCTATGGAGTCAATTAAAGAGTGGCTTAACTGGATCTGATCAATTACTAAAGGAGGAGTTCATAGGGCAGGCTAGCACAGCAAAAAGAAAATCTGCAAGTTCAAATGGATGAGGTAGTCCTAACCAGGGTAAAGGGTAATGAAGAATCCTTAAACGGGATCAAGATGAAGAACAGAAGGAGATCAATAGCAAAGGGCAACTAAGAATCCTTTACTATGGACCTAAGTGGGGAAACTATGGAAGTAAGGGAGCAATTAAGAATTCCTAGACCAAGATGAAAACAATGAGAAAGTAAATAGTCAAAACAGAGAACATTTAAGCTAATTCGGAGATATCATTCCTTGTTTACTATTCATATTTCATAGAGAAAACATGTGAATATTTATAACATGAAGAGATAAAACTTATTTGGTTCCAACTATGCACAATAATCCAGTAAAATGTCTTTAGCTTTATTTCATGACCCAGCAAAACCAGTCCAGTCTTGAATACAAAAGCTCCTTAGCTTGATATAAAATCTCTACGGAATTGTATTCTAATCCACCCTAATTACTTGAACTTGTGAATTATTTCTACAAAAAATGTTACAAAATATCTCATAACAATATGAGAATTATTCTAGGAAACCAAAAATATCTTCAAGCACGAAGACAGAGATAGATGGAGAACTGTCTTCTTGCTACCCCTTTTATTGTGACTGTGCTGGCTATTGTGATTCGTATTTGGCTCTTTCAGTTGCTTGATACTTATGTGCTGGAATTACTTTATGTCTTCAATCTATTGATACTCTTTACCTGCTACACTTTGAACCTGTTTGATCTATTTTACCTGACTGCTAGACAGATTTACTGCAGTAACTTTATAGTAAATCTGTCAATTTCATCCACCATTCACCTTCAGGTAATTTCATCCTTATCATCTTTCTTTATATGTCGTCAGCTTCTATGTACTTGGCAAAATTCGGCCTATTGACGAACAGTTTCTTTACCTCATGCTCCAGAAAAAACAGATTTTCAAGATTATCATATAATACCTTTCCTATGGGCAGAGTTTTTACCCCTGAAGTACTAGCTTTGCTATTGGCCAGCTTGTTTAGTCTTTCAACATAATCATCTTGGGTCATCAGCTTGTCATTGATTACCATAGGACTGGGAAGTCCTTTTTCTCTTAAAATACCAAACTTTGTCATAAATCTATCAATATCAGTTTGGATGCTTTGGCATTTTTTCTCAAGATTAAGCATGAGGTTCCTTTTGGTAAGAATCTTCTTGATTTCTATAATGGTCCCCGTTCTATCTTCTATGCCCAGTTCATCAAGGTTATACATGTTCTTGCTATTGAATAGTGTTATTAGTTGGTTAGCCTCTTCAGGCTTGTCTCCCAACTCTTCCATTGTCTTGTGAATTGCTTCTGTGGCCACTTTTACTGGTTTAGTTTGCTCAAAAGTTACTTGAATAGATGGCCAAACATCATTGATGGAGTCAATGATGCTGGCCCAAAGTATTTCCTTCATATCTCCTAGTGGTTGTTGCAATGTCAAGTCCTTTTCAAGGACTTTTATTATTTTCCCCATTCTTTGATTGTTTTGGGCTTCTTCATTCTGTTGTATTTGTGCAAGTTTGCATTAAGTTTCCAAACTTGACACTTTTTCTCTAAGATTTTTTATCTCAGTAGCCTGGATGGTCATTTCCTCCATGGCTTTTATCAATTCAGTTGTCTTTTTTGTGGATGTACCTACGCTGGTAGATGTATCTGTGATTGGTAGAGCTGTAGCTGGTGGAACTGTTGGTGGTAAGGAAGCAACCAATGTGGAAGGCACTGTTGTAGACACTATAGGTATGACAGTCTAAGAAGTGGTGGCCAACTCACTCTGCTTAGACTGTATCAAATTATCCAGCTCTTTCTCTATTTCTTTGAGTTGATCATTCAGCTTAAGGACTAAATCCATAAGCTCTTCTTCCTTCCTAGTTTTGAATACTTTAGCTGTTTGTGGATGATGTAGAGGAGGAATTTTGAGCTACTTTTTCAATGCAGCTATGTCATTATTTTTCTTTTTGATTAGTTTTTCAGCAGCCTTTACATCCTTGGATCATGCCCCAGCTCTATGATTAAGTCCTCTAAGGACTTTATCCTGGCATCCTTGGCATGTGAAGAGGCCTTCTGTAGCTAGAATTGTGCTGATATATTGTTCAACAAATTTTGAAGTTGATGTGTTGTAATGGCCTTGCTGGTCAAGGTGGAATAGATCATTTCCCCAATCTACTTTTGTAATTCTATTTGGTCTTTAAAATTTGTCTTCAAGTAATCTGATATTGACCTAGGTTGCTATGTGGTAGGCTTCATGAAGGTCATCTACATCTTACCTTCATTTACATCAAAGGTTGACATTAGCCTTATTTGATTAGTGGGAGCCATCTTAAGGTATTGTGCAAAGGTTTGGGTCTTCAATCTTTCATTTTTGGCCTTTATTTCTTTGTATTTATCTCTAATGTCTTAGTTCTAGCTAGTTGGAGCCCTGAATGAGGATACTTCCACACTCTGTTATCTTTCTAGCATTGGAGCCTGTGAAGTGGAAGGTTCTTGTGTACCTCTAGATGGAGTGGTCTGTCTGCTTTCTACTCTTTCTATACCTATAGTTCTAGCTATTTCCTTTGTAAATTCTTGTTCTAAAAAAGGATTCAACCTTTGCCTCTTAACATAAGTTTGTGCAATAGGTCTGCTAGAAGGAGTGGCCTCCTCTCTATCTCTTTTGGGATTCTTCTCCTCATTTAGAGGAGTCTGTACAATGGGAGGATTACTCATGATGTGTTCTGGCTGAGAAAACTCTTCTGATATGTCTAGTTGTTCTGATTCTTCTTTCCCTTGAGGTCCTTCTATTGGTTGCTCACTATGTTCTTGTGTTTCCCTTTGGTACTGAGATTGTCCTGGCACCTGTAGAGAGGAATCTTCATCAAGTCTTCTTTCTAAATCAATCAACACATTATTGACAACAACTTCTGTGCTATCTCGGTCTACTAAAGTATTCTCCACCCATTCTAGTTGATTTGCATATTGTTCAATTTCTGGAATTCTGTGGTGGACATAGGGAGATAATTTGTTCTTTTTCCTTCTATTGTAGATGAAATCTAAAGGGTCATATCTCCATATAAATAATTGTTTTAGTTTCAATGTTATGAAGCCAGCTCAAGAAAAGATAGAAAAGATAGATCAACGCCTTAGAATTCAGCCTCTTCGAGGGGGCAACCTCCTTTACATTACATAAATGAACAATTCTTGGATGATTCAAATGACAAAACCTCCTTTCTATATATAAGAGTCTAAGGAGTCACAATATAATCCAGCCGACCTAACAATAATAATATAAAGCCACAAAAATAACAATAGAGGGATTCTATGGGCACATTAATAACAATATGGGGGCAATGGGGGCACAACAATATAAATAAGGGGTATAACTACAATAGTAATGGGGTAATCACTAGTATTATAGGGACCCAACATGCCCCTCTCCTTCAAAAAAGTGTTGTCCTCAACGCTTGAGTAGTTCTGGATACTTCTGCATAAAATTCTCATCCTCCCATGTGGAATCTTCAGCGGATAAGTTCTTCCACTTGATAAGATACTCTGAAATTGATCGATTTCGTAGCTGTCGAGTTCTTGTTTCTGTGACTGCTTCCGGTTCCAATATAATTTTTCCTTCCTCGTCAAGTTCTGGCAATATTGTTTGAACTGGGAGCTTGTCGCCTATAACCTTCTTTAAACATGAAACATGGAAAACTGGGTGCAATCGAGAAGCTGCAGGAAGCTCCAATTTGTATGCCATAGTACCAATCTTTTGCAACACCTTGTACGGACCATAATACTTTGGTGATAATTTATTATCCTTCTTAGCTTGCTTGAGGGACATTTGCTTATATGGTTGTAGCCGTAGGAATACCCAATCACCTACATCAAAACTTCTTTCACTGCGATGTTGATCTGCCTGTTGTTTCATTCTATTCTGTGCCAACACGAGGTTATCCTTTAAGAGTTGGAGGACTTGTTGTTGATGTTCGATGTGATGTTCCACTGCCTGAACCTTAGAATTTTCTCTTAAATATGATGTGATGGATGGTGGTTGATACCCATAAAGTGCCATAAATGGGGTCATTTTTGTTGCTGTATGGAAGGAAGTGTTATACCACCATTCAGCCAGAGGCAACCATTTGACCCATTGTGTCTGTTTATCAGATACAAAGCAACGAAGATATCCTTCCAAACATTTGTTTACTATCTCAGTTTGCCCATCAGATTGAGGATGATAAGATGAGCTATGAGCTAACTGAGTACCAAGACAAGAAAATAATTCTGTCCAAAAATTTCCAGTGAAAATGGGATCTCTGTCACTTACAATAATCTTTGGGTTTCCATGTAGCTTTTGAATTGTTTCCATAAATGCAGTAGAAACTGTACTGGCTTTAAATGGATGTGATAATGCACAAAAGTGTGCATACTTGGTAAGTCTGTCAACTACCACCATGATGACACTCTTTCCCTCAGACTTGGGTAAACCTGTGATAAAATCCATTGAAACCTCCTCCCAACGTTGGCTTGGAATGGATAAAGGTTGTAATAGACCCGGTGTCTTAATTGTTTCAACTTTATTTTGTTGGCAAACCAAACATTCCGCCACAAACTTTTGAATATCTGATTTAAGGCCATCCCAAAAAAATTCCTTCTTAACCCTGTGGTAAGTTTTTAAAAATCCTGAGTGCCCTCCTAAGGGAGAAGTGTGCAATTCCATAAGAATCTTTTGTTTTAGCTGGGAATTCTTACAGAGGTATAAGCGATCTTTGTACCATAACGAATCATTTTTCCAGCTAAATGTATCAGACGTACTGGAATCTTGTTGTAGCTTTCGAATAAGTGCCCACACTTCTTCGTCATTCTTCCATTCCTCCCTTGCTTCGTTTATCCAATCTGGTTGGATAATAGAAATGGCGCACAACAATGCTTCCACATCCTCATCCTTTCTTGAGAGTGCATCTGCCACCACATTTTGCTTCCCTTTTTTGTAGATGATTTCAAAGTCATAACCCAACATCTTTGTGACCCACTTTTGTTGCTCTTCAGAGGATAATCTTTGTTCTAAAAAGTATTTAAGGCTATCATGATCCGTTTTTACCTTGAAGTGTCTTCCCATTAGGTAGGGTCGCCATTTCTTAAGTGCATGGAGTATTGCCAACATTTCCTTCTCATAAATAGCTTTGCTTAAAAACTTTCCCTTGATTGGACGACTTTCAAAAGCAATGGGTCTTTCATCTTGCATTAGAACAGCACCAATTCCATTTCCTGAAGCATCACATTCCACAATAAAGGTTTTTGTGAAGTCCGGTGTAGCTAAGACCGGTGCTTGGCACATTGCCTCTTTAAGATGTTCAAAGGCCTTTGTTGCTTCCGGAGTCCATGAAAATGCATCTTTCTTCAATAATGTTGTTAGAGGTGCTGCTATTCTCCCATAATTCTTAACAAACTTGCGATAATACCCTGTCAACCCAAGAAATCCTCGCAGATGCTTTATGGATGTGGGGATTTTCCATTCCTTAATGGCTTTAATTTTGCTAGGGTCTACCTTAACTCCTTCATGAGATACAATATGACCCAAATATTCCACCTCCTGGACTCCAAAGAAACATTTGGATCTTTTTGCATATAATTGTTTCTCCTCCAATAGTTGTAGCACCCTGTCAACATGTTCAACATGATCCTTCCAAGACTTGCTGTAGATTAGTATATCATCAAAAAATACTAACACAAATTTTCTAAGGAATGGTTTGAAAATTGAATTCATCAAACCTTGAAATGTTGAAGGTGCATTGGTAAGGCCAAAAGGCATGACCAAAAATTCATAATGACCCTCATGAGTTCTAAATGCCGTTTTCGGAATGTCTTCAATCTTCATTCTGATTTGATGATATCCTGAACGAAGATCCAACTTGGTGAAGTAAATTGATCCATGCAATTCATCCAGTAATTCATCAATGACAGGAATGGGGAACTTATCTTTAATAGTGAGCTTGTTGAGCTCCCTATAATCCGGACACATGCGCCATGATCCATCCTTCTTGTGCACCAATACTACTGGAGCAGAGAAAGAACTTTGACTCGGTTGAATTATACCAGCCTCTAGCATTTCTGCAACCATACGTTCAATTTCACTTTTTTGGACATAGGGATATCTGTACGGCCTGATGTTTGGAGGAACACTTCCTGGAATCAGATGAATAGCATGATCATGATCACGCATAGGTGGGAGACCTTTGGGAGTCTCAAATACCTTGGAATGATTGTCCAGGACTTTTTGGAGATCTGGAGAAATAGATGATTCCAATGTGGAAACATCTAGCGAACATAATTGTGCAATTACACCTCTTTGCTCCTTTTTTAGAAGCTTTGTCATACCATTAGAGCTGATTATCTTTCCTGGTTTCCCTGCAATACCCCTTAATTCAACTTCCTTTCCTTCCGTAGAAAATTTGATGAAAAGTTCTTGAAAATTAAAAGCTATTGTACCCAAGGATTGTAGCCATTGGACTCCTAGTACAACATCAGCACCTCCCATTGGAATGGAAAGCATTGGGCTAGTCAATACATATTCTCCCATGGATAGCTTGATATTATGGCACTTTCCAGAGCAATTTATTGTTCCTCCATTTGCAATCATCACTTGACACTCTGGTGCTGGATATAGGAAGCAATTCAATTCTTTTGCTACCCTACAATGAATAAAATTGTGGGTGCTTCCTGAATCAATCAACACTATTACCTTTTTCTTCTTGATTTGTCCTTCTATCTTGATGGTTTGAGGAGTGGTAATTCCCGCCAATGCATTACAAGATATGGTCGGATTTATTTGTTCTTCATCTAGGCTTTGTTCCTGGAGTATATCCTCTTCTTTTGACCTTTCTTGCTCCTTTTCTTCTTCCTCTTCACAATCTATGTAGAATAATTTCTTCTCAGCACACTTATGACCTTTAGTGTATTTGCTATCACAACTGTAACAAAGCCCTTTTGCTCTTTTTTCTTCCAATTGTTGTGGTGTCAACCTTATAGGTTGTGGAAGACTAGGGGCAACAACACTTCCGTCTTTATAGTTGTGAGTGGTATGCTTCCTGGTTGCCATAATTTTGCTTTCCATTTTTCTTGCTAACCTGAATGCCTTCTCTAATGAATCAGGTTCCCAAAGGCGAACATCATGTTGGATATTATCCTTTAAAGACCCTATGAACACATCAATCCTATGCTCCTCTGGAATATCTTTTACCCTTATGTTCAATTTTTGGAACTCCTCAATGTGCTCCATTATTGAACCCTTTTGTTTGAGACTTATCAATTGGCTAAAAAAAGTGTTGCTTTTTGTATCCTCATAATGTGCTATCAATTCTTCCGTAAAAATTGCCCAAGTGATAAATTGTTTACGAGAGCAAAGCCATTGATACCATACAAACTGATTTGGTTCCAAATATAAAGTTGCCATACGTACCTTTTGTGTGTTTTGCACATTATTGAGATCGAAGAATTGCTCCATCTGTAATATCCATGTGGCGGGATCCTTGCCATCAAACTTCCTCATATCGATTTTTGGAATATGGTAGGTCTTCGATCCAACATTAGAGTCTATGGAATCATGATTAACATTTCTTTTGTTCACATCATGAGTTTCCTTTACAACCTTTTCACCATTAGTAAGTATTTCTTGTAGAAAATTTGTCAAATCTGTCTTCAAATCTGCCATGTCTGTCTTCAAATCTGTCCTCAAATCTGTCTTCAGATCATCCATCTTAGCTTCCATGCCCTTTATCTTAGATTCCACGCCATTTATCTTAGCATCTGTTAGCTTTTGTGAGCGTGACATTTGTTGCACTTGTTCTTGTAATTTTGATATATCATGTAGCATTTCTTCCTCTTCTTCATGAGTCATGCTAGAGCTTTCAGGTTCCTTACTAGGTGTTTGCATTTTCTTTCCTCGGGGCATCAGTTACCGATAATAATGCTTTACTATGCCCTTTGAATTCCTTCAAACCAAGCTTATGCAAAAATTTAAAAAAAAACTACACACCTTTTTTTTACTTTGTAGAAGCCTGATATTGAATCTGATGTATCTCTGTAATTTCGAATCATCCAGTTCTAAAATTGTGATCTGTAGTAGCCTCCTATGTCCTCTTTCCAATGCCACTAGTCTAATCCAAATTGGATTCTCCAAGAAAGAGTTATGCACAATCTCCCACAGTGACCTGATTATAGACTAGTTCAGTAGAGCGAACTTGTATGAAGTGCCACGTGTCACTGTTTCAACCTTTGACTCTGAAAAATATATAAAAGAAAACTAAAGTCTGTCCTCTTTCTGTACCTTCTTATGAAATTTCAATCCGATGCTCAGAAAGAAAGTTATGACGATTTTCCCCAGGTCACCTGTTTTGAGTGTAATTCAGGAGTCTGCAAAAAGACCAACTTCCTCAGATCATATCTCCGAAAATATCACACTAAAAGCTCTGAAATTCGGACCCAAGGTTCAGCGCGATTTCTTCTCAAATGGGTTTTTTTTGTGACTTCTGAAACATCACAGAAAAAAAGTTATAGCGAAAATTCCATGATGACCTGTTTGGAGCAGCGAAACCCTAGAATCCAAAGCTCTGATACCAAATGTTATGAAACCAGCTCAAGAAAAGATAGAAAAGATAGATCAACGCCTTAGAATTCAGCCTCTTCGAGGGGGCAACCTCCTTTACATTACATAAATGAACAATTCTTGGATGATTCAAATGACAAAACCTCCTTTCTATATATAGGAGTCTAAGGAGTCACAATATAATCCAGCCGACCTAACAATAATAATATAAAGCCACAAAAATAACAATAGAGGGATTCTATGGGCACATTAATAACAATATGGGGGCAATGGGGGCACAACAATATAAATAAGGGGTATAACTACAATAGTAATGGGGTAATCACTAGTATTATAGGGACCCAACATTCAACCTTTGGAGGATTTCTTCTGCTTCCTTTCCTGCTTCCATACTATTGCATATAAAGGGGCCAAGTTGGTCTTTATTCTGAGTTGAGCTTTCGTCTTGTCCTTCAAAAAATGTACCTCATCTGAATTAGTCATTTGTCTGTAGTACTCCAGAGAAAACAATCTCATGGGCAGGTATCTTGGCAGTTTGTAGGGTGCTAACGCATAACCATATATTCTAATTTCAGTGTGATTTTGGTACAAGTACCAATCTCCCACTCTATATTGTTTGGAAAACTATAGGATCCTCCTGATATCTGCACTTATTCTGAGGGGAGGACTTCCTAATAACATAGTTGCCACTGGGTGTACAAAAAGATCTATGAAATATGTATAGGTATATGGAGAGTCATATTGATGGCTTAATGAAGTCCAGAAGACTAGTAATCTGGGGTTGCCTCTGGTATCAAGATTTTGAAGTGTAAATGGGAATTTATCAGCTTGATAGTATAGGAAAAGATGATATAAAATTTATGAATATTTGAAAACTTTTTCATTTTCCATTCTCATGAATTGATCATGCATCTTATCTGCAATGAACTTAGCATAGTCAAACATGATGGAAGAGGTTTGTCCATGATTGTAAATGGACATGAAAGATATAATGATCTCATCAACAAATTCACTTATAGTCTGGCCTAACACACTGGATATCATTGCTATGATGTCTCAGCCAAGATCAGAGAATATAGTCCACATGTATGGGGGAGGATCCTTTGGAATGTATTGTTCTTCCCTAATGAAGGTCTGGAATAACTGAGCAAGTTTGATGGAGGTGAGTGTAGGGAATCTGTTAAGCAGGTCTCCAACACAAAGGGGGGTCAGGTTTTGGCCTGGTTGCAGCTGCAGCATTTGATTTATGGATTCAGCGGTGATGGAAAATAATACAATATGGTCAGGAGTCATCACTACTCTTTGGGTGGGACTATACTTCATATGGAAGTAATGGATAATCTCAGGGAAGATATGAACTCTAGGGAATTGGTACTTGGGTAAACCTAATTCCCAATGATGTATTTTATCTGCATGGTTTAAATACTAGTCTCTATACCTATAGTATAGCTTCAATGGGGATTCTTGGATAGAGGTATCTTTGATTTTAAATTCCTTATCTGCCAAAGGGAGATGGTCTAAGTCTCTATGGAGAGTAGAAATGGGTAGGACATTTAATGCCACTGGTGCAGCCATCCTTGGTTCTTGTGGATTCAATGATGGGGGTGAAATTTTTTTAGTCAAATTGGGTGCCAATTAGTTTAGTTCAGACTGGTTTGGAGTTTCTGGGCAACTATTTTACTTAATTACATAACAGCTTAAAGCAATTGAGTAAAGGTTTGGGAAATAAACAGGGTTTCTCAGTGATTTTGGGTAAATACCTGGTTTCGGCTCTGAACAGTTTGACAGACAACTATGCACAATTTGCAGGAAGCGTACATGACTGAATGCTAGTTTGGAAGTTTAAAAGCTTCAGCAGGTTGGCAACTGGACGTGGGTTGACGGTTGCACAGACTCTGGTGCTTGCATGTAGGTATGAGCGGTCTCTTTCACGATAAAACTAAAAACAATGAGTTTTTTAGTTTTATTTGCAAATTCAACTATTTTGGCCGATGCACGGAAAATGTACGTGTTGGATTTAAGTGGGGGATGGGATGTTTTGTCGTCTAGCAGGAGGTGGGATGTTTTATCGTTTATCGGGAGGCAGTAAGCGGGTTTAGATCTTACCGCTTTTGGGCTGGACTGGTTTCAGGGGGAGGCCACTTAATGCCATTCATCGGGCGCCACGTAGCAGCTGGGTGAACAGTGAAGCCACCCATATCGGGCGGGTAAAGGTCAGCTTTCAAAGGCCGCCCGATAGGATCGTTGACCGTCAGATCAAACAGATCCTGATGGTACAGTAATCGGGGCGGGGATTTGATATGAAGTTTAAGGGAGGGGCCCTGCGGAGGTTTTAAGCATTGTGGGATTAATTAATCATGGATTATGGCGGGTTAATGGCATCGAGGATGATTTCATTGGTAGAGAAAGATTATTAGTTAACCAAATTTTGACTAATTAATCTCTTTTATTCGGTGGAGAGTTTTGGTTATTAATTTGCCGCTGGTTGACTAATTAGCCCATTAATTATTCACAATATTAATAAAGTTTATGTTTCAAACTTGGGGTGGGATATTAATATAAGGGTTTTTATTATATAAGTATATTGAAAGGGTTTATTGTTTTTCGGTATTTAATACATAAAGTTAAAGTTAATATGAATTGAAAGCAGAAAATAACTTAGTGCCAAGTTAAATTTGTAATTATCATTTATTTGATTTTGTACACACATTATAACCTAGGCTTAGTGTTATTTTGTGGGTTTCTTTGGAAAAGGGGTTTTTACATGGGAGGTGATCACTTTTCTAATGTTTTACACTTAGGGAAATGGGTTTATTAGGAGAATGATGTTTTACTTGGGAGAAGGGATTTGTTGGGGGATATGAGTGAATTTGAAGGGGGTGAATGCTTATGAGGTGACTTTTAGTACTTAGGACCTATAAGTTATTGGGCCGAGGGTTCGGTCCCTCCAGAAGTCAGAGAAATTCTCTGAGCCCCTTTAACTTAAGATTTTAGGTACTTTAACACTTCTCTTGGAAATTAGTTAAGTGAAAAATGTAATGAATGAGGGAAGTTAATCAATTGACTCTATGTACTTTGGTAAATGCTCAATTTTCATCCATACTTAGAAATTTGATTATGAAGGTAAATGATATGATCTTATCTAATCAATCATCACAATTCTGCAACCATTCAACTACTTACCCACCCACTCATCCTACCATTTTTACTTCTCTTTATTATGGTGCATTTAAGTTGGCAAACCCTTATCAAAACCTTTTTCTTTTCTGTTACAAGAGCAATCTATCTAAGTCTAACCTTATTACATCCAAGGGCTTAGATTACACAGTTGAGCTCCTTTTATTTACTCTACCTATCTACTTATCTGCCAAGATTAAACAGTTTGGTAAGATTTTATTCTCTAGTTCTAAGCATAAAATTGAAAACATGAAATAGCCAAGTTTAAACATTTTGACCATCCATGGATTGTGGCAAAGGTAACAAGCTGCACACAATTTTTTTTTCTGCATCAAAGTAAATAGTAGTGGCCTTTTGTCTTGCACACTTTCATGGTATTTTTCTTTCTTGGGGTTCATTTTTTCATCTTTTTTGACCTTTTTTATTCTTTTTGTCCTTTGATTTTTCTTTTAGGATATACCCTCTTTACATTTTTAACTTTTTTATTTTATTTTTTGAATATGGAAAACATTTGCACAAAGCAAAGGTATGTACATATTACAGATTTGATCTCAGCTATTCAAAAACTATGACTCCTATTGGTATAGGAACATAACAGTGGCTCTACTTAGGGATGGAATTTCCCGGTGAAATGTCAAGAACTAGTAGATCAATGGCCTTCTAAATTACTGTGATTTTATTTCTGCAAATTTTCTCTTTTACTTTGCTGCTTTATTGATATTTATGACAGTGCAACTTCTGGAGCTTAGGGCCTTCTCTTCGGGCTTCAACTCCAAAATTACCATCCAGTCAACACTAAACTTTTTTGAAGAATACAATATGTACAAGTTAGTGAGATCAGTGTCTAGAATCTATATAGTGCTTAAGCATTCGACCATTAACTTGTCCTCCTACTTCTGCACCATCCAATTCTTTGAGGAAAAAAGAATTATTATCCCTGAAAGCACTAACGATGTAAGGGCCTTTCCACAGGAAGTCAAACATTCCATGTTTACCTTTATCCTCTCTTATTGAGTCCCATTTCAAAACTTTATCTCCTAGATAGAAATCTTCTTCCTTGGTCCATTTTTCAAAAGCTTTCTTGATTCTCTCCTGCACAACTTGGGATCTGATATAAACTTCTTCCCTAGTCTCCGGTAGATGAATTGTCTGGTTGTTCTTACTTTGAATATCATTTGGCTCAACCTATGATTCTTGGAGAAATTTTATCACTGGTGTTCCCAAGGAAGATGGGAAGACAACCTACATTCCATAGACTAGCTGATAAGGGCTAGTACCAATGGATTTCTTTGTGGTCAGCCTATCTTCCCACAAGGCATTTATTAGCTTCTTATTCCAGGTTTTCCTGTTATCTTCCAACAATTTTTTGATGATATTCACTAAGATCTTGTTTGAAGAATCTACTAGTCCATTTCCTTGGGGATAGTAGGCTATGGAGTGACCCAGGGTTATATGATATTTATTGCAGAAATCAATGATTCTCTTTGATTTAAAATTTGTTGCATTATCTGTGATGATTTTGGTTGGGAAACCAAATCTTGATAGAATGTTGGCCTCAAGGAAACCTATTATGATAGTATCAGTAGCTTGTCTTGAGGGTATGGCTTCTATCCACTTTGCAAAATAATGAGTGGTAGTCAAGATCCATCTATGTTGGGCAGCAGAAGAGGGATGAATTTCACCAATGAATTTGGACCCCGCTGTTGAAATGGTGCTTCAGTAGATATTGGTTTCAAAGGTAATGGTAATAGTTTTCTTTTTCCTTCAAAAATCTGACACTTGTGACATGAGGTTACAAATTTCTTTACATTAGAAAATAGAGTGGGCCAATAAAAACTAGCTCTTAAGATATTATCAGCTGTGGTCTTCTAGTAAATATGTCCCCCACAGTCACTTGCATGAAAATCCCGCAATACTTTGTCAGATTCCTCCTTTAACAAACAATTAAGAAGGATGCCTTCGTGATTTTTCCAAAATAAGGCATTGTCAATGATGCAAAACTTTAAAGATTTCATTTTTAAGAACCTACTTTTGGTCCTGGATAACTCAGGAGGAGCTTGAAGATTTTGTATAATGTATATAGTGTCAACATGCCATGGTGATTCAATAAAGGCCTGGCTGATCTGTGGAGTCGCCATCTCCTCTTTGTTATCCAATTCTGCAATGAAGTTTATGTCTAGGGCCTGACAGTTCAATTCAGCCATGAGCTTGGCTAAACCTTGGCCTTTGATCAATTTTGTAGGCTCAATTTCTAAGTCATATTCTAAAATGGTAGCCATCCACTTCCCTCTCTTTCAACCTGGTTCATCCTATGTTAGAATCTCTTTGACTACAACATTGGGAACATAAGCTACTATATGAGAATACAAGATATAAACTCTGAAATCTTTAATAGCTTTAACTAGAGAAAAAGCTTGTTTTTCCATTATATTATACTTTAAAGGTGCATCTCTCAGGGCTTTGCTAAAGAAGGCTATTGGTTGTTCAAAACCCTGATCATTTTTCTGCATTAGGACTGCAACAATGGTATGTTTTGAGGCGAAAGAAAATATGATAAAATCTCTATCAAACATTGGACTGATAAGAATTGGTGTTTGTGTTAAGGCTCGCTTTATATATTCAAAACCCTTTTAGCCTCTAGTGTCCATTTAATAGTCGAATCTTTCTTTAACATGTTGTTTAGTAATCTAATTAGTTCAACTAAGTTAGAGATAAATCTTCTCAAAAAGTTTATTTTACCTAAAAATGCTTGTAGTTCTCTGATGTTCCTAGGATATGGTATCTATAAAATGGCTTCAATTCTTGTTGGGTTGATCTGGATACCATCTTTGGAGATTATGTGGCCTAATAATTTTCCCTATTCCAACCCAAATAAAGATTTTTTAGGATTTAGAGGAATTCCATACTTCTTACACTTGGGGAAGACCTGCCTGAGATGATCCATGTGTTACTGATCTAATTTAGAGAATATTGTGATATCATCTAGGTATATTACCAGGAAGTCATGGATTTCCTTAGCACGAGCTATGTCCATTGCTCTTTGAAAGATGGCCCCTGCATTTTTTAACCCAAAAGGCATTTTCACATATATGAAAGTTCCCCATGGAGTAGTGAATGCAATTTTTCCCTGATCATCTAGGTGGACTAAAATATGGCTATAACCAGAAAACGCCTCTAGCAATGAGATTCTGGTTGAACCTGCTATCCTCTGTAATATGTGATCCATTTTAGGAAGAGGATAGTTATCCTTGAGTGAAATATTATTTAAATTCCTAAGGTCATCACACAATCTAATTTCGCCAGTTTCCTTTATTGTAGGTACCAAATTAGAAACCCAATTTGACAATCTAATTGGCACAATGATCTTTGCTTCATACATTCTTTTGATCTTTTTCTCAATAGAAGGCAATAGAATGAGGTTAATCCTTCTAAGCTTCTGTCTAAAAGGTTTCTGGTTTTATTTTAAGGGAATGGTGTGTTGTATTATGCTGGTATCATAGGACTTGAGGCCCTCATAATTCCAAGCAAAAACATCTTGGAATTCCTTTAACAGTTCTATGTATTTCACTTTTTCATTGGAAGGTAAAAACTTGGAAAGTTTTGTCATTTTGGGATCTTTTCTAGAACCTATGTTACACTCCTCAATGTCTGATTTTAAGGGTTCCATTTTTGTCTTTTTAGGGACATCATTTGAATCAAACAAGTCCTCCAAAGGAGTTAATCCTTTGGGCAAAAAATTGTCTATAAGATTGATGACTTCAGATTCTTCGTCGATTGCTTCATCAATTTCAGTTTGTTTTAAGTTTCGAATATCTGATTTTGTAAACTTTGTGGGATGGAATCTATCTATCTTTTCATCTTCTACTTTGTTAATTTCTATTTTATTGGTCTAATCAGAATCTAATGTTATGTCTGTGTCTATGTCGCTATTTACAAATTCATTATCTAATGTTAGAAAATTGTTAATTTGTTGATAATTATTGAACACTTTCTAGTTCTTTAAGTTGTCAGGAATAGTAAGTCTATGCCTAACCTCAGTAGTGTACTGATGGTTTGGCTGAAATGGCAACTTCCAAGTACTAGCAAACATGGCTAAACTGTGAGTTTGCATATTGTGTTTTCTTGGAATAACAACAAGCTTGGTTTCTAAAAAGTATTTAGTATTTCTATGACTGCTCCTCTATAAAATCCTAACCTAGGATCCCTAGTCATATAAACAACGTTAATTTGTTTTATTACCAACTCAGAATCTCCCATAATAGAGACTCTTATGGCTCCTAACCTTTTGACCAATTTGAGACCTAACAGAAGTGCTTCATACTCGGCCATGTTGTTTGTACATTTAAAGTTCAATCTATAGGCATGACCCTCTGAATGATCATTTTCTAAGTTGTAAATCCATACTCCTGCTCCTGCACCTAGTTTGTTTACTGACCCATCGAATTCAAGATGCCATAGAATTTCATGTTCATAATTCTTACTGTCTGGGGGAACAAAATATTCTTTGACTAAGGTATCTAGGTCATCTTTATTATCTGAAATCTCTTGAATTTGGATACTTTGATTGTCTTCTGCTACTATAATTTCTTTTAGTTCTACACTAATGTTGTCTGAAGTGTTTTCTTGGTTAGAATCAACATTGTAAAGAATGAAAGAATCAATATCAGAATGCATTGAATGTATACGAAAGTTTTGACGTCTCTCCTGGGTACTCACTACATACTTCATCAGAGTCTCTCTATAGAGTTTTTTAGGATGTCCAAAGACTGGTATGGTAGAATACGACATGTCAAGTTGCAGAGATCCCTGGAGTTTTTCACCCCACGATCTAGACAACAACATGCCCTATTTAGGTGGTATATCAACAATAACTATGTCCATAAGAATGGTCTTAGTAGGGTACTACACTATGGAAACACACAGGTCTTTTATAAGTCCTAGGCACTTAACTTGGCTTGAATCAAATAAAAATAGGTTCTTGTAAGGCGTAGTGATATCCAAGTTTAGATTCTCCATAACAGATTTAGGCATAAGATTGTGTGAAGCCCAGAGTCTAGCATGGCATTATGTAGTATTTTATCATGGATGTTAATGCTAATGTAGAAGGGTGGTATCCCTCCTTCCACTAGTTTTCCATTAACATCAGGACCGAAAATTAATTTAGGATGATCATTGAATAAGTTAATAGAGTCTTCATTCTCAACGAAGTTTAAAGATTTACTTATTTGAGATCTGTAAGTTTCATGTTTGACCAATTTTGTTAAAGGAACTGAGATTTTAAGTTTGACCACCTCTGCTCCGAAATTGAAAGGGAGAGGGGTTTTGTCTGTTTGAACATTTGAAACCTTAGTAACAGGGTTTGGAGTAGTTTGTTCTTCTTTTTCAGTGTTTTTTATTGGATTTTCTAATATAATTTCTGGAGGCTATTCCACTACTCCCTTGAGGGTGACTGAAGTGGAAGGTTTCTCATCAGAAGATTGGTCATTTGTTACATATTCAATGGTGGGACTAGGAGGGTTCTGATTTGATCTAGAAAGGATTTGTAGAGTTTTTGTAACTAGAGTAGCTTTCACCTTCTTAGGATGATTGAGTATTGCTTTCTTGTTTTGGTCCAGAACATCAGTGTTCTTTTTGCTCCTCAAATTGCACTGTTTATGCACTTCGAAGATAGCAGAATCATACCCTTGCTTGTAGTCAAAAGATTCTCCAGTTTGGGTCTATAACTGTTGAAGCATGTATAATTCTTGGTCATCCTAAGTCAGAAAGACAATTTCCTCATCATATAACCCCATTAAGTTAATCTGAGTGTCTAACTCAGGGTCTTGTTGATGGGAAGTTTCAACATAGTTCTCTTCGAAAGGAGGTCTAATGTTTTGATCAGGCCCATTTTTACCAGTGTTTTGGTTTTGGTTCTTTGTGAAGTTTGTATTCCTTATTGGAGGTGCCTATTGGTTATCACAATGAAGTTTCCTTTCAATGATGTCTACCCTATCCATCAATTTTTCCATTCCTTTAGCTAAAGCATCCATTTTTTGATTAAAGGGTGAAGTTTTATCTTTCAGGGTTTCTTTCCTTTCGTTTCTAACCCTAGCTCTCTTGGATAGCAGATTAGCTTCTACACTAACTGCTACGCTTTGCATATCTTCTAGTGTAGGGGGATTCCTTTCTCTAAGTTGAAAAGCCATGTTAGTGTCAAACCCGTCTGGAAACTTAATCAGGGCTAAGCCAGGTGGAGGCGTAAGGTCAAGTGGTATTGCGTTATAAATATTGTTAAACCTAGTACAGTAGTCCTGAATGGTTTCGTTTGGTCCCCTCTTTAGGTTTTCATATTCAGAAAGAATTTGAAGAGGGTTCTTTTTCTTCTCCCACCTATTTAAAAATTATTGGTAAAAAACATCTAAACTATCTATACTATTAGGAGGTAGAGATATAAACCATGTTCTCACATCTCCAGTTAGAATTTGGGAAAAAATCTCATTTGGACATCTCCTATGTCAATTTCATGCAGTTTAAAATAATCTGTCATTATTTCTGTGTGTTGTTGTGCTGTGTAAGATTCAGTGCCATCAAATAGGACAATTTTACTCTAATAATCTGTTGGTAAGACACCTTGAGGAGCAGGCATAAGAAGAGGGGCATATCTGAGTGCCATAGCTCTAAGTTGGACAGGATTGAGAACAAGAGTTGGGGTAACAGAAGGATTTGGGACATCAGGCAGATTTCGGGTAACACGGGTAGTGGGTATTTGATGGGTATTGATAGGTTGATGGGGAAGTGAAGGTATGAACGGAAATGAGGAATGAACTTCAGAAGTATGATGAAATGATGGTGAACTGAAAGATGTTGAAGTTGTTTCAGAAAGTTCGTGGATTCTATCAATAGTAAGGGATCGCTGAGGGGAATTCAGAAGGTACTGATCAATTGACAAATTTTCCCTTTGGACTTCAAGTTCTACTGTGAATTTTGGATCTAGAACTGTGTCCTCAAATTCACTCTCAGACTTGGTTCTAAATAAAGAAAGGTCAAAATACTCGTCAAAAGGGAGATCTTCTATGAACAACCACTCGTTAGGGCAGGAATTGAATCTAAATAAATGTCTAGGGCTTACTGAACTTTCTTGTCTTTTGTTTATTCTCAAAATAAGGTTGGGATTTTCAGATACAGTGGGAGCATTTGGATCAGGGTTGGCCCTTGTATAGTGAGTTCTCCTTGAAGCTAGATTTCGAGCATTTTCTAATTATTTTCTTTTTATGAATTCTTGAAATAACTTCTAATAAACCCTTTAAGAGGCTTAAAAATAAAAATTTGAATTTGTCAAAGGTTTATTAAGGCTGGGGGTTTGATTCCCCATTATGGTCGCCACTATGTTATCACTCAGAAGTCTTCCCTAGAAGTTATAAAAAGAAGGAATAATCCGACGTAACCACAAACCTAATCTTTTAGACTCAGGTTCTAGCCAACCTAAGTCTAGAGAGGGCTCTCTCTTTATAATTTAATTTTGTTTTGGGTGGGATTTTAGGCTAGTTCATAGTGTTCATGATGTTTTGGTTTGATTGGGTGGTGGATTTAGGGGAACAGATGGGAAGAACAAGTATTCAGGCCATTGGGCTATGGAGTTAATCAAAGAGTGTCTTAACTGGATCTAATCAATTACTAAAGGAAGAGTTCACAGTGTAGGCTATCACAACAAAAAGCAAATCTACAAGTTCAAATGGATGAGGTAGTCCTAACCAGGGTAAAGGGCAATGAAGAATCCTTAAACCGAGATCAAGATGAAGAATAGAAGGAGAAGTAGCAAAGGATGACTAAGAATCCTTTACCATGGACCTAAGGGGGGAAACTATGGAAGTAAGGCAGCAATTAAGAATTCCCAGACCACGATAGTTTAGCAGAAAACAATGAGAAAGTAAATAGTCAAAACAGAGAGCATTTAAGCTAATTCTGAGATATCATTGCTTGTTTACTATTCAAATTTCATAGAGAAACATGTGAATATTTATAAAATGATGAGAAAACAATATTTAAACATGAAGAGATAATGCTTATTTGGTTCGAACTATGCACAAGAATCTAGTAAAATGTCTTTAGCTTTATTTCATGACCCAGCAAAACTAGTCCAGCCTTGAATACAAAAGCTCGTTAGCTTGATATAAAATGTCTACAAAAATGTATTTTAATCCACCCTAATTACTTCAACTTGTGAAGTATTTATACAAAAAATGTTACAAAATATCTCATAACAATATGAGAATTACTCTAGGAAACCAAAAATATCTTCATGCATGAAGATAGAGACAGGTGGAGAACTATCTTCTTGTTGTCCCTTTTATTGTGACTGTGTTGGCTGTTGAAATTCGGATTTGGCTCTTTTAGTTGGTTGATACTTATGTGCTGGAATTACTTTATGTCTTCAATCTACTAATACTCTTTACCTGTTACACTTTGACCCTATTTGATCTGTTTTACCTGGCTGCTAGACAAATTTACTATAGTAACTTTATAGTAAATCTGTCAATTTCATCCACCATTCACCTTTAGGTAATTTCATCCTTATCATATTTCTATATATCTCGTCAGATTCTATGTACGTGGAAAAATTCGGCCCGTTGACAAACAGGAGCGTGACCTCATGCTCTAGAAAAAATAGATTTTCCAGATTATCATATAATACCTTTCCCGTGGGCAGAGCTTTTACCCCTGAAGTACTAGCTTAGCTGTTGGCCAGCTTGTTTAGTCTTTTAACATAATCATCTTTGGTCATCAGCTTGTCATGGATTACCATAGGACTAGGAAGTCCTTTTTCTCTTAAAATACCAAACTTTGTCATAAATCTATCAATATCAGTTTGGATGCTTTGGCATTTTTTCACAAGATTGAGCATGAGGTTCCTTTTTGGTAAGAATCTTCTTGATTTCTATAATGGTCTCTATTCTATCTTTTATGCCTAGTTCATCAAGATGATACATGTTCTTGTTGTTCAATAGTGTTATCAGTTGGTTAGCCTCTTCAGGTTTGTCTCCAAACTCTTCCATTGTCTTGTGAATTGCTTATGTGGCCACTTTTACTAGTTCAGTTTGCTCAAAAATTACTTGAATAGATGGCAAAACATCATTGATCAAGTCAATGATGTTGGCCCAAAGTATTTCCTTCATCTCTCCTAGTGGATGTTGCAATGTCAAGTCCTTTTCAAGGACTTTTATTCTTTCCACATTCTTTGATTCTTCTCGGCTTCTTCATTTTGTTGTATTTGTGCAAGTTTCCAATCAGTTTCCAAACTTGACACTTTTTCTCTAAGCTTTTTGAGCTCAGTATCCTGGATGGTCATTTCCTCCATGGCTTTTACTAATTCAACTGTGTTTTATATGGATCTACCTACACCTGTAGATGTACCTATGATTGGAGGAGATGTATCTAGTGGGACTGTTGGTACTAGGGAAGCAGCCAATGTGGAAGGCACTACTGTAGAGACTGTAGGTATGACAGTCTAAGCAGTGGTGCAAAAATCACTCTGTTTAGACTATATCAAATTATCCAGCTCTTTCTCTGTTTCTTTGAGTTGATCATTCTGCTTAAGCACTAAGTCCATAAGCTCTTGTTCCTTCCTAGTTTCCAATACTTCAGCTACTTGTGGATGATGTAGAGGAGGAATTCTGAGCTGCTTTTTCAATGCATCTATGTCATCATTTTTCTTTTTTATTAGTTTTTCAGTAGCCTTTACATCCTTGGGATCATGCCCCGGCTCTATGGTTAAGTCCTCTAAGGACTTTATCGTGGTATCCTTGGCTTGTGAAGAGGCCTTCTCTAGCTAGAATTGTGCTGATATATTATTCAGCGAATTTTGAAGTTGATGTGCTGTAATGGCCTTGCTAGTCAAGGTGGAATAGACCATTTCCCCAGTTTGCTAGTGTAATTCTATTTGGTCGATCGGATGAATATCCTTTGCCAACACTTCAAAGTCTATCTACAAGTAATCTGATATTGAGTTGGGCTGCTGTGTGGTAGGCTTCATGAATGTCATATGCATCTTACCTTCTTTTACATCAAAGGCTGACATTATCCTTGTTCGATTAGTGGGAGCCATCTTAAGGTATTGTGAAAAGGTTTGGGCCTTTAATCTTTTATTTCTGGCCTTTATTTCTTTGTATTTGTCTCTAATGTCCTGGCTCTGGCCAGTTGGAGCCCTGAATGAGTATACTTCCATGCTCTATTGTCTTTCTAGCATTTGAGCGTGTGAAGTGGAAGGTTCTTGTGTACCTCAAGAGGGAATGGTCTATTTTCTTTCTGCTCTTTCTGTACCTATAGTTCCAACTGTTTCCTATGTAAATTCTTGTTCTGAAAAAGGATTCAACCTTTGCCTCTTGAAATAAGTCTGTGCAACAGGTCTACTAGAAGAAGTGGCCTCCTCTCTATCTCTTTTGGGATTCTTCTCCTCATTTAGAGGAATCTGTACAACAGGAGGATTACTCATGATGTGTTCTGGCTAAGAAAAATCTTTTGATATGTCTAGTTGTTCTGATTCTTCTTGCTCTTGAGATCCTTCTTCTGCTGGTTGCTCACTTTGTTCTTGTGTTTCCCTTTAGGACTGGGATTCTCCTGGCACCTGTACAAAGGAATCTTCATCAAGTTTTCTTTGTAAATCAATCAACACATTATTGAAAGCAAATTCTGTGCTATCTCGATCAACTAAAGTATTCTCCACCCATTCTAGTTGATTTGCATATTGTTCAATTTCTGGAATTCTGTGGTGGACATAGGGGGATAATTTGTTCTTTTGCCTTCTGTTGCAGATGAAATCTAAAGGGTCATATATCCAGATAAATCTTTGTTTTGGTTTCAACCTTTGGAGGATTTCTTCTGCTTCCTTTCCTGCTTCCCTACTGTTGCATATAAAGGGGCCAAGTTGGTTTTTTATTCTGAGTTGAAGTTTCTTCTTGGCCTTCACAAAATGTACCTCATCTGAATTAATCATTTGTCTGTAGTACTCCAGAGCAAACAATCTCATGGGGAGGTATCTTGGCAATTTGTAGGGTGCTAACTCACAACCATATATTCTGATTTCAATGTGATTTTGGTACAAGTACCAATCTCCCACTCTATATTGCTTGGAAAACTGTAGGACCCTCCTGATATCTGCACTTATTCTCAGGGGAGGAATTCCTAATAACATAGTTGCCACTAGGTGTACAAAAAGATATATGAAATTTGTATAGGTATATGGAGATTCATATTGATGGATTAATGAAGTCCAGAAGACTACTGATCTGGGGTTGCCTCTAGTATCAAGCTTTTGGAGTGTAAATGCAAATTTATCAGCTTGATAGTACAGGAAATGATGATATAAAACTGATGAATATTTGAAAACTCTTTCATTTTCCATTCTCATGAATTGATCATGCATCTTATCTGCAATGAATTTGGCATAGTCAAACATGATGGCAGGGGTTTGTCCAGGAGTGTAAATGAACATGAAAGCTATAATTATCTCATCAACAAATTCACTTGTAGTCTACCCTAACACATTGGATATCATTGCTATGATGTCTCGGCCAAGATTAGAGAATATAGTCCACATGTATGGGGGAGGATCTTTTGGAATGTACTGTTCTTCCCTAATGAAGGTCTAGAATAACTGAGCAAGTTTGATGGAGGTGAGTGTAGGGAATCTGTTAAGTAGGTCTCCAATAGAAAGGGGGGTCAGGTTTTGGCCTGGTTTCCATTGCAACATTTGATTTATGGATTCAGTAGTGATGGCAAATATTACAGTATGGTCAGGAGTCATAACTACTCTTTGGGTGGGATTGTAGTTCATATGGTAGTAATGGACAATCTTAGGGAAGATATGAACTCTAGGGAATTGGTACTTAGGTAAACCTGATTCCCAAAGACCCATTTTGTCTGCATGGCTTAAATACTGGTCTCTATACCTATAGTATAGCTTCAATGGGTATTCTTGGATAGAGGAACCTTTGATTTGAAAGTCCTTATCTCCCAAAGGGAGATGGTATAAGTCTCTGTGGGGAGTGGAAATGGGTAGGACATTTAATGCAACTGGCGCAACCATGCTTGGTTCTTGTGGATTCAAGGACGAGGGTGAAAGTTTTTCAGTCAAATTGGGGGCAAATTGGTTTAATTCAGATTGGTTTGGAGTTTCTAGGCAACTGTTTTACTTAATTACTTAACAACTTAAAGTAATTGAGTAAAGCTATGGGAATTAAACAGGGTTTCTCGGTGATTTTGTGTAAATACTTGGTTTCGGCTCTGAATGATTTGTAGGAAGCGTACGTGACTGAAGGGTGCTCTAGAAGTTCAGCATGTTAGCAATTGGACGTGGGTTGATGGTTGCACGTACTCTGGTGCTTGCATGGAGGTCTGAGTGGTCTCTTTCACGATAAAACTAAAACAATGAGTTTTTTAGTTTTATTTGCAAAGTCAACTATTTTGGCAGGTACACGGAAAAGGTACGTTTTGGAGTTCAGCAGGGGACAGGATGTTTTGTCGTCTAGTGGGAGGCAGGACGTTTTGTCGTCTAGCGAGAGGCAATAAGTGAGTTCAGATCGCACCGCTTTTGGGCTAGAGTGGTTTTAGGGGGAGGCTGCCCGATGCCATTCATTAGGCACCATGTACCAGCGGGGTGAACAGTGAAACCACCCATGTTGGGTAGGTAAAGGTCGGCTTTTGGAGGCCGCACAATATGATCGTCGACTATCGGATCAAATGGGGCATGATCGTATGGTGATCGGGGTGGGGATTTGATATGAAGTTTAATGGAGGGGCCAACCGGAGGTTTTAAGCGTGGCGGGATTAATTAATCATGGATTATGGCAGGTTAATGGCGTTGGGGATGATTTCATTGTTAGAGATAGATTATTAACTAACCACAGGCTGATTAATTAATCTCTTTTATTCTGCAGAGAGTTTTGGTTATTAATTAATCGTTGATCGACTAATTAACCCATTAATTATTCACAATATTAATAAAGTTTATGTTTCAAACTTGGGGCGGGATATTAATATAAGGTTTTTTATTATATAACTATAGCTGAAGGGTTTGTTGCTTTTCAGGATTTAATACATAAAGCTAAAGTTAATACAAATTGAAAGCGGAAAATAACTTAGCGCCAAGTTAAATGTGTACTTATCATTTATCTGCTTTTGTAAACACATTATAACCTAGGCTTAGTGTTATTTTGTGGGTCTCTTTGGAAAAGGGGTTTTTACATGGGAGGTGATCACTTTTCTAAGGTTTTACCCTTAGGGAAATGGGTTTATTAGGAAAATGATGTTTTTCTTAAGAGAAGGGATTTGTTGGGGGATATGAGTGAATTTGAAGGGGGTGAATGCTTATGAGGGGAATTTTAGTACTTAGGACCTATAAGTTATTGGGATGAGGGTCCAGTCCCTCCATAAGTCGGAGAAATGATCTGAGCCCCTTTAACTAAGATTTTAGGTACTTTAAGACTTTGCTTGGAAATTAGTTAAGTGAAAAATGTAATGAATGAGGGAAGTTAATCAATTGACTCTGTATACTTTGGTAAATGCTCAATTTTCATCCATACTTAGAAATTTGATGATGAAGGTAAATGATATGATCTTTTCTAATCAATCATCACAATTCTGTAACCATTCAACTACTTACCCACTTACTCATCCTACCATTTTTACTTCTCTTTATTAGGGTGCATTTAAGCTGGCAAACCCTTATCAAAACCTTTTTCTTTTCTTTTACAAGAGCAATCTATCTAAGTCTAACCTTATTACATTGAAGGACTCAGATTACAGTATTGAGCTCCTTTTATTTACTCTACCTATCTACTTATCTGCCAAGATTAAACAGTTTGGTAAGATTTTATTCTCTATTTCTAAGCATAAAATTCAAAACACGAAATAGCCAAGTTTAAACATTTTGACCATCCATGGATTGTGGCAAAGGTAACAAGCTACACACAATCTTTTATTTTGCATCAAAGTAAATAGTAGTGGCATTTTGTCTTGCACACTTTCATGGTATTTTTCTTTCTTGGGGATCATTTTTCATCTTTTTTGACCTTTCTTATTCTTTTTGTCCTTTGATTTTTCTTTTAGGACATACCCTCTTTAGATTTTTTTATTTTTTGAATATGGAAAACATTTTCACAAAGCAAAGGTATGTATATATTATAGATTTGACCTCAACTATTCAAAAATTATGACTCTTATTGGTATAGGAACATAAGAAAAGGGGCATAGATAATTTGGTTGAATTTATTGCTTGCAGATCACTTATTACTTTCGTGAAGGAAAAAGGATGTGAACACCTTCAGAGTTTTAGTTACTCGTTGTTAGTAGTAAAATGGGTCAATAAGAATCAAAGACGCAAGCATATTATTCTTTTTCATATTGTGGAGGACAATCAATATTTATAAATTCCATTCACTTCATTTTCATGATGTGATATATATAGTGAGAGGAACGAGGATGCTAACACAATTTCTAAGGAATACCTACTTCTGCATCAAGAGTTATGGCAAGTGACTGATATGATAGGTTCTAACCACTTATATTTTTACCATAGGAATTTTATGGATAAATCTCCTCATGTTGCTCATGTTTAACTTATCTTCTTTATATCTCACATGTTTAATGTTGCATAATATATCTTGTATGTATATTCTTAGGTCTTTGTTGGTATGTTTTTTACACTATTTTTGATCTCGATCAAAATTTCACTCACTATATATTGTGATATGTTATACGAAAATGTGAGCATATTAACATTAAATATATTTTTTGTTAGTTTTTTACTACTCAAAGATTTGCGAAAATTCTTGACAAATGCACACTCCAAAATTGTATATACAACACGTATTTATTTTTCAAATAAGGATACAAGTATGGTTTTATTTCACTTGAATAATAATAATAATAATATTTAATTAGTTTTAATTGTTTTTTTTATATTTTAGCAACTTGAGATATATATTAAAGTAATTTTTTTATGCTTATTGTAAGTTGGTATAATTAGTTATTTAATTTATATTGTTTTTCTAATTTTTACTTAGCTTTTAGAAATTAATAATATTTATTCTTAACTAGCTTTTCTTTAATACTAATTTCATGTTAGTTGGTTCTTTAATACTACTTTCATGTTACAAGTGACACTTTCTCTAAGAGTCCTTGTTCGCTTTTTCTAATTGTATTTGCTCTGCTTTTTTACCTAACTCCTACTATTAATGATAGCTCATATTATGGATCTCAAACATAGACCTAAAATATTAAATATTGTTGATATTCCAATCAATTATAAAATTGACACTCATCACATAAATATTAAGATGCAAACATTAGTTAGGTTCCATTCCATGTTGTGAGCTTAAAGTTATAGCTTTCTAAATTGAATGGTTCACCATTCTTGTACTGATTTAACTTGCACCATAATTCTTGTAGGCTATCTTCTATCACATATAATAGAAAATTTGTCAATAACTATAATTTTTTGTACTAGGCATACATAGTGCTTATCATTGTGAGTACACAATAGCTTCGCTATTGGTGAGCTAATGTACCATTCAAATTTTGAATAATTATGGAAATGTCGAACTTTATCTTTTTACCATTCAAATTTTGAATAATTATGGAAATGTCGAACTTTATCGATTTTCCAGTTTATATATATATATATATATATTCTTTTGGTGAAAAAATATTATTTCTCAAACAAAATGAGATAAAGAAAAAAATGTGAAGTAGAGATTTGTAATACAGAGTTACTTTTCCCCTTCGAAATATCTCAAAAATCCAAAATATATATATTCTCTTTTCTATTTTGGCACTTTCACTTCAAAACCTTAGGATTTTACTAAAATCCCACCTGACCTCTATCTTCCTTTTGACTCTGCCACTAAAATTTATCTAATAATATGGCTTATGTAAAATATTATTGTCATGTTCTTAGAAACCCACTAATTTGTATTTTTTTGAGATTTTGAGTAGAACAAGAGAGTAGTCATCTTTGATAGTGTTGTAAGCTATTTAATCCTATTATTTCACTTAAATTGGAATTAATCTACTCATGTTATGGTCAAAACAATTTTTTTACTCTAAACCTTTTTAATAAAAAGTATCATCTTGCTAACATGGAAATCTCATATTGTGGCATGGAATGTTTCCACATGTGAGCTCATATAACCATGTCAACATCTTCATTTTCCTTTATTTTTGAAACTTAATTTTCCTCCATCGGCGTTTGTGGAATTTCTTCCATCAAACGATCCAAAAATTATTCTTTTTATGGCATGAAGATTTCTTCCATTGATTATTTCAAGACATCCTCTTTCAATATTTTGAAGATTTCTTAATTAGTGGTCATAAAATATTTTTTTTGACCATCTAAATATTTCTTCCAATAAATGTCAGCGAATTTATACCGCTATCAAATAGTTTCCAAAATGTACTTCGATGATCCACAAACATGGTCTCATTGCAGGTTTTTGAATAGATTCTCTTTTGATGAAATCAAATATGTTTTACTTATATATCTACAAAATGCAATTTGGATATCTACAAAATGGTCTTGTTGACAATGTCCAAAACTCCACTCTTTTAACAAACTCAAAAATTGTTTTACCCTACAAATTTATAAAAATCGCTTTTGTCGATCTACAAATAGTCTCCTTTGTGACTCCTAAAAAACTTATCTTTTAGTGAACTCATTTATTTTTCCCATGTCAATCTACAAAATGCACTTTGGAAATATAGAAAATGGTCTCATTGGTAGTTTCCAAAAAAAAAAATTAAATGATTCGTTTTCCCTACCGATCTACTAAATGCAATTCAACAACCTAGAAAATGGTTCATTTTCCCTACTGATGTACAAAATGCACTTCAATAACCTCGAAAATGGTCTCAATAGGATTTTCTAATAAACTTCGTAGATGAGTTGAAAATTTCTCGAATGTCACAAAAATTTTGTTGAACTCTAAATTTCTTCTTCGATGATTCCAAATTTTTTCCAACTTTACCAAATATTCATTCAGCTCTAAATTTCTTCTTTAGTGACTTCAAAATTTATACAACTTTATAAAAGAAAATTCGAAACTTTAAATGTCTTCTTCAACAAATTCAATCATTCTCCCATTTCATCAAATTTAGAAAATTCCAAACTTTAAATGTCTTCTTTCAACAAATTCAATCATTCTTCCATTTCATCAAATTTTGATCAGACCCCAAAATTTTGCATTCTTCAATTTTCAATCATTCTTTGATTTTCATTGAACTTTTAAGTTCTTCATTAACAAATTCAAAATTTCTCCAAAAATGAATTAGAGAATTTATTCACTCACAAAATTAGATACTTAATTTTTAGAAAAAATTGTGTTTTCTTTATTCATGAAATTGTTTAACTTGCACCAATTCTAAAATAAATATAGTCCAATCATCGCCAAATTGAGCATGACGTATGCTATTGTTTCCATATAACTTCACAACCATGATGAAAGCACAAAATTTAAATTCCTAATCCAAATCTTAAAATGCAATTGTAGATGAACATGATTAATCATATTTGTGATGATCTATAGATTAAATTCACCATAAATTTGTTCAAATTTTTTTTGCAACCTAGAGGAACCCTGCAGCCCGCCTAAATGTAACTACTAGTAAACCTCTGGGGACTACGATATGTCCTCCTCCCGTAGCCCGAGTCACAATGGGGGTATTTGATCATCGGGCTTTGAGTTTCAATGATTTCACATTTCTTAGATTAACAAATTTAGCTACCCCGTGGGACTCCCAATTTCATGTAGATTGAAAACTCAACAAAAATTAATTTTCTATCGAGTTGGTCTCTGACCCATATGATTCTAGTGTTGAATCATAGTTTTCATTCGACCATGTCACTTACACGAAACTTATGCGAGGCTAGATTATTATTGATTTCACTCAAGTATAACTCTAATACTATACAAAATGAGGAAATATATACAATATGGGATATATATCCTCGTGCAACTAACATAGTTTTTAGAAAAGTGAATCCAATTGAATTAAATTGCATAATAGAATTGAAACACATAGATGATGAACTAAACAAAACATTTAGCATTTTACATAAATACACTTACCTTTATAAACATTTTACAAAATTGATTGTAGAAGTTGGATGTTCCACCCAACCATAAGCATTGTTGCATAGGTCTTTTTTTAGTAATATCCACCCTTAGTTGTGAATATGAGTCCATAACGAGGAGTGGATCCTGTACAAGTTTATTTTCTACTTATATAGATCATTACCCAATAAAAAGACAATAGCACATATCTCACAGTAATTCCAACCACCCATTGATAATCTCCATCAATTGGCACAATCAAAGGGATGATACACTATTCCCTTAGAAAGTCCCCATCCCCTCTAGTATTTGTGCAAAAAACCATCTAGGAATGTTTTAGTTGGAGGCTCCAAGACATCCAACTATTATAGGAGTGCTCACAACAATATTTACATAAACTTGAGTAGTTTTCCAACAAGGACTACTCACAACCTTACTGGTATATTGCTTAGCACAAACACTAGCTATAAAAATTGGTTTTTGATATACAAATTGGTTGCAACCTTGTCTAACCTCTTCTAATTCTAAAAACCTTTGCTTTCTTCACCTACTCTTATCTCGGAAACTACAAACACATTATACTTGAGTTTTCTCTCCTTTTTTGATACGTTATTGACTCTTACTCTTCCGAAAAATGATTCTACTAAGCTCATGCTATCATAAGTAACTGGGTTAACTCTCCAAGTCACTTCTTAAATATATGTACTTGCTGAGATGTTTTAATCACTAGTGGAAGTGATTCCTTAAAGAACTTAACACATCTATACAATGACTTTCTTTGAATATGTAAACATAGGATTTATCTTGAATGAAAAATAATTTATGGAAAGTGGCATGAGATTATATGTATTTGTATTTCCCTTTGTGGAATTATAACCGCCTATGATTCTATCCTTGTCCATCCTGTAACTAGTGGCATATTGCATTTTATTATTTTCAATATAATATTTAAATATTATATCACTTACCCCTCAATCATTTATCATATCTACAAATACACAATATTAATATGTGAATCCAAATTGAGGTGCTACATAGACTATATGCAGATCAAAGGAGTCGGGCATCCCATAATTAATGATTCCAATGGATAGTGTGAGTTCCTTCACATAAGTAACCATGGAAGCCAACCACAGAATAAATTAGATGGGCACACAACCATGAAAGCGCTTAGGCACAAATGGAAAATCCTAAACACAATCAAGTGGATGAAGATGAAATGAGTAGACTTACGTGAAGTTGGATGGCTTCTAATGGACTTGAGTCAAGTTGGATTGATATAGAGGTACTAGGAAAAGTTGGATAGATTCTAATGGACTTGATTCAAGTTGGATGGATGTAAAGGGACTAGGCCAAGTTGGATAGCTTCTAATGGACTTGAGTCAAGTTGGATGGATGTGGAGGCACTCGAAAAGTTGGATGAACATGAAAGGACTCAAGTGGACTTGGTGAACCCAGATTGAGTTTGATGGTCTTGGATGGACTAGGTCAAGTTAGGTGAACTTGAATGGATTAGGTGCACTTTGTCCTACTAGGCCAATTTAAGCACTTGTTGGATGTGAATGGTCCATGAAGGAGTTACAAAAGGGAAGTGAGTTCATGGACAACACTTTAGTCCACCTTAGAATGAAGAGGCTCACAAGTGCAAGGCAAGTCTCATATAGAATGATAACTCAAAAAAATGCTAAAGAAATAAGTGACTAGTCACTCCCCACGAGTGTAGAAGAGTTATGTGATTGTGCTAAGTTCAAAGGTAGGTGCATTATGAAGAATTCCACAAGTTTAGAGGGAAGAAGAAGGAAATAGAATCCATAAGAAGAAGGAAGGTTGTTGCTTTTATTGAATTGTGCACGTATAATTCACAATAAGTGAAAGACTATTTTCTTAAATTAATTATACATATGTAATAGAGTTAACTCGCAACAACTCTTTTGTTGTTTACTTAGGAAATTCTTCATTAACAAATTTAAAGAAACTTTTTGGGTTCCACTAATACATTTGTGTTGGGGACTCTTTATACTTTATGAATATTATTATTTTTTTAAGTTGCTTTATGTTGATTAAATATTGAAATATTGGGTAACTATTGAAATATTGATGCTATATTTCAAAGGTCTTGATTGGAGATGCATTTGCCAATGAATAATATTAGAAGCATATAGATAAGTAAAACTTAATTACATTTAACATAATATAACTTAATGAATAAACTTTATGTCAAGTTGTATAGTAAATTTTATGTCAAGGGACTATAATAGGTGCAGGTTGGTCAAGCTCTTATTACTAAAAACTATAAGGGTAAGGGTTAGTAAAACAACATTAAGGGTACCAACAAAATTGGAAAAAATACTGACAATTAAAGGAAATGTTGGTCCGTGACTCTCACCCTGTGAATGTTGCTAGCACCCTATCTAAATCTCGCACAATTATCTCTTAAGGAAGAAATTCACGCTCTTGAAAATGGACATCCGTCCCTCAATAAATCTCTCAGAATTTTTACTATTTTCACGTTGAACTCATTTTTATGACTTCGACACCATTGTTTGTTTTCACACGCCTTCCTACAACGCCATTACGGCGTTTCCACATGGTTTTTGTAAAATGCCGGGATTGTGTGACTCCATATGGAAGTAATTAGTCGTACGAATCTAGCAGCCTGCATAATCATTGTTGCCCACCGCCACGACTCTACGAAAATCAACCAATGACACGTTCTGTGATCTAATGATTTGTTATAAAACCAACAACGGGATTTCAAAGCTGGAAACCCTGAATTTATACGCTTGAGGGAATACATAGATTTAAGAGTCCTGAACCTTCTTCCTATGGTTTCGCTAATAAGTCCAAACATATTTCGCCATCCAGTTGTATCTCCTTCATGGTTTATTATTACGTACAATTAAAGCTGGTTCCATTTTCTACAATATAATACCTACCTAAACAATATATAACGTGTCATGTCAGTGCAGGTTTCTGCAATAAATAATGTGTCATGTCAATGCAGGATTCTGCAAAGTTGCTCTATTCACAATCAAATGAAATAAAGTCCAACCTTATCCATTCACTTAAACACGCAAGTTAATTTAGAGTCAGCGTCCTATTGGTCCATAAACCCTAGTAATGATTCCAGTGGAGCGTGCATGTGAATCTTTCACATTGATTTCCCCATCCACAATCGCAGGAGGAGACGGGTGGGACTGCATTATATTGCAGAAACAGCAATCACATCAATACATCGAAGGTGAATTGTGGAGATACATATCTTTCGTTATCATTCACTTCATCCTTATCCTCATTGAATAGTGAGCCATTCGGGAATTATGTCTTTTCCAACTTCAAAGGAAGTTGTTCGCTAAATAAGTATTTTTAAATATTGGGATTTGGTCGCATATAAAACTTAAAATATTGCTATTTTTACATCAATTTAGATTTTCCCTTTGAATAAATGGTTGCGTTGTAATGTAGTCGGATACTCAATAAATATTTTTAACGATTGTGATTTGGTCATATAAATTGTTAAAAAATTTATATTAACTTGAATTTTTTGTTGTGGTTTAAATACGCTTTATATTTTTATATTAATTTGAATTTTAAGATAAATAAATAGTTATATGGTAATTTATATCAATGCAAAGGAAAGAAAAATATATTGTTTATGATAATAAGTATAATAGAAAGCAAGTCTCATCCCCCATTCTGGTTTTTGGAGTTTTGGTGTTTGGAATTAATTTGCAAAGAGTCTTACTTGTGTCAAGGTCTATGAAGATAAAAATAACAAGTGACATGACAAACAGATATCTGCATTTCAGCGCTTTTTGCTATTCAAGGTAATCGTGAGGCCCCAAATTTCTTAAACAGAGTTTTGATTGAATAAACTATCCCAGGAACTTTAACAGTTCATTGTTAGAGTACTTGTGTATCTGTCTTTACTGTTTTTGAAAGCCTTACATTCTATAATAAAATGTCTTTTTGTTTTTATTTCTCTAAATTGTTTTAAAAGCTAAATTATCCCAACACCTCTAAGAACTAGGTGTTAGAGTATTTATGTATTTATCTTTATTGTTTATCAAAAATTCATATTTTAGAATAATATGTTTTCCTGTTTCCACTTCTTTAAAAATACAAAAAAATGTACACTTTTTCATCTTAATATTATTTAGTATCTTTTATATATATTCTTTATATTTTTTAATCTTTTATATATATATATATTACAAATGTAAAAGAATCAGCGACGTTCCCAAATTCAAAGCCAGGGTTACTACTATAGCCCGACTAGTACCCCTAGGCTAACAAAAGCCAGAGAGGAACGAACACAAAAGCTCAGGGCTCTTATCTAATTTCAATTAGTACTCCCGTAACGAATGACACAAATCTCATCAATTATTTGTAACGGGATTGGGCTAGGGCAGGACTATTCGCTGTCTTAGATGACTGCGCATCAAGTCTCCACAGAAGATCGGAATCAGGAATTAAACATATCTAAACTTTTTGGATAGGTGCCGTATAATGATGCGGGAGCATAGGACTCAGAGGGGAAACATCTTCCAAATTATTCCAAAAATCCAAAAAAAATCTAGCCTGCAATTTCTATGCTTTCTTAGTTAAAAATAGAATAAATCCTAGCAATAAATCATGCTATTTGTAATAAAGCCTTCAACCTTTAAATCATTCTGAAAAGCATGCTTTTCTTTGTATCGGATAAGGACCGAAAGGGCTTATGCTTAGTTATAAATAAAGAGGCAGCGAAGCTCTCATCAGACAGAGGAGAGGGGCGAGTGCCATTGTATTATTTTGAAAAAATTGTTCTCTCAGTGTCTCTTATTAATGATTCTGTATAGGCATGCATAGATTGTCAGATAGTGTCGACGGTGTTAAATGGTTCTTATTTTCCTCATGCGCAATTACTGTGTATTAATCATTGAATCAATTTCCCTTTCGTTTGATGATTATACAGGCTTGATTTTACAGTTACGCATATGTCTTTGCTTTCCTTTATACAGGCTTGATTTTACAGTTACGCATATGTCTCTGTTTCCCTAAGAACTCTTGAATTTTCCCATTAAGTGGCTGTAGCGATTTGAACTTTTATACCTGGAAATTTTATCATATCAGTTCAAGATCATATCGGCATCGGAGTCCTTTGGAACTATTAGTTGTATAATCGGTTTACAAAGCCTTTTGGGTCGAAGGGAGTATAGCGTAACAGGGGCCAAGTTCTGGATCAGGAGCCGAAATAATATAAACCACGATATATACATGTCGCTGAGTCTGTCAATTCGGAGGCGGGGAAGTTGGTAATTGCATCAACCGGCGAAAAGCGGAACTGGCGACATATTAAGGACTGTGTATAAGTGTATCGGTTCTGGAGGTAAAAAGATCATTGTTTGGGCCATGCGACTTATATATATATTGGCCCGAAACTAGCATAGAGAGCGGAGAGGTATAACTATCATCGGTGCGATATATATATCCAAGCCTTTGTACATGGTAACGTCCAGCCTATATAACTGTCGCTGATATCAAAGAGGAAGGGAGAACGTACCGTGGGTATATATAACGTGGATATATATATGTTGTGTGGGTATATATAACGTGGATGTATATTGTATATGTAAGTCCACCAAAAGGAATATTTGTTTTAAGAATTCCCAGAAGCCACTGTTTGATAATAAAGCATGACCGTGGTTTTTTTTTTTAGAAATGAAATATCAGTTTAATGACTGATGCGCCCAGAGCAGAAGAAAGGGAAATTGATCAAGACATTGAAGAACTTGCAGGTAGATTAGGGAGATTGTCTCTAACGCCTGCACCCTCGCCATCATTAGTGGTATCAGAGCCATCAACTGACATTGAACTAAATCTCAGGAGAGGGAGAAGGATGGCTTTTAGAGTTGGAAGAGGACGAGGACGTGGTGGAAGAGGACGGCCTGTTGCAAATGCTGAACTTATGGAAACAGTAGAAGAGTTGCGAGCTAGAGTGGATGCATTAACTTGGGATAGAAACATAGATGATGGAGATGTCAGTGAGCCCGAAATTGAAGCTGCAGAAGAGGAGGAAGCTGTACAGGTTACTCCTGAGATGAGGTTCTTTCAGTCAGTGTTGAAATCCACAGCCAGGCCATCGAATCAGTTAGTACCGGTATATCAAGGAGGATTGAATCCAGAGGAATTGATCAACTGGATTAACAGCATGGAGAAATTCTTTGATTACGAGGAAACAGAGGATGAGAGGAAAGTAAAGTTTGCTGTCACCAAGTTAAAAGGCCACGCAGCACTCTAGTGGGATGGTGTGCAGGCGGAAAGGAAGAGACTTGGTAAGCAGCCAATCAAGAACTGGAGCCGAATGGTAGCAAAGTTAAGAGGTAAGTTTTTACTAAGTAATTATCAGCAAACATTGTTTAGACAAATGCAAAATCTTAGACAGAGAGCTTTAACAGTAAGAGAATATACAGAAGAGTTTTATAAGGTGAGCATAAGAGCTGCAGAAGCCCAAGACACAGATGAGAAGGTGGCTAGATATCTAAATGTCCTTAGGATGGACATTCAGGATGAGATAAGTTTGCTGTCTCCTAAAACAGTAGAGGAAGCTTATCAGATAGCGCTGAAAGCTGAGGAAAAGCTCATGAGGAAGTAGTCTGCCAGAGGGACTTTCAGAGGAAAAGGAAGTCAAGGTGGTAGAGGATGATCTACAGCACCTAAAGAAGGAGCTAGTAGTAGCTCAACCCATCATGCACCCACAGGAGGTGATGCAAGAGGCAGAGGGAGTTTTTCTAGAGGAAGAGGAGGCAGAGAAATAAGATGTTACAGATGTAACAAGCTGGGACATAGAGCTTTTGAGTGTCCAGAGAATGCAGACACAAAGCAGAGGAATGCAATTGTTGCTCCAGCTGAGGGAGAGATGCCAGTGGCAGCAGTAACAGAAGAAGAAAATACACCAGAAAGAGGAGAATCTCTGGTGGTTAATAAAGTTTTACTTAAGCCAATGAAGGAGGTGGCTGCTGAACCGCCACAAAGGAAAACTTTATTCGGGACAGTATGTAAAGTCCAATGGAAATGTTGCCAGATGATCATTGATAGTGGCAGCACTAATAATTTGATCTCTATAGAAGTAGTGGAGAAATTGAAGCTGAAGATAAGGAAGCATCCAACACCTTATAAGGTGTCATGGTTACAAAAGGGACATCAACTGTTGGTAACTGAACAATGTGAAGTGGAATTTCAAGTGGGCAAGTACAAAGATGAAATTGTTTGTGATGTGATGCCTATGGATGTGTGTCACATATTGCTTGCAACGCCTTGGCAATATGACAGAGGAGCCATACATGACGGGAAGAGAAATACCTACAAGTTTGGAAAGGATGGTATCAATCATACATTGTTGCCTCTGCAAGAAGAAGATGAGCCAGGACCGAAGACTAATTCAAAAACCCTGTTACTTGGGAAAAAGGAATACCTGGAGCAGATGATAAGTATACAGTTGAGTCGTGAAGAGGAGATCATTGATGATTTCTTGAGTTATTAGATAAATCCAGACCAGCTGGATAATGTAGCTGATACTTTTGATGTGGTTACAGGGGCTGAGGAGGATGTGCAATCTTGTGAAGCTGCTACAGCACAAGAGGAAGTTCTTATGGATGCAGAAGAAGTAGATCAGTCTGTAGCACAGATAAGTGAAGCAACAGTTGAGACTTTTGAACTCTGTGATTTTCAAACTGACAGTTTGTGTGTGAATGCAGGGACTATAAGTGATGATGAAATGCTGCAACAATGCCATAGATAAATTGCATTGTTGGAATACTTGTTGGAGAATCAAAAGTATGACAGGGAGATTGCAAATGAAAGAGTTCAGTATAGTGGACAAGAGCAAAAAGGCATCATTAAAACAGATGGTGTGGAAGAAAGACTAATGGACAGTCTTATGAATTTTGCTAAGAATTCGAATCAGCATACTGATATGCTGACAGAGGAGAAGGAGAAAACAGAGCAACCATTTGAATTATTGCCAAAAGGAGATAAGGCACAGCAGCCTTATGTTTTTAATTTTAACAAGTGTTTTGTGAGTACAGGTGATGAAGAAGACAATCCATCACTTGGAATTGTCTCGAGGGAAGAAGAACTATTGCAAAAAGAAGATAAGACAATCATGTCTCATATGCAGAAACTTGTTTCTATGGGCGACAATAAAGAGTTGGCTTGCCTAAATAGCCAAGAGAAGACTGGTATGCAGAATTTTGGAGCTGCTACAATGTTAGAATATAAGGTTACAATGTTTGAAGGACTTGATTTGATTGAGAAAATCAATCAAGATGATGGTGGACAATTACTGAAGATTTTCGAAGAGGAAGAAGAAGGTGGTGAGCCAAAGAATGTTGCAGAGAGTTAGGAAGTTTGGGAGGAAGCAACATTTATGGCGGCAGTGGCAGCAACATCTATGGCAGCAGCGACAACAACATCTATGGTGGAAATGATAGCAACATCAATGGCGGCAACATCCAGAGTGACGGCTAGAGCAGCATATGGGCTGATATTTACATTGCCAGTTGAGACAACATTGACAACAGCAGAAGAGGCACTGAAGCCTTATGGTTTTTATTCTAAAAATTGTTCTATGAATGCAGGTATTGTCGCCGGTGCTGAGGAACATTTGACTGAGTTGAGCAGTCAAATGAAAGGAAAAGAAGTTCTCTGTTCGAGAAGACAAGAGGGTGTGGATGATCGGGTGGCAGTCAGAACAGAGGCTAGCATAGAAGCAAGAAATCAGCAAGTGACAGTACAGATAGAGAGAGTAAAAACTGAGCAAGCTGTCTTAACTCAGCAGACAACAAGAAATCAACAGCTGGGAGATTTATTGGACCAAGAGATTGAAAGCATCAGAAAACTAATGATGACAGTATCCCGGAAGAGGTCAACAGCAGTAAAACAAAGGAGAAGCAGCAAAAGAAAGATAGCAGAAAATTATGAAGACTTAGCCAGAGCAGCGATGCAGCATAAAGTGTGGAGACCTGGAGAAGAACAACAAACAGAAGCAGTGACAAGTGGAAAATGGCAGCACAAGATATGGGATCCAGGGAAACATAGATCTGAACACATGATCAGGAGATCATGAAATTTTTCTACCTTGGGAGTCTGATGCGGGAGCATAGGACTCAGAGGGGAAAAATCTTCCAAATTATTACAAAAATCCAAAAAAAATCTACAGGCAAGGGAGTGGGGTCCTTTAGCCTGCAATTTCTATGCTTTCTTAGTTAAAAATAGAATAAATCCTAGCAATAAATCATGCTATTTGTAATAAAACCTTCAAGCTTTAAATCATTCTGAAAAGCATGCTTTTCTTTGTATCGGATAAGGACCAAAAGGGCTTATCCTTAGTTATAAATAAAGAGGCAGCGAAGCTCTCATCAGATAGAGGAGAGGGGCGAGTGCCATAGTATTATTTTGAAAAAATTGTTCTCTCAGTGTCTCTTATTAATGATTCTGTATAGGCATGCATAGATTGTCGTATAATGTCGACGGTGTTAAATGGTTCTTATTTTCCTCATGCGCAATCACTGTGTATTAATCATTAAATCAATTTCCCTTTCGTTTGATGATTATACAGGCTTGATTTTACAGTTACGCATATGTCTATGTTTCCCTAAGAACTCTTGAATTTTCCCATTAAGTGGCTGTAGCGATTTGAACTTTTATACCTGGAAATTTTATCATATCGGTTTGAGATCATATCGGCGTCGGAGTCCTTTGGAACTGTTAGTTGTATAATTGGTTTACAAAGCCTTTTGGGTCGAAGGGAGTATAGCGTAACAAGGGCCGAGTTCTGGATCAGGAGCCGAAATAATATAAACCACGATATATACATGTCGCTGAGTCCCTCAATTCGGAGGCGGGGAAGTTGGTAACTGCATCGACTGGCGAAAAGCAAAACTGGAAACATATTAAGGACTGCGTATAAGTGTATCGGTTCCGGAGGTAAAAAGATCATTGTTTGGGCAATGCGACTTATATATATATCGGCCCGAAACTAGCATAGAGAGCAGAGAGGTATAACTATCACCGGTGCGATATATATATCCAAGCCTTTGTACATGGTAACGTCCAGCTTATATAACTGTCGCCGATATCAAAGAGGAAGGGAGAACATACCGTGGGTATATATAACGTGGATATATATATGTTGTGTGGGTATATATAACATGGATGTCTATTGTATATGTAAGTCCAGCAAAAGGAATATTTGTTTTAAGAATTCCCGGAAGCCAATGTTTGATAATAAAGCATGACCGTGGTTTTTTTTTAGAAATGAAATATCAGTTTAATGACTGATGCGCCCAGAGCAGAAGAAAGGGAAATTGATCAAGACATTGAAGAACTTGCAGGTAGATTAGGGAGATTGTCTCTAACGCCTGCACCCTCGCCATCATATAACAATTTCAATAACAATTTCAAGTTGTTTTTCTTTTGCTTTGCTATTGTAATTTTTGAAGATTGGGGTGTTTTTAAGTGTATTATTGAATGTATAAATAGATTTCGTTTAGGAAAACAAATTTGAAAGAATTGTATTATATATGTCTAGGTGCTTTATAACTATATTTTAAATTGGTTTTTTTCTTTTTGGGTAGTTTGGTATTGCAATTTTTCTAAAGTTATGATTTTTTAAATTTATTATTGATGATATATGATGACGATGATGGTGGTTGTTAACGTCTCCTGAGACCAAACAATGGTTTATGGGACCTAAACAAACAAATTATTTATTTTGATTTAAGATTTTATTCTTATGCTGAAAAAGCTTGGAGAGAAGTGTCCCATACTCACTATAATTTTGACATTGGAAAAGGCTAGGAAGATCAGTTTTGTAACAAAAATTGTGAAACATTTGTATGATATATATAATATGTAGATTTCATCATCTAAATTAATGATTTGAATTCATTATATTAATTTTTTTTGATAAAATTACCCCATATATATATATATATATATATATATATATATATATATATATATATATATATATACACACACTAAAAAAGAAAAACTTAGTAAGATTTAAAGTGCGGCTTTTAAAATCTGATGAGTGTCTATCAGTTCGTTCTTAATTTCAGATTTTGACGTAAACAAGTTGCCAGAAAAATGAATAAAATTAAAAACAGCCTTGATGTTGATCCTGATTCTAATAATGATGGCTCCATTCTGATGGACTGCACAGCTTTTTGCAAATGTGCTTTACGTCTGAAATAGCACTAAAGGATGAGGACACCGAGTTCCCGGTGATTACAGGGAGGAATCAGAGGTATTTTGCAAGAGAACGTTGAATTGGCTGAAGTTGTCAAAAATTACGAGATATGGTACAATCTGAGAATCTTGGTAGGCTATGCAGTGATCCAGAGATGGGTTATTGCAATTTTGGGGTATCTTTGTGAAGAACCTGCCCCATAGGGTAGTGTTAATGATGTTGAGGCTAAGCAGGCTGGCTTACAGGAAAAAGGATTTAATGGTATTCCAGTATGCAAATCAATTAGAGGTAATACTAGCAGATCAGTGAAAATTCCTAGGAAGGAGTTTTGCCATGAAGAGAATAGTAGGAGGAGAGTCACATATCACTCTTCACCTGTAAATATCCGTGACTGGTCTGAGATGCTATGGAAGGAGAAGAAGAATGAGAATAACTGGAGAAGTCAATGCATAGTTAATGATGATAGTGATGATAATTAATATGGTCATGACACTTATTTTGAATGGATCCCTCCCCATGTGCTCGTTGCCAGGGAGCTTGCTCGCATTGAAATAACTTCGTTCTGAGTGTCTGAAGGCATTGGGAGAATTCTCTAAGGCAGAGATCTCACGGAAGTTCGAAATGCTATCCTAACTTGAACTGGTTTTATTGAATGAAATTGATTCTGAGAATGAACTTGGCCTATGTATTCCGAATTATGCAACACTAGATTCAGGGGTTGTTAGTGTTGGATAAACAGTAATTCCAATCTACCGCAAGGTTGTCTTTCTGTTTTTTGGAGAATTCACCTAGCTTCTTGAACAAGCAATCGCCACGGACAATCCAGGCGATCCAGAAGCTTCATCTCATTGTATAAATAAAATTCAGTGGTAATAAAGTGATCAAGTTTTTTGAGTGTGAAACTCTGATTTGGTATCGGAGAAAGGTTGAGCGTTGAGAGCTTGAGGTTTTCTGTGAGCGATCAGACTGAGAGATCACTGCTTGGACCTTGGAAAGACCATTGTGTTGAGCCTTGAGAGTTTCTATTATTTCCTGTGTGCGCGCAACAGATTAAGCTTATGGTGGAGGGCGTATTGGCCAGAGGTTGAGTGTTGAGAGTGTGACTTATCTCTTGTGTGCATCCAGCGTGAGAAATTTGTTGCAAAGAAGTTTGTTTGAGCTCTTTCTCGTTCCTTCTTTTTTTGCAGAAAATTCTGTTTGCAGTGGGTAAAGGCTATAGTGAAGGGCTATAGTGAAGGGCGAACTCGTTGAAGTTGCTGCGTAGAGACTTTTAATGTGATTGAGGTGTTCGAGCCACCAAAGGAGTAGAGGTACGCTGTATATCTGAGTTATACTCACCGTGAGATGGAGTCATTTGCTTATTGGCCACATCATCGTATGTTTTTTCTTGCAAGATCAAAGAAGCCTTTATTTGTACATGTTGTGTTTAAGCATTTTGAGGGAAGGATATAAAATATGGAGGATTGCATCTATAGCCGAAGTCAAGTCAGTGTCTTTTCAAGCAAAAGATGCAGCAATTTAAGATTGGGAGCCACCCAAAACGAAGAAAAAGTGTTTTGTGGATGGATGTTAAGGACAATATTTGTGGATGGATGTTAAGGACAATATTATTCCAGAGTGCAAAATATACAAGGAAATATGGGACACTCTCAACAATTTGTATGATACTAAGACTACAAATCTAGTATTGTATTTAAAGAGTAAGCTTTTTTCAATTAAGACGAAAGAAAATGAAAGTGTCAATAATTTTATTTCTAGAATTAAGGATCTAAAGGATAAATTAGGCAACATTGGTGAAACAATATATAGTACAGACTTGGTTATTGTGCACTAAATGGAATGCTTGATTAATATTAGATGTTTATCACTTGTCTTTCAGCTAGAGAGAAGGCACCTATGTTTGATGAGTTAGTAGGCCTAATTATGCAAGCAAAAGAGCCGACAAGAAATCTTATTCAAAAATATCCCAATTCATATTTAGCATTGATGGCTAAAGGGAAGCAATGCTTCAAAGGCAAACAATGGGGAAAAAATAAAGGCAAAAGGCCAAAAGGTCAAATCATTTTAAGGTACACCTCACGAAGGTCAAATGCCAAATCAAGTAGAGATGATGTATGTTATTACTTTGGAAAACCTCGTCATTTGCTAAATGAAAAGAAAGGTCTAATCAATTGAAACAAAGAAGACATACATGAAATTATGTTGATAGAGATGAGGCCATCAGTAATGATTTTAGAAATCTTAAATTATTTGTTTCCAATGTTCCTTTATCTACAGAATATGATGATGATAATGCTTGGTCTATAGATTTCAGTGCATCAATCCACATGTCATGCAAAAGAGATTGGTTTGATACTTATCATGAAGTTAGTAAAGGTGCACACATCTATTTAGGAGATAATAGATCACATGAAATTAAAGGATATGGTGATATAAGTGTTATGATGCCTAATGGACAAACAAAACAAATTCAAAATGTGGTGTATGTTCCAGGATTAAAGAATAAATTAATTTCAGTCTCTACTATTATAGATCAACATTCAAGAGTTGAATTTGTGAAATCACACTACTTGGTAAAGGATATGCACGAAAACTAGAAGGTTGTTGCAAAAGGAATGGGAGTTGGAGGATTATACAAGTTGGATGTAACAAAGAATGGACACCATGTCTCGTAGTTTCCGAAGAGTTCACCTAGCTTCTTGAAGAAGCCATTGCCACCGAGAGCCTAGGCAATCCAGAAACTTCTTCTCCATGTATAAATATCCCTCATTTTAAATCAAATGATCAAGTTGTTGCTTACTGTGTGTTCTCCAATTTTGTATGAGAGGGAGGTTCAATGTTGAGAGCATGAGTTTTTCTGTGAGCGATCAAATTGAGTGGTCATTGTGTGAGCCTTTGAAAGACAGTTGTGTTGAGCGTTGAGAGTGTCTATTATTTTTCTATGTGCAGCAGATTAAGATTCTGGTGGAGAGTGTATTGGCCACAGGAGGAGCATTGAGAGGGTGACTTATCTCTTGTGTGCACCCAACATCAGAAATTTGTTGCAGAGAATTTTTTTTGAGTTCTTTCTTATTCTTTCCTTTGTTGCCGAAAAAATTGTTCTTTCCTTTATTGCTTCAAAATCTGTTTGTAGTGGGTAAAGGATTTTTTGAATTTGTTGCGTAGAGATTATTAAATGTGATTGAGGTGTTCGAGCCACTATAGGAGGAGAGCTATGCTATAGATATGAGCTATAGTCACTGTGAGATAAAGTTGTTGCCTATTGGCCAGATCGTCATTTGTTTATGTTTGCGAGTTCAAAGAAGCTTTCATTTTTATATGTTGTGTGTAAGGACTTTGATGGTAGGATACAATATATGGACGATTGTGTCTAGATCTTAAGTCAAGGCAGTGCCCCCTCAAGCCACATATGTTGCAATTCAAGATTGGGAGCGATGAGAAAATAAAGCAAATGTGATTTTGTGGATGTCTGTTAAGGACAATATTATTCTACTCTTTAAAGAGTGAAAAACATCCAAGGAGACATGGGACACTCTAAAAAAATTGGACGAAACGAAGACTAAAAATTCAATATTTTATTTAATGAGTAAGCTTCATTCAATTAAGATGGAATAAAATGAAAGTGTCAATAATTTTATTTCTAGTATTAATGATCTAAAGGATAAATTAGGCGACATTGGTGAAACAATATCTAGTACAAACTTAGTTACTATGACACTAAATGGAGTGTTTGATGAATATCATATGTTTATCATAGGTCTTTTAGCTCGAGATAAGGCTCCTACATTTGATAAGTTGGAAGGTATACTTATGGAGGAAGAAGAGTGGAGAATAAAACTTAATCAAAAATCTCCCAATTTAGATTTATCATTGATGGCTAAAGGGAAGCAGTCCTTCAAAGGAAAATAGTAGGAAACAAATAAAGGAAAAAAGCCACAGGTAAAAGGATTTTAAGGTACACCTTCAACAAGGTCAAATGCCAAATCAAGTAGAGATGATGTATGTTATTACTATGGAAACCATGGTCATTTTGCTAAGAATTGCATGAAAAGAAGGCCTAATCAATTTAAACAAAGAAGACATACAAGAAATTATGTTGATAGAGATGAGGCAATCAATCATGATTTTAGCAAGCTTAAATTGTTTGTGTCTAATGTTGCATTATCAACAGAAATTGATGATGATAATGTTTGGTTTATAGGTTTTGGTGCATCAATCCACATGTCATGCAAAAGAGATTTGTTTGATACTTATCATGAAGTTAAGAATGGTGCATACATCTATTTAGGAGATAATAGATCACATGAAATTAAAGGACTTGGTGATATAAGTGTTATGATCCCTAATGGACATGAAAAACAAAATGAAAATGTAGCGAATTTTTGAGGATTAAAGAACTTAATTTCAGTGTCTACTATTACAGGTCAACATTTAAAAGTTGAATTTGTGAATTCACATTGCTTGGTAAAGGATATGCAGGAAAACTACAAGGTTGCTACAAAAGGAATGAGAGTTGGAGGATTATAAAAGTTGGATGTAACAAAGAATGGGCACCACGCTTTTGCATCAACAAGCATGTCAATTAGGATTATGTTTACGTATGATGTATTGTGCTTTAGGATATTTTGTGTGTCGAAATTAAAGGGGAGTGTTGGATAAGCAATAATTCCAATCTACCACATTAAATGCATCTAGAATGTTGTCTCTAAGGTTTATGAGAGTTCAGCTAGCTTCTTTAAAAATCCATAGCCAGAGAGAGTCTAGGTGATCCAAGAAATTCTTCTCTCTATATAAATATCCCTCATCGGTAATCAAATGATCAATTTGTTGTTCATTGAGTATTCTCTAATTGTTAGTTTCATGCATCACTCTGCAACTGCAATTTGAAAATAAACGATTCATTTAGTGTAATGCTTTGAGAGAACTCCATCCATGATCATTCAGAATCTATTGGATGAATGTATTGATAATGGAGGTCGTGGAAAACATAAAAATACAAATTAATCACTTTTGTTTTTATCCTATTTATTTATTGGCAACATGTTCCGAGTACCACAAACATTGTGTCCATTGTTGCAAGATATTCAAGACATATATTTTTATTATTAATATTAGTATTATAATAAAAATTTAATTTTAAAGATATTTGTATTAGATTTTTATATAATGTATGTTTCCATTGTTCATAATTTCATGATGGTGAAGATTTCTGCATTACTCTCAGTTTTTCTCATTTTTTGGTGAAGACTTACTTATCCATTTTCATGGACAAAAAACTTATTTTAATGATACTAAGAGTGTCATACCATGAATAAATAGAGGTAGAATCTTAGTGTGAAAGGTGTATTAGGGATAGTGAAAAGGATTTGAGCGTTAATGATGAGAATTTGAACATTAATGATATAAACAACATAGATCCATATTAAATACTAATATAAAATGAGCCAAGAGGGATCCAATTCTTCACGTGCACATCTTTTTATGAGCATACATTTTTTAAATGTTTTGTATAGTTATTTTTTTTAGATGTTCTAAAATTTTTATTTTGGAAGAGATGAGCAAAATTTCAACTTTGATGACAGATAAACACCCTTACACATTATACTGGGTTGTAGAATGAGCCTCTAGGCTCAATAATTATTTAATTTTATTATTAATTACTGAAAATATAAAATGGATTGAAGTAATAAAATAATAAATTTATTGTTAATTTGGTCAAATTGATATCATAGTTACAAAGAGTTTAATTTTATTTAAAATAAAAAATGACATTTATAATTTAGTATTAAATAATATTATTAAATTTAGTATGAAATACTTTTAAATTTAATAGTGGGTTCGAGTAAATTATGGAGAGAAAAATAAAGTATTAAATTAAATTAATGTAAATTATAATAAATTAGATTAATATGATTTGGTCAAATTGACATTAGAAATGAATATTCCTAATATTGATATGGAACAATTGGAACTTAGAATTAGTTAATTTTAGAATAGAATTAATTTACATTTAAATAATTCTTCCCGGAAAAGGATGAATGAATGAGCAAATAAATAACAAAAATAATATCTTTTGAGAAGAAAAGCCAAACAAGACTTCTCTTCATAGCTGGCTTTAAAGAGAATATTGTTGATACCAATCATATTTGCCTCTAAAAATCTACCATTGCTAAACACTCTTTTAATTCTAAACATTTAATCTACTTTAATCAATTCTGAATCAACTCAAAAATAATTGGAAAAGCTCCCAAAATAAAAAGATACCCCAAAAAATTTAATAGAGAGAATAGATTATGCATTATCCACCACCTCACTCAGTAATTTCCTCTCCAACCTCTCGCTTCTCTCCTTTTCCTCCGTCATATCCTTTCCACCCCTTCACCACCCTTCTTCCTTCCTTAACCTCCCCTCACTCTTCCTGCCGCCCCTCCCTCTTCCCCTTCTTTCGTTCCGTGTACTCTCGATCTCCCTTTACAGTGCTCCTCCCTTTTTTCTACCTTTAAATTCTTCACTTCTTAAATTATATTTATAATATTTAAATCAAATTAATAATATTTGAGTTAATTTTATTTCTTATTCGTATTTTTTTAATACAAATTAATTTTCTTATTTTTCTCTCTTTCTTCTGACCCATTGACATATCCATTTAATTAGCGTATAATTCCCTTAATCTCTTTTCTCCTTTTTTTCCCCGGATTCTCTTCTCATTATTTTTAATATTTTATGTTTAATTAATATTTTTTCTTTAACGATTAATTAGTAAGATTTTCTAGTTTATGTCTTTAAAGAACTCACTTTTAACCATTAAATTCTTAGTCCTTATTGATGGGTGGAGTGTCCAAGCAAAAAGTTGGAAATGATCCAAAATTGTACATACAATGTTATCATGAAAATTATCTCAATACTATGGAATTCTAAACATTCTCATTAATTTAGCACTATTAGATTAAGATTAGAAAGATAAATAAAATACAAAGATTATAGGAAAAGGATAAAGTATTAAAAATTGGGTTAATAATATTATTATAATATCAATATTAGAAGGATAGAGGGAGGGGGGCTTAAGAAGGGTTAGGATTGACATTAGAGGACAAAAAATGGATAATAGACATCCAACATTAGCTTAACTGAAATCTATATTCTTGATTGAAGTCATTAAGGTGATTTTAAATTACAAGAGCTTCCTTAAATTTGTGATTCGAGTGGAAGGGGACATAAGCTAGAAGTTTGGATTTGTCAAAACAGATTAAATACTTTGTAGTGTGGGAGTGTTCTTCAATGGATGATTTAGCGATTATATTATGGTAGGTGTCGACCATGTGTAATTTTAAGCGAGCTTTTCAGGACCTCCTAGTTTTTCCTATGTAGGCATTCTGTAGGAGCAAGGAATCTCATAGACTTTAGGGTCAAGCATAAAGTCATTCTTGTCTTTGGGCGTAAATTTTACTTTATAGTAAAAATTTTAAGAAGTCATTTTTACTTCAAAATTTAATAAATATCAAGAGTTATTCAATATTTTAAGGTTTTGTTAGTTTTTTTTTTTAAGTCTTGATAAAATATTTACATTTTTATGCATTTGATCTGTTCACATGGAGAGTTAATATAAATATAGGCTAATTTCAATAATGAAACATTGTCTTTCTTTGTTTATGAAAAATTTAGTAATCACTGTGGATATGGTTATTAAATTAAACTAATAATAGAAATTGACAAAACCACATAACTAAAATTCCTTTATATATCTCAATGAATGTCATTTTTGGCCATTCAAAACAATTGACACTATATAAATCTATTCATGTAATTTTCTAGACTCATAATTTTAAGTTAAAATAATAATGTTAAATGTATGTGGTTGTCAAAATAACATATTTTAAAGTTAAAATAAGCACATATTTATTTTAATATTTCTCTATCATTAGATGAGAGGGATCAAATACCTAGATGTGCAAGCAATTCGTCACTTTTTAATATGTTTAACTCATATCATAACAACAATAATAAAGAATTTATGTCTAAGGGGGAAACTCAATTGGTAATTCGAGATATGTGAACATCATCGGAACATGAGATACCTTAGTTCAAATCCCCTTGTTGTGACTCGGGCTATGGGGAGGAAGACAGGTCATCGCCCCCCAAGGGTTGAATAGTAGTTATGTTTCAGGTAGGCTGTTGGGTTGCTCTAGGTTACAAAAAAAAGGAAGTTATAATTTAGTTAATTTTTGTGATTTTATTTAATTTTGGAAATGTGAGATATATAATGGGAAAAGTGTTTTCATGCTTATAATTAATTGATTCCTGTTCGCATTTAACTACCATTTAATTTAGATAGTTGTACCAATTTATGGGGAATATTGAAGTTTGTTATTACTAAGATGATTTTAAATTCTACATATGAAATCCATATAATGAATTGAATTGAATAGACATCTTTCTTCATACAACTAAAAAAGAGGTATGTTTTATGTATGACAAACCTTAAATTACTTTTTGATATTATTAATTATTTTAAATGTGTTTAAATTTTAATTTATCATTCCCTAAGATGGATAAAAATTTGAGGAAAAGTACACACTTCTAAGGACTCGATTAGTCTTAGCACATGTCATATCTAGAGTTAAGATATATCTATTCTAGTTGTTAATATGCAACATTCCAACCCAAATTTTAACATGGAAGTTTTTTTCCTTGGAAATAAGTGTAATTTAATTATCATTTGAAATAAAATTGCAATTTATAGATACATGTCCATCATGCATTAAGAGATAAAGGATCACTTGGATCCTTCAAAAAAGTGGCTTAAATCCCTCATAATAGTGCATCAAGAAAAAATTAACTAGCTAGGTTTCCTAGTGGCTTATATAATTATATAACTCATTCATATTTCCTTTCCTTCCCTTCTTTGCTTTTACTTCCTTTCAGACCCTTGTGATAGTTTCGATTATAGATAAAGCCAAATTCCCTGATTTTCTACAAAGGTGAGAACCTTTTCTAACTCATATCGCTTGTATACATGAGATATTTTAGCTCCTAGTATCATCTCATTCTGTATGGTTGTTGCTTTGTGTACTATATGAATAGGTTTGATTTTCGTATATATGTTTTGGTTGAGATTTGTTATATGTGGAGAGATATACAATATAAGTGAGTTCCTTTCCTCGAATATTCATGTTTAGCATGCATGAAATTACACCTCACTCATATTGAGCAACACACTGTTCACCATTCAAATGTTCTAACCATGAGTATAAATAAAGGGATAAAATTCCTATAAGTGAAAGCCCTTCCTCGAATTTCCATGTTGAGCATGGAAGGAATTACACCTCCCTTACAGTGAGAAAAAAGTTCTTCACCATTCCAATGTTTTAACCATCAATGTATATAGGGCTATCAAGTCTGTATAGGTGTAAATATTTCCTCTAATTTTGATTCCTCTCATCACATGATACACCTAGGGTAAGATGGATCTATGTTGGTTTTAAATATTTCACATATCAAAACCATTAAACTTGAAGAAATAACACATCTCCCTATATTGAGAAAAACACCATTGAAATGCTTTAATCACCACACACACACACACAAATATCAAATCCCCATAGGTGGAAGCCTTTCCTCAAATTTTGATCCTCTTTAATGCATGATACTTTCGAACATCAGATGGATCCATTTCATTGAAACATTTTAACCACCATGTGTTAAGAGTGACCAAGTCTCTAGAAGTGCAATGCTTTCGTCAAATTTTGATATCTCTTTGATATGTTATAAATCTAGAACTAGGATTAATCTATGTTAGTCCTTAATATTCCACATGTCAAACCCATGTTGAAAAATAAAGGAATTATAATTCTCCCTCAAAGTAAGTAATGCACCATTCATCCTTCAAATGCTTTAACAATAATTTTTTTTTACATTAAATTGTTTATATATATATATATATATATATATATATATATATATATATATATATATATATATACTATTGAAATATTTGGGGGCACATTATTTTTTTAATTATTATTAGTTTTTTACTTACCACATGTGATATCCATATTAATTATTGAATGAATTATAGAACTCTTTGAAATATGAAGTTGAAATCACCTATGGATATAAGAGTTTTTTTTCTTCTTATCGGTAATTCTTTAAATGTAATGTGTTATGTTGAATCTAAACATTGAAAGAATGACACATTTCACTCACACAATATATACTCTCAATTATTTTTTCTCTATGTAAAAGGTTAATATAAAATGATATTAGTTAAGGTGCACCTTAAGATACTTTGTGTATAATGATGTTGGAATTTTTTCATTGTTAATATCTTTTTTAATACCACATGTCAACCCTGTATTGTGTATGGAAGGAATTACATATTCCAGAAGGTTCCCTTGAGCTCAATAATAACTCTATTCCAAAAACCATAATATAAATTACACATGTCAATGTTCTTATTAAAACAATTTATTGTCTTGCACCACTTTTCTAATAGGGGATGCCTATTGATGTAGTTAATGTATCTACAAGATATTTGCATTATTAGTAGAAATTTAATCTTTGAATAATGTAAAAAAATTTCAATTATTTGTATACATTTTAATTTATATAAGGGACACCTAAGTTGTCATGTTTATGCTTAGATCTATCAAGCGATAGAAGTGATCAAATCCATAATATGTAAATTTTGGTTTAGAATGTAAAACTTGAGGAAATATTTTCATCTTAAAAAATTTAATTCTTTTAGTATTTCTAAGATTTGGAGTTTATATAGATTTAGACTAGTTTCAATAATAGATCGACTTGCCTAAAGCTTTAGATGATATATATATGTTTTATATCAATATATTTCTTTAAAATTTATAGAATATGTCTATGATCTAGAGAGCGTAATCCAAAACATAGATAACGATGAAGATTTAAAAAGTACGAATATAAAACCATGAATAAGTTGGAGAGCGAGAATGTTATAATATACATGTAGTACTTAATAGATAGATTATGTAGTGACCAATTTCAGTCTATCTTTTTCACTATTTATTTCCCACACCTATTAACTTTTTGGTATTTTCTTATGCAATATGACAAAGGAATTTGATTTCAAATATCATTTAAACCTTTTACTCAAGATACTAGAATTAAAGTCAAACCCCCTATTTCAATTTTTAATATTAATAATTTCCCTCCTTCACCATCCTTTTATGTTTCTCATAATTCTAATTATATTTTTTTACATTTTTTTTTGGATTACACACACACACACATATATTCTAATTTATTATAATGGTTTTCATGTTAATAGAGGAATCACACCAAAAAACAAAGTGGTATAATTTAGCATATTACTAACAATTTATTTTACAATATTATAATATCCATTTTGAAATTGATTTTCATTATGTTCTTATTAAATCCACTTTGCTTGATAATTTTTGCTATCAGTGTTGAAATCAATGAAGTTGATGAATTCTCGTTATCCTATCCTTCATTACTACATTGAATTATTTTTCACTATAGTATAATATAAATAAATGAATCTATCATTTTAGACTATATCATTATTGAAACTAATGCAACTTGATTATACTAAAAAAATACTTAAATGTCTCATCACTAAAATCCATGTGCCATTAGCTCATTATTGATACCAATCCAACAACTTAACTTCTCTAATTTTTTCTTTTACTATTTCTGGTGTAGATCCATTTTAACTCTGGAGCTATCATGTGTCAAGAGGGATCAAATCCATAGAGGTGTAAACCTTTTATCAAATTTGGATCCCTCTTTACAGATGATATATCCAAGGCTAAACTGGATGCATGTTGGTTCTTAATATTTCATGTGTCAATCCTATGTTGAGCATGTAAGGAATCACATATCTCACTCATATTGAGCAACACACAATTGAAATGTTTTGACCATCATGTATAGAGAATGATCAAATCCCTAAAGATAGATATGTTTTCTAAAAAAAAAATTCCCTTAGCACATGATAGTTCCAAAGTTAAGATTAATCTATGCCATTGAAATTTTTTAAGCACCATGCATAGAGAGTAATCAAATCCATAGAGTTGTAAACCTTTACTCAAATTTTGATCCCCCGTAGCACATCATACATTTAAAGTTAAATATTTGGTGTATATGAAAATTACCTACACTACCTTTTCTACCTTTAGGAGATCCCATTGTTCTCATAGCTACTCGTTATAGTATATTTTTAAAAAGGTTTTTCATGTAGGATAACATGTGGTAGCTATTGGAAATTGACTATGCAAATGACATGCATATATATTATTTATTAATGCACACTTCCTTATCCTTAACATATCTATCCATAAGTGCACACTTCCTTCCTATTTTTGGAGGAAAATCTTATCGAGAACCTTATCCACTTCTCTCTCTATTCTACAAAACCTTATCTATTGAGTTTAGTCATGTTTTGGGGTTTCTGATATATCTATATATATATATATATATATATATATATATATATATATATATATATATATATATATATATCGATCGATCGATCGAGAGAGAGAGAGAGGAATCATAAAGGTGAGTTATTTCTTAAATTCTCAATTATTATTCTCTCATCCTATTATTAGAAAACTCTATTATTAACCCTAACTCTATTTTATGCTAAGAAAAACCCATTTTTTATTAGTTAAGTAGAACTAAGGGTGAGTTTATTTTATAATAGTTGTGTATGCATAAGGAATGAAACCTAATGCACATTATTCCTCTCAGTGTAAGTTTTATTTAATTTTACTCAACTTAATAAATTTAGTACAAAATAATTTAAAATGATCTTTGAATCTTTTAGTATAAAAGGGAATCTCTTAATCGCTGTTCTCTCTTTTCCTCTTGTAATTGCTAATGTAATTTTTTGGCACAACTAGTCTTTGTGCTTGTGCTTAAAATTCTATATGATATGAGAGCTTCTATCAAAACAGGAGATTCAAAAATATAACAATGATGGATCTACATTGCTTCTTAATATGCCATGTGTCTAGTACATGTTGAGCATGCAAGGAATTACACTCTCCCTCATAGTGAGCAATACACTATTTAACATTCAAATATTTTACTTCATACACATTGAAGTATTTTATTTATGTTCCACCTTACATTTTTTATGGAAAATTGTATGATGCATAAAACATTTCAATGGAATAGATCCATCATACATATCATGCACAGAGAAATAAAAATGAATAGGAAAATGTTTCCACCTCTAAGGTTTTGATGACTAAGGTTTCCATCTCTAACATTTTCCTCATGCAGGTATTGTAAAAATTTCACAATGGAAAATGTTTCCATCTCTAAGGTTTTCCTCACACAAGTATTATAAAACTTTCACAATGGAAAAAAATTAAAGCTCCAACTTAGTTTGATCATTATCTATGTGTGATTCGAGCTTGGCATATAGTAAGTCGTACTCCAAGTCTTGTGACCTTTTGTCACTATTGGCAATCTAAGAAATGTGTGTCAATTGTGGTGGAGTTTCCATCAAACCCAGAAAACTATTTTGCCATGCACTAAAGGTGGTGAAGTATTCATACTGAATGAGCTAATATACTAATCACAAAACTAGTGTCGATGAACTTGAGCTAGGTAATAGTTTTCTACATGTGATTTACGCCGAAATTCTTCTTATAATTGTTATGGATCACAGAAGCATCAATTCAACAATATATTAGCTACTGGCACAATTCATATTGGACTTTGTTTAACAATAATGGAGCTTGGCTTGGTGATTGATGGAAACCAACTTAACCTCTTTATAAAAAAAATGGAGCTTGTCTCAGTCTTTGTCATCAATCCAACTCAATATCTGTATAACAATAATGGAGTTGTTGATGGTGCTGGACCCGCCAACATTCAGGGGATCTCCCCAATAAGAAGTCCCAACTAGACCTCACACTGTTTTGTGTAGGAGTCTCATTCGGTACGATGGATAGGTTGCCATTATCCTAAAGATATGCCTTAGCTCTTGTTCGTCAGCATGTGAGAGTGGTATGCTTTGTCTTCAAATAGTGAGGTTCACGTGCGTGGTGAGTTATTTGGTGTTACCTATGTCAACGTTCTTTCATTGCAGAGGGAGAGGGTGGAAGTGAGTCTGAGGTTGAAAGGGAATCATCCCAACTCTACTAGAGACACATAACGCAAAAGGACATGAACAACTTCCAATAGATGAGTACACATGGATGTGGAAGTCACAAACACAAAATGAATAGATAACACATACAATACCTAGTGGAATAGTCCACTCAAGTGCGACAGGTGTTATAATAAGTTTACACAAATGAATCTATCGAGTGTCTGCCGAGATATCCCACATGGACGAGGAAGCATTAATAACTTATACAACAAATTTTCATAAGCATATGTACTAGAAAAACCAAAATAGTTCAACTATCTTAACATAGGTTAAAGAAACATACATTACAAGTGTCCAAAGATTAATCTTACAAACAATTAAAATACATGTGTGAAAATGTGCTAGCCTGGTAATAGTCTTCTGAATTAATCCAAAGTTCTAAGACACATCGGTACATCATTACATCACTAACCCTGATAGCATGGAATTCGAGCCACTGCTTGATCCTCAAAGAAAATATTACAAAATCTCAAGGCTATGTGGGAGGAGAGAAGGTGAAAAGTCTTTTGCATGTACAAATGAGGGGTATTTATAACCAAGGGTGAAACTAACCCTTGTGAATGTTCAACTTCCCTCATGACTATTTGACATACATGACTCTTTAACTTTACATGTGGGTCTATTGTAATTCCATGTTACATTACATTAACTACAATAGCATGGCCCACAGTAGTCATGTGGGCGAGATGACTCATGACATGACTCGACATGATAGTGCTGGTATGTTCATGTTGTTGGTTTTGTTCATGTGCTGCAATGTTGTTAAGTGATGGATGTGCTCTTGGCATATCATAGTTTCATCTCTACATGGCAATGCGTGTGAAGTCTTCGATGGTCTTGGTGTTTTTTTGATGTTTTCATGTGCATGTTCCTCCTTCACTTGTACTTTGACATGCTTCATGTGTTCGTCTATTCGCAAAAAAATCTCCTTGCATGCATTCCTTGTTCACCTGTTCGCGAAACAATATCCTTGCAAGTATTCCTTATTCATTTGTTCGCAAACAAATCTCCTCGCATGCTTTCCTTGTTCATCCCATTCGTCGTTGTGTCATGTCTCATCCATGTACTTGTATCTGCAATCACTCATGACGAGATGACATCAAATCTAGAAATATCTTAGTCTACCATGATGCATTATCGTTCACTTTTAGATGTAGGTGACTGGGAGAGAGGACAAGGCTCTAGCACTCTACAAGGAATATTTCAACCTGGGATGCGAGCTCCAGGCACTGCCAGTGGATATTGCGTGGAGGTCACTAGGAGATTGAGATGGACAATTCAGATTAGTAGTGACTATCTACGGGATTTGGCTCGGCTAGAGGGAAGTTTTGCTCAATTTTTTCATGGAGGAAATGCAGGAAGTAGAGGAGGGACTAGTAGTAAAAATTGAGCAATTTCTTCAGGGAGATGGCAGCGGGGTGGACAAGGCTTGCTTGGAAAAATTGCACAATTTTTCTAGGGAGTTGTCAGCGAACTGCGGGAATCTGTTGGTAAAAACTACACAATTGCTAGGAGATTGCCTTGCTAAACATCCTTATACAATTTCTGAGTTGAGTGAGATGCTAGGTAGTTGGGTGACTTCTCATGAAAACTACATAGTTTTTCGGGCAAGCAGTAGGCCATCTCACTAGGTGACAGGCTAGAAAACTATGCAATTGTTTGAGTTAGATAGTGACGAACATAGGGTGTCTATTGAGCATGCCTGTACAGTTTCTTTAGTCAGTGGAGTAGATATTCTTTGTAGATTTTGTGAAATTTTTTGGGGGAATGAGACCTAAGGTCACTACTCGGTCAAACTCTCTGGTTGACCAACTAGAGGCTCGGTTGATGTGCTTACGAGCAGTGGAGATTGAAATGGCTTGCTGAGAAACTTTTGAATTATTCTAAGTGACAGATAGTCTAGTCAATTCCAGGGTTGTGCAGTGCAAATTGCCTTGTAAGAAGCCTCAATATCTTCACAATTGTGGGTAGCAATAAATAATCACTAAGTTTTGAAACTTTACAATGTAGCTGAGTGGATGTCTGGTTGTTGGAGGATGGTCTAGTCGACAAAAATTAAAAAAATGACCGAGTGTGTGAATGAGTGAAATTTTGCATGCATGATCTTGCAAATACAAACTCAACATAACTCAACCACAAGACACCTCTAACCATCAAGAGAACAACACTCAGTGTGACTGACCGACAGTGTGAGCCACAATCGCCACACCTGTGATAGATCATTGAACGACTGTGATGACGCCTACGCGACATGCATACAACATCATTTGTGAGTGCAATAGATGTATACATAACGAACACAACCTTCATCATCACCATAACGAGGTAGAAAGCATGACATATCAATCAACATGCTGAAGATGACCATTCGTCAAACAAGTGAAGAGGAATCAAGAGATGTAGAAGAAACACGTGAGATGAATTTTCATGTTTTTGCACATGAATGTTACTGAGGATAGGATGATATGAGAGTGACAAGTATTCCTACAAACTCAACTAAGAGGTGTACTTTGAAAGGCGTTGTTTACTTACCATACTTACCCTCAAGATAATCATGCATCCAACGAAGTTTCCATGTGGTCCTGATATTTTCCATTGATTGGTTCCTTAGTCCCTCTCCTCAACTCCTTGGAAGTGATTTCAGCATGTCACCCTTTGTTGTAGTCACTGAGAGGTAGATCTTCACAATTTCAGCAGACAGTGACTGCTCCTAGAATGAGGCTCTAGGAGGCTCGTATGTGTAGTTTCTGCATGCAATATAGATAAGAAAACTTGGACAACAATGCGTAGTTTTGAGGCTAAGAGCACTGCTGCGGGACAGGGGTCCTAGGAGGACACCTCTGTGAAATTTCTGAGTGTAGTGTAGCTGGACTGCTATGCGCATTTCTGGAGAGCAGTGTTAGAATCTTAATTACTATGCTAATTTTTTGAGAGCAATGTTGGTTAGGGTCTCCGTGGGCTGCGGGGTTTCAACATGTAAGGCAGGTTGGTGTCTCTGCACACTACAGGGTTTCAGTAGGCAAGGGAGGAAGCTTGGTTGTTGTAGAAGCAAAGCACATAGTTCTCGCAACCTGGATCTAGGTTTCTTAGGAAAATGGATAAGTGTGAGATGAGTGAAACATATGCAAAAATTGATAGAACTCGACTATGATCACACACTGACACTTTGTGACACAACATAGACCATCTAGAATACATAAGACATACTTTTCTGGATGCAACAACCTTTTTGGTGTGAGTGTGTGAGGTGAGTGTGAAACATGTCTATGTGATAATAACCACTCATATGCACATAATTCCCTTGAAGCAAGAAAACATTCCCTTTTCATGAAAAACAACAACCCCTATGCCCAAATTTGACACATGGTGGACGAAGATGAGAACACAGACATCTTAAGATCAAGGAGGGGATCTTGAAATCATTGGCTTACAAACAGGTGACCAAGGATAATCGATCACAGGATCTGAGGTAGGCTTTGAAACTTGCATGTGAGCCAAAATTTGAGAGGGTGGTTATAGCCGCTACAACACTTGGTGACACACTAGTAGAACTCTAGCTCTCTGTATGGAGCTTGTTTTGTGAAAAGCGAGTCTAGCCCTTCTGAAGTTATTGTTCGATTTGTTGATCATCATGGTTTCCACACTAGCTTGGTTGAAAGATGTAGTCCCTACCATTCTCTTGATCGGTCAACACATGTTCCAAGCCAACTCAACCAAGTTGCTTCGGTTGGGGATGAGGGGTATATTGGTACACAAGTAATATGACAATCAGAGTATAACTTTAATCTCTATTGCTTCTCTACTGCCAATAGGCCTGGACAGTACTCGAGTGGAGTCACGCTGGCACACAAGCATCACTCCACTTCCACTGAGCCTGGTCAGCACCCCAACAGAGTTACTTGTGTCACCTCTTTGTGCAGGAAGCTTTTCTCTACTTTTGCCTTATTCATTTTTTCAGAATTTTCATATTTTATTTTTTTCATTTTTCATTTTTCAAAGAACTATGCATAGGCACTTATTTATTTTAAAGGTGGAAGAGGGATACCAACTTATTGAGAGTAGAAGAGGTTGTCCCTTTAGAGAAGTATGTTATGTATACCTCTGACATACCTTTTAAGGTTTTCCCCCTCACCTTACTCTAATTGACTGAGCAGACAAGGGTTAACCCAAAGCAACCGACTAGAGTTGGTGGTGCTAGTCAGAGCGCAAGCATTGTGTTTTCACCAAGACTCACTGTGAACCGAATGTGTTTTCCATCAAGGCATCATCGACTGAAGATAACAAGCTCTTCATAAAAAAAGAGGACAGTTGATATCTAAGTGTTGATAGTTGTACAAGTCCTCTTAGATTTTATGAGCTTGTCTCGAGAGCCAAACACGGTTTCATGAGAGGATAACCTATAGGTACAAGAAAGCAAAGAATGTGAAAAGAAAAAAGCAGAAGTAAAGTGAAAGAAAAATAGGTAAGAAAAGCAACTAAGAAATTAAACAAAATTGAGTAAGCAAGTAGAAAAACATGCGAACCAAAAAGAAAAGAAAAGTATGAAGCAAAGACTACTCCTACTCCTACACTAAACAATGCATGGGCCTACTCACATGAAGTGATATTTCAAATGCATCCACTAGTGCATTAGCTGGCCCATGTTAGTGAAGGCATAGTTTGCGAGAAGCATGATCAAGTGAACCAAGAATCATAAAATACACAACAATGAAGATTAACACGCCTCGAGTTCTAAAACATCCACAAAAAAGAAAAGAGTGAATGCACAAGACAAACATTCTACAGACTTGACATGGTGGTGAGACGCACTGCATGCAGATGATAAACATGCACGCTCTTTGTATTGTCACATATGAGCGAACATGAGAAATACCAATATCTTATTCTTTGTAAGCGTGGTCGTTTTATAAGATGCCTCCAAATCTTGGGTGATGGGATCATGTGATTCGAGTGGAGGAAGCAAAATTTGGGTGTTTGGTTGACCATCAATGAGAATCAGAGAGTGATGAGGATCCTTCGGTGTTTTTAATATTTTCTAATTAGTAGTGGAACTAACCTTACGATAGGGAGGGCCTGACATAACCATCAACCCAGACTGAAGTGACTCAATAGCCTGCGGGGTTTCCACTTCGTCAATAGGTAGATCATCGAAGACTAGTGGCCTAGACATATTAACAATGAGTGAATCAACATCATGATCAAATGAAGAATTACATAAATTACGACAACCATGATCATAAAATTCAGGATGTTCATCGACATCCTCATGATTTGATAAATCTTGCAGAGGGGTAGATGAGAAGTAAGGATGTTCACCCTCTATGTTTTTAGAAATGATAGATGATAGATGGGATGGATTTCCAGAGGAAGATGTGTCCTCTCTGCAATGTAATGACAGACTGACATCTAATGTGTCCTGTGAATGATTGGAAGTAGAAACATCCACACATGAGTTTTGATAGGGAAATCAAGAGTGGCAGAATCACAAGGGATGTGAGGATAGAGAAGACGAGGCATTGATGTAAGGGATTCATCCTTCACCATAGATTCATCTTTAGATTCTTGCACGCACTCATCACGAATGATAGTGCAAGTTGGCTACGCAACACCAATTATGTCAACAACTTGATCCTCGTTCACAACAAGTGTGGAGTCTGGAATTGAAGAACACAAGATAGTACAGTCTGGAGGAGCAACAAAATACTAGGACAGAGGTTGAGGTAACAAGTCCACATGACAACCAACATGGTTGCAACCCAAATTTGTGTAAATATAAAGAGAAGGTGGGGTATGATGATGTGACAGTTCAACCGATGTGTGTTCATGTTCTCCCACATCACTCTCTAGTGGTGGAGCCGTTTGATGAAGGGCAGGTAGATAGTTACTTGTGACAACAGCTATGTCTGATTGTGATTATGCATCTCTATCACAAAAGTATCTAGAGTGGGGTTCAAATGATTCTAAGAATTGTGGATTTTCAGATATGTAAAGAAGATACTTAAATATTCCATCTGTAAATTCCAAATAAATTTCATCTTCACGAAATCCCCATGCGAGATTACAAAAGCGTGTGGAATTGTTTAGTAGATTCATCAGGTGCTTTCCATAATTTCAGAATTTCTTTGTTGAGTGCTTTACAGTAAAAATGATTGAAAGCACGTCTATCTCTATGACTAGAATAAGGAGAGACTAAATATACTTTTCGGGCAACGTGGCACACCATTGCAGTGGGTACCTTCGAAGCGTGTATGTGAACAATGCACAGGTCATGTAATCTTCAAAGTTTTCCTGCCTTTATTAGGAGCCTATAATGCCAACTGCATGTCGAACCAATGCTACTTGGCCTCCACCATCATATGTTTTACATGACAAGTTATTCTAGAGCTCTTTCAAGATTTCAAATTCATTTTCATAAGACATACACTCCGTAAGATTAAATATCTGTTTAGTCATGATAAGTATGTGGAGATCCAAAACGGATTGTGAGGACTCAACTTGTCATCTCTCCCTCCTTCTTGTGCTAGAAATGTTCATGGCGGTTGACCCGCCAAAATTTAGGGGATCTCCGTAATATGAAGTGCCAGCTAGACCTAACATCATTTGGTGTAGGAGTCCCATCTAGTACGATGACTCAATTTCCATTATCTTAAAGATATGCCTTAGCTCTTGCTTGTTAGCACGTGAGAGTGGTCTACTTTTTCTTCAAATAGCCAGGTTCACGTGCTTGGTGAGTGCTTTGGTGTTACCTGTGTCAAAGTTCTTTCAATGGAGAGGGAGAGGGTGGTAGTGAGTCTCAAGTTGAAATGGAATAGTCCCAACTCTACTATAGACACACAACACAACAAGGCATGTGAAAATTTTGGCAGAATAGTCCACACGGATGTGGTAGTCACAAAGACAAAGTGAACAGATAGCACGTGAAACATCCAGTGGAATAGTCCACACAACTCCAAAGGGTGTTATAACAATTTTACACAAATGAATTTGTTGAGTGTCCAATGGGATAGACCATATGGTCAAGACAATGTTAACAACTTATACCACACATTTTCATAAGAATATGTATTAGAAAAACCAAAATAGTTCAACTATATTAACACAGGTTAGATCAACATGCATTACAAGTGTCTAAAGAATAGTCTAACAAAAAATTACAATAGGTATGTGAGAATTTGTTGGCCTGTTAAATAGATTTTGAATTAAGCGAAAGTTAGAAGACACATCAGTACACCATTACATCACTAACCTAGATAGCATGGCATTGGAGCCACTGCTCGCTCCTCAAAGAAAAGATTAAAGACTCTCAAGGCTATCTGGGAGGAGCCAAGGTGAGAAGTCGTTTGCATGTGCAAATGAGGGGTATTTATAGCCAAGGGTGAAACTGACACTTGTGACTATTTAGATTCTCTCATGACTGTTTGACTTATATGACTATTCAACTTTACATGTGGGTCTCTTCGACTTCTATGTTACATTACATTGACTACAATAGAATGGCCCACAATAATGATGTGACTGAGATGACTCATGAAACGACTCGACATGACAGTGCTAGTATGTTCATACTGCTGGTGGTGTCCATGTTAAGTTGTAGTACTGTTGAGTGATGGATGTGCTCTTGGTGTATCATAGCTTCATCTTTGCATGGCAAGCTGTGCAAAGTCTTCGATGGTCTTCGTGTTCACTTAATGTTTGCACATGCATGTTCCTCCTTCACTTGTACTTTTACATGCTTCATGTGTTCATCCCTTCGTGAACAAATATCCTTCCATGCATTCCTCGTTCATTCGTTTGTGAAACAATCTCATCACATGCATTCCTTATTCATTCATTTGTGAGAAAATCTCCTAGCATGCTTTCCTTGTTCATCCCATTCCTCGTCACGTCATGTCTCATCGATGTACCTGTATCTGCAATCACTCATGAGGAGACAACATCAAATCGAGAAATATCCTAGTCTACCATGATGCATTACTGTTCTATTTTTGTGGCAGTTGACCAAGAGACAAGACATGGCCTTGAAACTATGTGAGGAATATTTCGATCCGAGATGCGGATTACAGGAACTCCTAGTGAAAGTTGCACAAAGGTCACTGGGACACTAAGATTGACAATCCAGATCATCAGTGGTTGTCTGTGGGATATGGCTCAGCTCGAGGGCATATATGCACAATTGTTTCCAGGACACAATGTAGGTAGCAGGGGGGGACTGGTAGCAAAAACTGCGCAATTTCTCCGGGGTGCTAATAGTGGGTTGCAGAAGGCTTTCTTGGAAAAATTGAGATTCTTTCTTGGGAGCTGGTAGCAAGCATTGGGAGTCTACTGGAAAAAACTGCACAATTGCTGGGAGGCTGGCCTGTTGAAAATAATTGTGCAGTTTCTGAGCTGAGTGGGATGTCGGGTAGTTGGGTGACTGCTCATGAAAATTGCGCAGTTTTCTGAGTGAGTAGCAGGGCAATTGACTAGGTGACCCACTGGAAAAAATGCACATTTTTTTGAGGGAGATAGTGACAGACACAAGGTGTATGTCCGGCATGTTTACATGCAGATAAGGCATGATTTGCATATTTTGCGTAAATTTTTGGGGGATGGAGTCCCAGGGTCATTGCCCGGTCAAGCTCTCTGGTTGACCAAGTGGAGGCTCGGTTGATGTCCTTATAGGCAGTGCAGATTGAAATGACTTTCTTGGAAACTTCTGTATTGTTCTGGGTGACATTCGGTCAACTCGATTCCAGGGTTGCGCATTGAAGACTTCCTGGGAGGGAGCCTCAAGCTTTGCATAATTCTCAGTAGCAGTACATAATCATTGAGAGATGAAATTGTGCAATGCAGCTTAACGAATGCTTGATTGTTGGAGGATGGTTCAGTCGACAGAACTTCAACAAAATGACCAAGTATGTGAATGAGTGAACTTGTGCATGCGTGACCTTGCTAACACACACTCAACACGACTCGATGAAAAGACACCTCGAACCATTAAGACAACAACACTTAGTGTGACTAACTAACAGTGTGAGCGACAAGCATGACACTTGTGATAGATCGTTGAATGCCCGTGACGACGCTTGCGCAAAAATGTGTACAACATCGTGTGTGAGTGTGATAGATGTGTACATAGCGAATGCAACTAAAACACAACTTTCATCATCACTAGAATGAGGTCGCATGCATGATATAGAAATCAACATGCCGAAGACAATAGTTCATCAAACAAGTGAAAAGGAAGCAAGACATGTATAAGAAGCACATGAGATGACTTTCCATGTTTTCACACATGCATGTTACTGAGGATAGGATGATATGACAATGACAAGTAGTCCTGAAAAGTCAACTAACAGGTGTAGTTGGAAAGGTGTTCTTTACTTACCACACCTACCCTCACGATGATCATGAATCCCATGGAGTTTCCATGTGGCCCCGATCTTTTCCATTGATTGGTTCCTTGGTCCCTCTCCTCAACACCTTGGAAGTGATTTTAGCATGTAACCCTTTCTTGTAGTTAGTGAGAGGTAGATCTATGCAATTTTAGCGGGCAGTGACTGCTGTCGGAATGAGGCCCTGGCATGCCCACGTTTGTAGTTTATGGCTACAAGATAAACAAGATAACTTGGAAAACACTGCCCAGATTTGAGGTTCAGGGAACTGTTGTGACAGAGCGGTCTTGGGAGGGCACCTCTGCGCAATTTCTAAGTGCAGTGAAGCTCAAATGCTTTGTGCATTTGTGGGAGAGTAGTGCTCATAGGTGGACTGCTCAGCGCATTTCTGGAGAGAATTTCTCGTTTCTTGATTTCTCTGTGAATTTTTGAAGAGCGGTGTTGGTCGAGTTCTCTACGGGCTATGGGGTTTTAGTAGGCTAGGGAGGTTGGTGTCTCTGCACACTAGCGATTTCAAAAGGCAAGGGAGGAAGCTTGATGGTTGCAGCACCAAAGCGCATAGTTCCAGGAAGCTAGATGAGGCCAGGCTTCTTAGGAATATGGCTAATTCTGAGATTAGCGAAACACATGTAAACATTGATAGGAATCAACTGTGATCGCACACAGACACTTAGTGACACAATGTAGACCATCCAAAATGCATAAGACATACTTTTCTTTATGAAATAACCTCTATGACATGAGTGCATGAGGTGAGTGTGAAACATGTCTATGTGATGACAACCACTCATACACACACAATTCCCTTGAAGCAAGACAACATTCCCTTTGCATGACAAAGAACAACCCTTATGGCCGAATATGACATGCTGCATCAAGATGAGAACGTAGACAACTCTTAACATCAATGAGGGGAGCTTGATATCATCATCTTACCAACAAGCGACCAAGGATAATCAATCGCAAGATCCGAGGTAGGGTTCGAAATTTGCATGTGAGCCAAAGTTTTGGAGGGTAGTTGTAGCCACTATAACAGGAGCTCAACTTGATCGCTCGTGGAAATTCAACTCAACCTTTGTCTTACAAAAATGGAGCTTAGCTTGGCCTCCATCAATAATCCAACACAATATTTGTCTAACAACAGTGAAGCTTAGCTTGAACACTAATGCCAATTGAACTTGGCCTATATCTAACAACAATGGAGCTTGGCTCAGCCTCTCTGAAAAATCCAACTCAACCTCTATCTAATAACGCTGAGGATTGAGTTCGACTTTGATGGAAATTTAATTTGACCTATCTCTAACAACAATGGAGTTCAACTCGGCATTTTTTTATAAAATCTAGCTCAACCTCTATCTAATGACAATGGAGCTCAGTTCATCCTCTGATCAAAATTTAACTCAACCTATGGAGATCAGCTTAGCCTATGTCAACAATTCGACTCAACCTCTTTCTAAAAAAAATGTAGCTTGTCTCAACATCTTATGACAACTCAACTTGACCTTCTCTAACAAAATTTTTAGCTCATCTCAACTTTTGTCATCAATCCAAATCAAAGCTCAATTGTCTTATAATGTCTATGAATCTCATCGCTCTATCAATGGATATGAATCTCGACCCTTTTTCAAGAGCTACATGAAGCATGACGCTTGTGTTAATGTCAATCAATACACAAATCTAATCTTCTATTAGTGGAAATGGCTATGTCACTCGACTTTTCTGTGAATTCCAATGGCTATGTGAAGCTTAGCCCTATGTGATCGGATGCTATCAACCAAAATAAAACATGACCATACCCCAACACTACCCAAAACAAGATCACTGAAGTAGAAATCCTTACACCTTATCAACCAATGTTCCTAGAAAATAAAAAAAATATCAATGATAGAAAGAACACTACTCTAAATTGGATCACTCGAGCAACAAGCCTTATGACATGTCAAACAATGTCCCTTAAGCATAAAAGTCTGGCCACGACCCAAACACTACTCAAAACTTGATCACATAATCAATAGACCTTATTTCTTGTCCCAAAACTAATAAAAAAGATTTCCATAGCCCAAACACTACTAAGAACTCGATCACTTGATAAACCATAGAAAACCTTCAACCTCAAACCAATACCTCTAAAATCATAACATGTAATATTTCTTGCACAAGTTCATGTCTTTCTCCATCATGGTCTCGATATTTATACATGTAATTTGAGGATTGAAGCTAGTGGATCCAATTGTGGGTTGTGCAAGTAAATCATGAATTTCCTCCTAAATATTTTTACCAACCTGACCATGTGACCATGCCCTTGAATTTTTGGCTTAATTTGAAAATCCATGTGACTATGCTAATCCCTAAATAAATTTGGTGATTTTTATTTTTGCACCATATTTGGGTCCTTTATTAGCTTTGTTTTACAAACAACCATAAATTCTTGTTTAGGGGGTACTTTTCAAAGTATAATATATTGTTCAAAATTTTTTAACAAGAAAAATCCCACCTTAGTATACATAAGCTTATTACGGTACCATAATGTTTTTAGTAACTTAATGATATCAAAACATCTTAGACTTCAAGTGAGGAGAATGTACGAGATATCAGGGTTTCATGCTACTTCATAGGTGATGCTGCTAGAATGTACATGAGATTAGGCTGTGATATTTCTTCATAGGTGACACTACTACTTCCTTAGAAATTATCTTTTGACATTAATGATACTTATTGTCAGAAATGAGAAAACTAAGTTCAACAATATTGCCATTTTTCATTTATTGTAGCAGCATCAAACATCGATGGCCATTTATGTCAATTGACCTATAACAAACTCCCCTTTACATAGCAATGAGGACTCTCTGTTTCTGACTGCAAAGATTCATCTTTCTTTCTTTTCCTTCCTTCTGTAAATTCTTGAATTTTCAATATCAATGTTTGCACTCTCTGTTGTAATGAATGTCTACATTTTCTCCCCATTTGACATAAATGGAAAAGGTAGATAATTGTCTATTAAGAATTTCATAATCATGTGTAAACCTAGTCTTGTATAGAGCCCATAAGAATATTTTTTTTCCATATCTGTTTATGTCTCCATTCTCTCAATACATATAAAAAATCCATAAAATATATGTAATAAAGTTTACTCTTGTGACCATGCTACAAATTCCTCTACTAGTGGTGTTGGCCCTATATATTCTATGGACCTGACAAATTCTCCACCTACTACCAAATATTGATGCTTCTATACATCTTCCTCTTGTCACAGGCCGAAGGATAACCCTTTGAAACCTTGGATAATGTTAATGAGATAAATCTACTAGCAAGGAAGAGATCACTACCATACCTTGTTTGAGATATTCAAAACTTCCCCTTTCCAGAGGCTTAGTAAAGATATTGACAATCTATTCCTTACATGGAATATTTTCCAGTTTGATTGATTGATTCAAAATTTGTTCTTACAGAAATGATATTTGATAGGAATATGCTTTTTTTAGTGCATGCAAGGATTTTTCTAGGTACTAATTCACTAGAACAAAATGGCTAATTATTTACTACTAGAATTTACTTGTAAATGACCATTTTTCAGTCAGTGACTAATAGTAGCTAATTTACAGTATCTTATAATGTGGCCTACTTTGAGTCACATTTAGCTTAGTCATTAATTGGTTGTCTCAAATTTATCATGTAGTAGTATATTTAGTCATAAATTTGGTCATTAATTGGGACAATTAATTACCAAATACACAACAATATATACTACTCTATGATCATCGACAAAACCAAATAATGACCAAACAAATATGACCAAAATGTTGGTCACATTATAAGAAATTGAAAATTAGCTACTAATAGTCACATATATGAAAATTTTAGTCATCATTTGAAACCACTTAATTACCAAAGAAATATGATTAAATTTTAGCCATAGTAGAAGATACTATAAATTAACTACTAATATTCGTATATATGCAAAATTTACTCATAATTTGTAATAAAAAACTTATCATTTACAATAGTCATTTATATTTTTTTTTGCTAGTTCATATTCATTATATAAATGACTGATTTAGTAGTTTATATTCATTCCATTCACATTCATTAATAATTATTATGAACGACTAATTTAGTCATTGTATACTCATTTTATTTATGTTCATATTTAATCAATATAGACTACTAATTTAGTACTTTTAGATTGATTTTGTATTTTCATTATTAATCAACATAAATTAATTAGTATGATTTTGCATCTAAATTAAAAAAAAAATCCATACAATGTGCATGTTCATCTAATATGGAAATGCAAAGTTACATACTATAAGGACAATACTAAATAATATGAAGTACAACAATAAATAATTTCAACCACATAAATTATATTATATGTAATGTCAAGTATTACAATATGAGTTTCCAACTTAATATTAGTTGGACTACAATTTACACATGAAATATTGTTTCATCACTTCAAAACATTAACATCATGTTGTCAAGGCATTGCAGGTGAATTCATCAAATCTAAAGACTTGACCGTCAATGTGGATCTCGTGCAGGATATTGGCTTTAAGGTTATATCTAGGCCAATTTTCTTCTCTCTCTCTTGCTACATTCATCACTCAAGTGTTATTTTTCTCCTCTTTCTTCAATTCCTACTTCTTACCATCAATATAAGCTCCTGATCTTCTGAAAATGAAAGAAAATGAAACTCAAATTATAAGGCATGAAAGACAATGAATGTTGGAATATAAAATAAAGTCAACTATAAAGGATTTATGCAACATATATCTCAACATCAGTAATGTCAATTCCATTTTCCCCCATAAAAGTAGGAACAATTTTTCTTTAGTTGGGTGATAGCAGCCACTAAGTGGCCAGATGACCTGTATCAACAAAGAAAACAAAATGTCATTGTAGAAAATAACACCTTAGGAACTTAATATTTAACCTTTAGGAACATTTCAACATAAATAACTAACCATTATCCTAGATCCATTAGTTCTCCAAGGAATAAAAAAAATACCCCCCTCAACAAATTCCTTACTATAAACAGAAATAAGTTGTTGAGATCCACTTACTTATCCTAGAAGAATTAATAAAATATCGAAGGAAAGAAAATTCAAAAATGTTCTTATGTAACCAAATCCACTAGAAAAGCCAACAATTTTAAAATAATATAGTTTCCCACTTGGTTGTGAAGAAGGACCCAAAACTCAATTGAAACAGTGGATCCAATTCAAGGTAGATTCATGTGATACCCCTAATATACACAACAAATTAATCAATCATTATGCACACTCAACAAGTCAACATAATAAAAATCGAGCTCCATTAAATTAAAGTGTCACACATCCTACTTAAAGCTCATGGGCTAAGTAATTGAAAGGTCAACCCACAACATATAAACCCATAGCTCAAAGATACAACACCATTCACATCACCAACTATCACATGATGGATCCAATATGTGCGAAGAAATAAAAACATCTCTATAACATACTATATGCATCCACCATTGTGACAATATCTGAACATTTGGACCCACAACATCACAATGGCAGCTCCATAATATTAAAAGGTGGATATCCCATGTGATAAATAGTGTATCGTTCATAACTCACGGGTTAATCATGTTTACCCATGACTCCATGAAATAGTGATGTACAACCCCAATGAATATGATATTGTTTCTGTGTAAACAAATGTGCCATGGATAAAAATATGGGCCAACCATATGTATGAGTAGCTGAAATCAAGGGTAGGATTATACCATATAATGTGCAATATATAGTACAGGTTTTAAAGTATGTTCCCACCATAGCATAAAAAGAGATCACTTCACCAAAATAAAAATATGTTATTTCCACATGTGCCAATACAAACCTAATAATAAATCAAGAGAATAAAGGGGGATGTGCCAAGCACTTTCCTCAAATGTGAACCCGTCCTTGGCAACATTTGATGATTGTGGGAAATATATCAATAAGTTCTAGGTAACCTTAACAAACAAACTCAAATATCACCAAAACTAGGTGTCACCAAGTTCCAAGTGTTGACTAACAACATAATAGAAGGGGAACATGTGAAGTGTACCCTCCTAAATAATCAACCGATGATTTATCATCACAACCATAGCCAACCCCTTAGAGAATTAGACCCAACATACACAAGCATAGGTGTATCACTCTCTAAACATAATAAGAAACATATTGATAACAACATCATGATGCTAAGAACAGTCACATGAAGAAAAGTTTAAGCACAATAAAAAAATATCCAATAAGATATCGATCCATCAACCATAGATATGCCACCCTTAATAGAGAACTAATGGATAAGTCATTACCACTGATCCCAAAGGGATAAAATAATCTCATCTACTCCAAAATATGGAAGAAATCTAATGGAATTACCATCTCCATGTAGTCACTTCTCATAAATCTATCATCCTGCAAATCCCTATAATTTTTAATAGAAAAGAAACATATAATAATCATGCAGTATGAGGGGTAACGATGAAAAAGTGGAAATAATATAACACATTGAAGATTGAGGACTAGAAGCTCAGGGCTTGTGGTTATGTACTCCAATGTTATTTCCCTCATAGTAATAATTTATAGTAGTTTTCTAAGAACTTTTTATAGATACAAAGGACTACATCCACGTCAACAAAGAAAGCTAGATCTTTAATGTAGTATTGTAATACAATTTAGTTCTCCAACATGATGCATTGATATAAAACATGATGGTAGAGTCAAGCATGTTGTACATTCCTCAATAACAACTTTATGAGGGTCAAAATCAATAGATACCGAAGTAGGATCTCCAATCGAGTCTATGAGTTCATCGCGATAAGAATCTAGGTGAATTTTTCAATGCTTTAGATTTAGCCTAAACATGCACTTGATGGCCAAAATTGTTAAGAGTTATGATTGCAAAATTTCACTCTAGTACATGAGAACTTAATAGAATAGAGAGAATGATTATTTAAAAAAAAATAAACTAATTCAGATTCAAAAACCCACTTTACCTACCAAATGGGAAATATCATTAGCATCACCTAAACAAAATCAAGGAAAATCTAAAGAGAATATATCTCAACTCTTAGGCTACATTTATTTTTGTTGTTACTTGGATATATTGAGTTGTTAACTCCCTATACTACTAGTGTAACCCTTTATTTTTATTATTTCAACCCCCTTGTTATATTTTTGGCACATGTAGTCCCCATATTGTTATTATTGTGCCCCATAGAATCCCACTATTGTTATTTTTGTGCCCTTACATTATTATTGTTATGTCGGCTCTGATTATATTATGACCCCTTAGACTCCTATAGATAGAAAGGAGGTCTTGTCATTTTTATCATCCAAGAATTGTCCATTTGTAAAATGTAAAGTGGGTTTTCCCCTTGATGAGGCTGATTTTGAAGTCGTTGATCTATATTTTCTATCTTTTTGTGAGCTGGTTTCATAACATTTGGTATCAGAGCTTTGGATTCTAAGGTTTTGCCACTCCAAAACAGGTCATTGTTTCATTTTTGTTATAACGTTTTTCTGCGATGTTTTAGATGCTACAACAAAATCCAATTTCATTCAAAATCTCGATGATCCTCGGGTCTGAATTCCAGATCTTGGATCACTATCTTTTTGTGAGCTGGTTTCATAACGTTTGGTATCAGAGCTTTGGATTCTACAGTTTTTGCTACCCCAAAACTGGTCATTATTTCATTTTCGTTATAACATTTTTTCTGCGATGTTTCAGATGCTACAAAAAAAACCCATTTCATTCAAAATCTCGATGATCCTCGGGTCTGAATTCTAGATCTTGGATCATTATAGGGTTTCTAGAGGCACCTGAATTACATCCCAAACAGGTGACCTTGGGAAACGCATTATAACCTTCTCTCTAAGTATCACATTGAAATTTCATAAGAAGTTACAAAAAAATGACAGATTGTACTTTTCTTTGTATTGTTTTCAGGTCCGAAGGACAAAACAATGACACGTGGTAGGTTGTACAAGTTCTCTTTACTGAACGAGTCTATAATCAGGTCATCGTGGGAGATTTGGCATAACTCTTTATTAAAGAATCTAATGTTGATCAGATTGGTGGGGTTAGAAAGAGGAATCATAGCGCTACCATAGACCATAATTTCACAACTTGAAGATCTAAAAGTACAGAGTTACAATAATTTAAATATCGAGCTCCTAAAAGAATGGAAAATAATGACTCAAATCAAGAAAATAGAAACAACTAGTAAGAAAAATTGGATGGATGACTTGAAGAATGCGATCGAAGCTAAGATAAATAATCTTATATATGCTATGGAAGCTAATATCAATGATATGAAATCTGATTTAAACAAATACATTGAAGATTTGAAGAAATACATAGAAGGACTTAAGGAAGATGCGACAAAGCTACTACGAGAGAGGCCTCCCAATGATGAAAAGGTAGTAGAGGAAACTCGTGATGAGAAAAAAATAAATGTTAATCATGATTTCATAGAATTGAAGACCCACCATACTCCAAATATCCATATGAGGAAGTTTGATGGCAAGGATCCCATAACATTGATACTACACATGGAGAAATATTTTGATCTACATGATGTTCAACTGTTACAAAAGGTATGTATTGCATATTTATATTTAGAAAGGAATCCATTTTTATGGTATATAGGATTTGTTCTCATAAACCACTTGTCACTTGGTCAATTTTCAAAGGAGGAAATGACAACACATTATGAAGATACAAAGAGAAACACCTTCTTTAGCCAAATTGATCAATCTCAAACAAAAGGGTTGAATGGCAGAGCACATTAAAGACTTCCAAAAATTTAATAAAAGGCTAAATGATATTCCATATAAGTAGAGGATTGATGTCTTCATAGGGAAGTTAAAGTATAACATTCAACATGAGGTTCGTCTTTGGGAACCTGATTCATTGGAGAAGGCATTCGGGCTGTAAAGAAAAATTGAAATCAATATTATGGCAACAGGAAATCCTACCACTCACAATTATAAAGATGGAAGTGTTGTTACTCCTAGCCTTACACAACATACAATGTTGACACCACAAAATTTGGAAGAAAAAGAAGAAAATGACCTTTGTTACAGTTGTGATAGCAAATACACTAAAGGTCATAAGTGTCCTAAAAAGAAATTATTTTACATTGGTTTTGAAGAGGAGGGAGAAAAGGATCAAGAAATGTCAAAAGAAGAGGATATACACCAGGAACCAACCCCAGAGAAAGAAGAAATGAATCCAACCATATCTTGTAATGCATTGGTAGGAATTACCACTCCTCAAACTCTCAAGATAGAAGGACATATAAAGAATAAAAAGGATAACCCCACTTTCACATAGAATCAAATGAAACAATAGGTAGATCAACATCACAGTGAAGAAGTTTTGATATAGGATACTAGGTATCTTTATGAATACAACCATACAAAAAAATGTCCCTCAAGCAAGCTAAGAAGGATAATAAATTATCACCAAAGAACTATCGTCCTTGCAAGGTGTTGTGAAAGATTGGTACTATGGCATACAAATTGGAGCTTCCTGCATCTTCTCGAGTGCGCCCAATGTTCCATGTCTAAGGTGACAAGCTCCCAGTTCAAACAATATTGTGAAAACTTGATGAGGAAGTAAAAATTATATTGGAACCTCAAGCAGTCACGGAAACAAGAACCCGACAGGTACGAAATCGACCAATTTCGTAGTATCTCATCAAGTGGAAGAACTTACCTACTGAATATTCCAAATGGGAGGACAGGAATTTTATACAGAGGCATCCAGAACTGCTGAAGCATTGAGGAAAACACTTTATGAAGGAGAGGGGCATGTTAGGTCCCTATACTATTAGTGTAAGCCCTTATTGTTATTAGTGAAACCCCTTTATTATATTTTTGTGCCCATGTAGTCTCCATATTGTTATTATTGTACCCCATAGAAGCCCACTATTGTTATTGTTGTGCCATTACATTATTATTGTTTTGATGGCTATGATTATATTATGACCCCTCAGACTCCTATATATAGAAAGGAGGTCTTGCCATTTGTATCATCCAAGAATTGTTCATTTGTGTAATGTAAAGGAGGTTTCCCCCTCGAAGAGGCTAATTTTGAAGTCATTGATCTATATTTTCTCTCTTTTTGTGAGTTGTTTCCATAACATGAGTGCATTCAAGATTCATAGCAAGCACTCAACATGCCCTGGCCCACAATAGAACAACACAAACCAAACTCATACCTAGCTTTCAATCCATTTTGGTGCATAAATATAGCCACATAAGCTACTCGTAAATGAATTTTCTAGTAACTAAAAACAAACTTGTAAATCAAGAACATTACCTCGTTAAATAATTTATCCTGCAAGAACATTCCAAGGGACATGTCAAATATTCCATAGTACTTGACATGAGAGATCTCGTTCCTCTCACAAAATATGCCCTTCAAAATACATCGGTGGGATAATGTGACCAAAATAATTGGATAATCATAATGGGAAGGCATGAATCCTACTTTCTGTGTTCATATTTATGCAATATTCTATGTGTTCCATTGCTCCGTAATATATAATTTTCTAACACTTCAAAGAATCCATGTTATTCATAAGGAATACCTTCTTTCTTATGTTCAAATGTGGATTGAGACTGTGATAAACTAGGATCAACCTTATTATAAGTTATTACTTCCTTCTATAACTACATTGCACGAGGTCATTCCTTTAAGTCCATTTCACAATGATTATCTCCAAATGAAACATACATTGTTGATATATCAACTAGAGTCAAATATTTAAATTATATATCCTTAATATTGAAATAAGAAGTGATTTTTGCATAAGTACCTATACCTATAAGTGGAAGAGCTTCCCCTAATTATTTTTTAAAAGAAACAAATAACCCTGAAATTGAATGACAATAAGAAAAATATGGTGGTTAAACTATCCCACAAGATAAATACATGTCCTTCTGACGCACACCTTGTAATAAACATGGTGAACGATTTGGTTGTCTGAAAAGTGCAAGTAGCACTTATAGTGGGTTTATAATCTGCGTTATTTTCATTCAAAGAATCACTTGTTAGAAAAGAATTGCTCATAATTTTACTAGCTCTATTATGTAATCGGAGTTCTCTTCTATGCACTTTGCCTGGAATAGGAACCATGGGATTTGTAATTATAGAAATAAATGTCTCCAATTGCACTTGTTCTTTTGGCATGGTAACATTTATTGCAAAACTGAAGGGACTTCTAGGAAGGGTGGCCCTTTCATCTATGAGGAATGAAACCTTAAGAGATAAATGATAAGCTACAAAAACTACATATTGAACAATATTTTAACTTTCTTTAAGTCATCCCCACTTGCACCGTTTAGCAAAATATGCTAAAGCACTATCATAATCAACATTACAAAAGAAAATGGTAAGACATTCAAAAAGCTAACTCAAATCCTTAAATATACAAAAAGTTTAGTGAAAAATACTAAAGTAAGATCCTAAATTATACAAAAATGATCATACTTTTCAGACCTCATAAAGTAAATAAAGAATCAATTTCCAAATCCTAGTTTCTAGAGAGTGTTTCTAAAAGAACATATGACATACCATTTATACATTTTGCATTAATTGTTAAGGAGGGTATTGTACACAAAGTCTAGTGGTAGTAATTTCTCATTTGTACACATGATCATTCATGTTAACATCTCCACATAACATCAATCTAAGTAGTTTTTCTCAACTTAGGTTAAAAAACGTGTAAATGAGTGCAAGATTATGGTCACAAAATAGGCATACCAACAAAATATCTTAGTTTTCTTGCAATAAACATAAAATTCATGTCGCGACTAACTCTTGCTCGGAAGGATTTTTCCTATCAAGCATGTGACAATGGAAGGCCAACCAATGATATTATGGAACTATTTTCCCTTATAATACATAATAATTCTATTTGGTGAAAAATATTCCTTCCAACACAATAGAAAGATAATATTGTAAGATTCAATGAAAATTTAGTTCAAAATTTTCATAACAGGCCGCGAAAGAAATCTTGTCCATCTGAAACTATGTAACTAGGCCAAACAAATTTCCACTTCTAGTGATGATGAGGTGTATGGAGATCCAGTGTAGAACCAATGAAATCATCTTCATGGGAATTATTCCCCACATTGTTTCAGGCATGTGGGTCACTAGGTGTTTATGGCACTACTTGTTAACTACATGAAGGTGATGTTCTAAATAAGTTGTTTAGGGTAAAATGTCTACGGTGAGGACCAAGTCCTTAATATTTCAGTAGTTTCCTTGGAAATGTTAAAAGGAAAAATGTTAATTTAAAAGGAGAAGAGCCACTCATTTCAATTTTAATCATGTCTCTGTCAAACTAATGAATAATATCACATATGGTGAAGGGTTTAATGAAACATTTTATGATAAATATTTTGTGCCCTAAATTGTTATTTAATGAGATAGTTGAAGATGAAGTTGAGTCCATCACTATGGCATTCCCAAGGCCTTCTGCAACATGTAGGTCAAGTACGTGCACAACATGGATTTTCTAACTTGAAGAGCAGTACCATTATGGTCAAATAGGGTTCCCCCTATCTCCCACGTTGTTTTTGATCTATGTTGATGAGCTCAAGACATTTCTTAGGGAGAAAAGTAATTCAATTTATGATTATATCCCACAACACATCTTGATTGTCCTATTATTTTTCTTAGACAATGTGCTCGCTATGTGTCCCTCCCCTGAGGGATTTCAGAGGTAGTTGGATGCTCTGACCAGCTTTTGAGATATTAAGAAAATGGTGGTCAACCTTTGAAAAACTAAGGTTATGATTTTAACACCTCCAAGAAATCTTTGGAGTATTTTCATTTCTTGTTCTGCAGGGGAAAAAGTGGAGGTTACCACAACCTACACATATTTGTTGGTCCAATTACAAGACCTCAGATCACTATCAGGAGCACATTCCAAACTTTGCTCCACAAAGGGTATGCTTCCTCAACCTTGCTTGAGGGCCAATGTTTCTACTTGCATATTCAAGACATCCCCATTTTTAGCCCCTACATTAAAATGATAAATCCCATGGCCTTATTCTATGTTGGTACCAGATCCAAAGATGATTTATGTTCTCCATTCCTTTCAACTGTAACTTTAGTTTTTCCTCCTATCTAATTATTTGTAATTCTATGGGAGAATCTCAACTGCTCACAAAATCTGGATATGATTACAAAGGTTGATTCAGGTGACAAACAAATAAGACAAAAATGTTTCTGACACCATACCTATCATAGACTTCTTATAAAAAATTGCATCATACAAAATTTACGATCCAATCATAAACATATAAAATAATTGGATACCAAAACAAAACTCCCAATTTATAGATCCCCAATAAAAAATAATTGGTTGATTAAAAAACCTAATAATTTTCAAGCTGAGAATATTTCTATTTAATGAAATAAAAAGAATTTGCAACACTTAATCTCCAAAGAAATATGGAGACTCTTTATGGGCACCTCAAATACATATATACATTCTCTCTCTCTATCTCTCTCTATCTCTCTCTCTCTCACACACACACACACACATGCACAACTTGAGCCATAACTTATGATGCAAGATAATTGTTCCAAATTATGAATCAAATATGCAAAACATTTTGAAGTATTTCATCAAGACTAACACTTATCAATATAGCACCACATTTTGTTGATATCATGGGGTGGAAAATAAGAGTTGGATTATTAGCTTTGTGGGTTGTAATTCTATTTTTTTTATTTCATAAGTATATGGGTTGCAATTTTATCATGTTAGTCATGTGCCAGGAAGCATTCATAACATCCACACAAACTAGAAAAGTGTACAACAATGACTAGAATTCCCTACATCAATGTCTATCAGAACATACTGGATTTGAAAGATGATACTATTCTTGGTAAACAAAAGTATACCCATGAACAAATGCACCAAAAAAACACATTTAATTACGTTCCTATAAAATTTTTGGGTAGATAATACAAATGATTAAATGAATACAATAATTGTTTGAATCAGTTCTGAAATGCAACTATGATAGATTCACATACAAGACTTCATTCAATGTCATTGTAGTTATTGTATCATGATGAACCTTATCCATTATAGTCTTCTTATAAAATCGTCAGTTAAGTATAGCCTGTATACAATAAAAAATTACAGTACAAGGCTAATTAGCCAATTGCTAGTGAACAATTATTAACTAGTGTATAATAGGGTTTTTTTATAAAGATTTCTAAAATACCTCTGAGGTTTTGAAAATATTTAGCGAAAAAAATGATCTGAAATGCATCATTATATTTTTTCATCCATCTCGATGCATTTGGAGTGGAAAAAGTGGAGGAATTATCTCACGGGACCGTTTTTACCAACGGGACCCAGTTTGGCGAAACAAGGTCTGAAACCTTTCGGGAGCATTTTAGGGCATCAAATGAATTATTTTGGGGGTAAAAATTTTCTGCTTTGGTGTCGTGCCTCTTCATCCTATTCTACACAAATACATTTCCAATATTGTAGGAAATGCATCAATCAAAGTTAGTATGCAAAAGTTATGCCTCTTAGAAGTTGACCTTCTTTTTTTCACATCTATATTTCAGAAGCATACCATGTCAACTCCCATTATTCAAGGAAAAGCATCTAGCCATGTGCTTTTGATATAAAATACTCTATAAGAGTTTATTTCGTAACTTTAGCTAAGAGTTAATGTAGTCAAACTTAAGCACTAGTAGGCTATCGGGTTGTCTTATAACCGAGCCACTAGGAGAAAGAGGCATTCCATTCTTTTGATAGAATTTTGTTCCATAGCTAAGCAAGGATAGCCAAGAGATATAGGAGGTAGACCACACTGAGAGGATATGTGCACTGTAGTAGTCCGTAGGCCACAAACACTACTTCTTTGTACTTGCAGTCATATTTCTTGATAGAGAAAGAGAGCGAAGCGACCCCACCGTCCAAGTAGGTTTTTATCCCAAAAGGGTTTCCCATAGAGCATATCTTATGTCTTATGTGTGTGTGATATTATTTTGTCACTCTATTTTTTTCATAATTTATATTCACATGCATGCACTAATTACAGGTAAATCTATAGATCTTAAAGTTTAATAAAGTGTAATAGTGTAAAATTTCAGTATTTTAATATATTATTATCATATCTATTGTGACGAACTATCAAGTGGAATATCCATGGCGGTTTATGAATAAATAAAAAAACCATCAGGCCTAAGTTCCTTCAAGAAATCTCCTTTTTTCTAACAAAGATTCAGACTTGAGTACAAATTGATCTTCTCTATAAGGTGAGAACCATTAAGTTTGTTGGGTTTTCACTTGCTCACTACCCAAGGACTAAATAGTTCATTCCCAGTATGATGATATGCATTTAAGGAATCTCTCTAATACATTTATTGTCTATATTCTTCATTAAGGTATCACACAAAAAGTTAAAAAACACACTAAAGTGACAACTACATGAGGTTCTATAAATCCAGGATAATCCACCTACAACATACGCTGATGTGTATTGCTTCATGAGGTTCTACAATGCCAAGGTAACCCACCTACAACATCTAGCTATTAACAAAAGTCATGTTGAATTATTGAACAACATGATTATTGAGTATAAATATCCATTAATAACTATTGTGCAATAGGCTGAACCGATTTTATTCCTCCATTGATAACCTTCCACATTGTATTGCTGATGTGTAAGCTATAAACATCATAATGATAATTTCCCCTAAAAAAATACCACATCTGATGGGAAAGTGGATGCACCTGCAGGAAATAAATTAGAGTCATCTCACATGCATTTTGCATAGAACTATACACAACGAACTACAATTTGATTAATATTTTAATGTGATCATAGGTTAATAGTTTATGAAGAATGAGATTCAATTCTCCAACCTCACCCATTTCATGTAACTGCACCAAAGACACACACGCACACACACAAATAACATACAAATGTCGAATGAGAAGTAAATATTGGAAATCATATAGAAACATCATTATCATGAAAAACTGAATACAACTTCAGAAAAGGGATCCTTTGGGACATAGGCTATTTAAATTTTAAATGAATATCTCAATCCCTTCGATAGTTTTATCAAAGAAATAGCTAGTTGACTAATATATAGCTTCTTGTTAAATTCTCTACTGCACATGGTAAGTTACCTAATACATTACTCCACAATATTAACTGATTTTCATTACCTCAATTGAAACGTTTGCATAATGAATCTCAAGCATAAAGGAATGGTCTATTAGATCTCATTAATTAATATAATGCTATTATCACAGAGACAAGACATTTTATCAACATATAATTACTATAGTTGAGTAGTGATGATAACATGTCACTTTTGATTGATAAGACAATGGCATAGATCCCTTGTCCACTTCTAGCTTCTGCAACAATTTTTGACACATCCCAATGTACATTTCTTAACAATATAAGCTCAAGAGTTGGCACATTACCCCTCAATATGGTATCACCTATAGGAACCTTAGCTTATATGATGATAGTGGAGATTATTCCAAGTGGCAAGTTACATGCATGAAAAGGCCTTAACTTTGGACAGGGAGAGTTAGAGAGGGATTCATTTTCCTTTGGTCAATCATGGTGATACACTTCTATTCTCACTTACTCAGGTATCTACCCTAGCCTAGTAAGGAAGCCATAACAAACACTTAAATGGATTAAAAAGTTGGCTTCCATGGTAATCTGATGTATCATTGCCACCAACATCCCTAGTGTCCCAACATAGGGATTTTTAGATCAAACTTGTATTAAATCACTTGAAGAGGGAATTAAAATAAACAACTAAATTTGTAGAGAAAGGGAATCCCCTCTTGAGTTGCGAGTGACAGAGGTGAAAAGAGAGCTAGTGATTGGGATGGTTGGTTGAGTGGGATCTCTGAGTATCAGTTTGTTCTTGGGATGAGAACGAAGGCATATTTTTCCTCTGTGGTGTGCTATGTCATATGGTGTGCTTCATATGATGTATTTAATGCCTTATTTTTATGTGTTTAATGATTTTTTAACTATGCTTTTCTAATTCTGTAGAATAATATGTGTTATGCACGGTGAATATGTCAATGTTAGGAATAAGTGTATAGTCATATGCAGTGGATTTAATTCATATTATTACAAAGTTTAACCATTATATGAGTATTATAAGTTAATGCTTGGTATTCTATATTTGATAGGTGTTTGACAAAAAAACCAAAAATAGATGAGGTTTCATGGACTACCATAATTGCAAGATACATGCAAAATGGGTATTTCTAAGAGACATTGAAATACTTTGGAAAAATTATACAAGAAAAAATGAAGCCAAATGATTTTATTATTTATAGTTCCATTGATGTTTTTCCATTCTAGTTGTCCTGGAAATTGGAAACAATTCCATCCTTTTGTTATCCAAAGTGGGTTTGAATTAGATATCTTTATTGGAAATGTCATTGCTAACATGTATAAAAAAAATTAAGTGTTGGAAATTCATGAAATTTGTTTGATGAATGTGAACGTGATATTGCCTCATGGAATGCATTACATTAATAATGGAGCATTGTGTGTGTATATGGGTGACCTTCTTGGCCATATTGGGAAACTAGATGGTGTTGATAATCTCATTAGTAAATGTAGTTTCTACTTTGGTATGGCAGGCCTTGTTGCCAACCTACAAAGTCCATGGCAATGTGGATGTAGAGAAATGAGAAGTAAAACATATTCTAATGCTCCAAAAATTTTACTTCTACCTTTTATGTGTTTGTGTGTGTGTTCCAACTGATGGGTGGGTTATCTTACAAATCTGAGGAAAAAAATGATGAATGACAAAGGAGTAAAACATAAGCCAAGATGCTACTTAATTTCAGTCTCAATTAAGGATCATTAACCTTTTTGTAAGTGACAGATCCCACCCATGGTTAGTGTATATATGCTAAAATATTTATAGAAAGTTTGAAAGCTCGAAAATTGTAAAATCTCATCCACACAAATGGAAAAAAGGGTTGAAACTTTCAACCAAATTTGATTCAAAGGAAATTAATTAATCAATCTACAAGAAACTAGTTCACAACTTGATATATCTTAGAACCATTTTCCCTAACTTGAGTTATGCGTATGATTTGTCTCCCAATTTATGCAAGCTCCAAACACAACAACAGATAACAATAAAGAGGGTGCCATAGTATAAAGAGTCAATATTTTACTTGGGAATTCTATATGGAAAACAAAGGGAGAGTTAGTTATGTGGCTATTAAAGCTTATATTAGGCAATATCCATGGATGATAAGAAATCCAAAAGAATTTGGGTTCATTCCTGGCACAAAGGAATTTTCCTGGATCATTAAGAAATAACATGTAGTGTCACACTATTCTATAGAAGCTAGACATAAGATCAGATTACATAATTCTATCAATGTACAGCAAATGACCACAAAAGAATGCCAATGGGACTATTGAGTATGATTATATTTAGATAAATCATGTGTACCAATGTCCCGTATAACAAATAAGAAGGAAAGTAAGACACTAAGAGGGAGATATAAGGTCATAGTTTTTTAGATCTATCTCTCTCTCCCAACTTCCAAGGTTGAATGTAGGAAACTCAAACTAGAATCGCAAGAAAATGGGCATGTCAAATAATTTGGATTAGGAAAATAGTTGCAGATATGAAAATTCATTAGAATAAGAATAGTAATTTTTTTGATAGTGAGGGAGTTATCAAGCTGGAAAAAAAATTTTCCTTCAATATTAATCAATTACATTGAGGAGCACATATTACAACACTCTAGGTTGATTTAGTTGTTTCCAAACTCCTTACGATGTTATTTATCTCTTAGCAATCTAATCCACCTCTATTTGCTCAAGTATCCTCTTTAGTGTTGCATAGAATCTTGTGCAATCTTAGTGACATCACTAGGAGCCCATGATTACCCAAGAATGATCCACTTATTCATACATTCCATGATAATGTGAGAGGATTCACAATTTTCCCACATTAAATGAAAAAATGCCTCTTAGCGATGCACATGTAATCCAAGTTGTGCCAATGTGGATTTAGAGAAACAAGTAGCAAAACATATTTGAAAATTTGAGAAAAAAATGATGAATAACAAGGGAGTAAAAAAAAGTTAGGATGCAAGTAAATTTGAGTCTAAAATAAGGATCAGTAACCTTTTTGTAAGAAACATATCGTACCCAAAATCAAAGGATATATATGCCAAAATTTTGTTAGAAAGTTTCAAAGATGGAAAATTGTAAAATCTTATCCATACCAACAGGGAAAAAGGTTGAAACTTTCAAACAAAATTGATTCAAATTCAATGAATTAATCAATCTACAAGAAATTTATTCACAACTTGATCTATGTTACTACCATTTAGCCTAACTTGAGCTATGTAGTATGTTTTGTCTCCCAATTTATGGAAGCTCCAAACACAATAGTAGACAACAAGAAAGAGGGTTCCACAATATGAAGAGGAAATATTTGACTTAAAGCATTATATATGTGTTATAGACATTTTTGTGCCTTACAGCATTGAGCATGAAATGTCCATAATATAAGGGATCCAAAGTCCCTAAACATGTTGTTCCTAGCCCTAGAGGAACAAGGCTAACAAACCATAGCAATTCACACAAGTTCTCCACCAGAAACTGCTCAAAAACAAGTCAAATCAGGATCATTTCAGTGGCTACACTAGCTGTTTGCGCTGAATGTCAAAGCCAACACTGGCTACCTGCGTTGAATGTCAAAGGGAACACTGGCTACCTGCGCTGAACGAGAGTGGACATGTGGCAAGCTCATTTCTCAACGTGTCAAAACCCAGGAAGCTTCCAAAATGACACTTGCCTCAGGGAATTCGACTGGTGATGAGTAAGAGGTTCCAAATCTCCAAGTGGAAGCAAGAACCTCCAAGTGGAATCAAGAACTGATAGAGGGAGAGGACACTAGTCAGATCTCAAGCTGACTCATCCTCTCTCCAAACATCTATATATGGATCTCTCCTCCATGAGATCTAGAGGCTAGAATTTTGTTATTGCAAAGAATTGCTGCTGGTTTGAGACTGAGATCATTGGGTGCTTAATGCTTTGAAGGGAGGTGAAGATAGGAATTCCATTTGTTGGGAAGGAGATGCTGGATTGGGCCTCTCTGGGTTGTATCTCTTCCTAAACCTTGTTATTCATCAATAAAGCTATCTTGGTTTCTCCTATACATTGGTGTATCTTTGATGTATGATTGCATTAGTGTATGTGATTTATTTCTAATCCTAAATCAGTTATGAATGTGAATATCTGTCTTTGTGTAGAGTTCTTCTCTTGGCGCAAGTAGCTGTTCTCTTGTCGCAAGTAGCTGTTCTCTTGTGATCTTGCAGGAATCTATTGAAGCTGGACGAGCGAGAAGGCAAGTAGTTGTGAACTCCCAAAGAGAAGAGAGACCGGATCGAGGGACAAACGGAAGACATCGGTAAGTCTATTTATCTCTCTCTTCTGTCACATTTCATAAAGGAAGAATACCAGAATAGCTGTCTCTGTTTGTTGCTAAGGCACTGTCACACCTTAGGTGGATAGGATCGTCCTGCATAGGCATTTTTCCCCACAACAAATTGGCGACTCCACTGGGGAGATCTGTTTAGTCATTTTATTTGTGTTTCTATCATTGTTTGCTTCATAGACTCAACAGCAACAATCGAACTACTTCTGCTACTCTCAGATGCAAAGTAGACAGTTGCTGCCTTGATCCACTCACTGGATTTGTCTATGATATGAACAATGGACTCACAAATGATTTGATGATCCTTTGTGATAGATCTTAGTACCCCCTCAAAGCATCCCTTTGATTGTACCTTGCTTGTGTTTTTGATTTGGCCTGAAACAGTCAATTAAATAGCAATCTGTGACCCAGAACCTGTGGGAAACGAGAGTTTCTCCTTCAGCGCAGACCTAGTGAAGGGATTCTGCATTTCAACGCAGTTCCCGTGAAGGCTACCTGCGTTGAATGTCAAAACCCCTGTGGTGAGGTTGCGCTGAACTAGTTTGGCCTTGTGCAGCTGGGGTTCTCTGCTCTGTTTTGCCTTGTTTTGATCTCTGATTTTTGCAGCCTGTAACCAGCATAGGTACCAGTCTGATAACTCCTTTTCTCTGCTTAGATTCTGCCTCCTTTTGTACAAAAAGACTGTGAGTGTTTTTATGTGTTTGTGGCATCATTTATAGTTTTCCTTTGCGTGAGTGAAATAATCATCCTGTAGCCCTTGATTCAGATCTGTTGATTGTGATCTTAGGAGAGAGTTCATTGGCTGTTGGCAGTTGATTATACATTCGCTTTTGCATTTGGTTTTGAGTTTGTCTCTTTTAAGTGTCGAAACAGGTATTCATTTCGAAAATCGTTAAGTATTGTAATCTCTTCTACCCTCTCTGATTTCGGAAAAGTAAACTTGTTTGTATTTGTCATTTAAAAGCAAATTCAAAGTTGTACAAAAAGCTTTCTTTGTAGACATCAATACTAAGAAAGCGGAAAACAAACACCTGCATTGTGCATTTGCATTTTGATAGTTTGCATGCTTGATTTAGGAAAAGTGCATTAGAGTGTGCTGATTGCTCTTTGAGGAAAGATGGTGTCTTTCTTTTCCCTTAGTAGCTAGGATTTTCAAAGTTGAAAAGATATAAAGCTTGCTTATCATCTTTAGATTGCATTTAGGAATTGTATCATACATCTCGTGGTGAACCTTGAAAGGCAAACTTCTAAAAAATATCAACCTAAAATAAATTGAATGAACTTAACAACACTTTGCAACATAACGCACAACATAGAGGTCTAGGCTAGAGACATGTTCCGGCGTCGTAAGGCCTGGTGACTGTCGATCTCGTTGATGGTGGGTGATTCCTCCTGAGAGACGATAGTGCCAGTACGGATTGTGCTCCCACGTACCGTCGCGTATATATTGGGAGACCCCTATAGGCATAAAACCTTTATCCTTAGGAAGCCGTGTCGGCCGCCCTACTGATCGCAATGCACTGAACACAGCATTCAGGAAGATCGACCGCCCGTACCCTAAAAAGTATTCTGCGGTTTTGCGAAAAGTTTGGCACACCCTCTGCCTAGAACTCCAGAGCAGTTCCTTTTGGCCTTTTTCAGACTCTATAACAGAAAAAGTCCATCCGAGCATTTGTCACTTCGGGCTCGTTAAAACATCGAAGGAGACTAGAGTCATCTTTAGCTTCTTTTTGACTCTTTAAAAGTGAAAAAACAAGTTGTGTCTAAGCGTCGTTAACAATTTATTTTAAACGGAACAATCACCCTTTATTCCCGCGTTGATCTTTAGGTTGAAAAGATGGAGCCCACCAACCAAGGAATTCCCCTTGCTGGAAATCCTAGTCCCTTCTCCTCATGGGGAGATGTTGGTGCGCCCCACATGGCCACATTGTCGCTTCCAGGACTGACGATTGGCCTGCCTGTCTGGCTCTTTTCAGCCAATGTCGTTCAGAACACCACTATTCCTGAACAGTCAAGTCAACAGTTAGACCAGACCAGAGTTTCCCACCAGCCTTCTACTTCATCTTCCTCTCCTCATTCCTCTTCGCTTGACGGAACTGGTAAAACAAAAAATCGAGTTCCTAAGTAGAAGAAGGAAAAGAAGAAGAAAGAGAAGAAGAAGAAGGAGCCAAAGGTGACTGGGGGCAAACAAGTGTCGTCTGACAAAAATCCACACACAGCACTGACCAGGCCTGAATCGCCATGTGTCATATGCAAGGGAGACCACTTCCACAGAGATTGTCCCTGCATCCCTCGGATACTAAGGGATTGGTCTCCCCGTTTGCACAATTCGATAGCATCAACCTCTAATAGCCATGTTGACTGCTCACCGTCAACTAGTGAAAGTGAAGTCACAGGACAGGGAGGGAAAGCTAGATTTCCCTGCAAACTGTGTGAAGGCGACCATGCCATCCACCTTTGTCCCTTCTTAGACGAGGCTAAAAGAGTTTTGGAAGATTGCCCGGTTTTACCAGTGCAACTTCCTCCTGGATATCAAAAACTCCTGCCAAGTCCTTCACTAGTTGAGAAGCCGGCTGGCCCGCCCAGGTGGTCAGCCGAAGTGCCTATCATCGAAGATGAACCGTCTGGATCCATGCCTGACGAAAGTCAAAAGGTTGAGGCGGCAGTTGACCCGGTTTTCCCTTCAGAGGCTCTATCTTCGAATGATACCATCACAGAGGAGAATAAAGACGACACCGTCCAAGTTCTCTTCATCAACACAGACTCCGACGAACAAGGGGGCAATTTGCCCATTCCTTTATCGCAGGAAGGAACTTCGTCGGAGTCATATCCGGCCGTCTATTTGGTCCCACCACAAAGCAACCTAGTTGTCTCGTTCGACTGGAACCAACTAGGCAGACCCCGGTTGCCAGCAAGCATACCATTCAGAATTATCGTCCAAATATACAGAATGGTAATGGCTGGCACTATCATTGATGAGGGGGCATCTGTGAGTATCCCTTCCTCTATTGCTTGGAAAGCGCTTGGTTCGCCAGCGCTTTTGCCTGAAATGAGAAATCTATCAGGCTTTGATAAAGGAACCAGTCGACCTTTAGGGATCCTCTCCAATGTGCCCATAACATTGAAAGGGAAGACCGTTCAAATGAATGTGATGGTCGTTCAAGGACCCTTGGATTATAACCTACTCCTTGGACGAGACTATATATATTGCATGGGAGCCATCGTCTCATCACTCTTTAGAGTAATGTGTTTTCCGCATGAAGGAAGAATGGTCAAGCTCGTGGACCAACTTTCATTCCCCGGATCACGCATCGCAAATAGTCATATACCATCCCTAAATGGTCTATTCACGCAAGAAGTGTCTCAACCCACGGTCCGTCCTCCTAATGAGCGCGAGTAATCTGGGAGGATATGACTGGAACCCAGGGGGCATGCGTCCTGGTCTGCTTCGGCAGAGAAACTTTGGGTATAGAGTAGGTTTCCGCGGGAGAATATGACTAGTCCGTACCCCATCTGTCATGGAAGAGGGGTTGTTCTAGAAAAAGATTCTTTTGTCAAAGTTATGTGTTTGGCGCTCGTTGTCACTCACCTTTGTCTATTTCGGTAGACATCGCTGAGGAAGTGTTTTATTCGTGGCCGCGAATAGAGCGATCTTTGGTAACCTGAAAGAGGTAGGCCTGTCCTACTTAAACAAATGTTTTGGCGGACAAAGTAAGGGTAACCTTGAAACCGTACTTTATACCTGGGGGCATGCAAACCTTTTGGAGTGCAAGCAAAGAGCAGTTATTTATCTGTTTTTTGGGTTAGTGGTTTCCTAACTTGCATAAAGAAAGGATGCAGAGCAAAGCTTAGTAAGATGAAGCTCCATAAAAAATAGAATCTTGATGAGACACTCTTATCATATGACTGGGTTAATCGAGCAGTTTTAGCACACAGTTCATGCTTGTTAAAAAATAAACGCAAGAATCGAGCAGTTTTAGCACACAGTTCATGCTCGTTAAAAAATAAACACAAGATCCGAGCAGTTTTAGCACATAGTTCATGCTCGTTAAAAAATAAACATAAGATCGAGCAAATGTTTCCACCCGCGTTTAAGCTCGTTAAAAAATGAACTATCCCGGTAAATAACCACTATGAATGTAATATCATCAGCCATTAAAGCCTTGGTCGTGTTTGCCCATCACCTCCACTTTTCATTTGGCCGATCGTTCACCTCCATATGATTGTTTACCCATTTTGAGGAACAGCTACGAAGAGTGATTTCACCTAGCCATCCTTGTGACACTGCCGTGATTGGAAAATTCCAACCTGTACCTGGAATCAGCTGCTAACGTGTTTTATCACTCGTTCCTCAAAAGACGAGTCTTCTTTAAGTTCTTTTCATCTGACTCGTAAAATATGAAAAGATTGCCGAGTTTTGGCCTTCCAGCTCGTTAAAGCGACCGGAAGTGCTATCCCTCCTCTAGATTTTAATCTTTTTGGACCTGAGGGATTATTGCACAAAAAGATCGAGCGCTTGTTTTATTCGGCTCGTTAAAACTATCGAAAACTCATCCCTTCTGTATTGTTTTATACATTTTCGGACTTAAGGGATTAGATGACGAAAAAGGACTTTTGGAGTTAACTTTATGTACCTTTTCAGACTCTCTAAAAATGAAAAGGACCGAGTTATCCTTGTCGTTGGACTCGTTAAAATCATTAAATAGCGACAAACTTGTCTTTAGACGAGAACGAGTTTCACTATCACTAGGCTCATTCAAACATAGCGATAGGCTTGCCCGAAGGGCAGGTTATAGAACAAGCATATGTTATCCTCCTCAAGCTTGACAAAAATAAAGAGGTACTGGTCAGCAATGACTGGGGAAAAATTGGGAGAAACTCAAGAAAACTTTGATGGTAGCAAGTCGCTCTTGAACATGACACTTTTCCTCTGTACCTCAATTGGGTTGGGTTGTTTCATTCACCGGTCACATCCATGGTCTCGCCATACCATCCATATTTGGGGTAATGCTACCAATCCATCGCATCAGTGTCGCCATATGTTCAAGAGAAGTCGTTCAGAAAAGTCAACCGTGTCCCATCCACTGCCATACATTATCCTTCATCCTTTCATGACCGCCACCCTGAATCATATGTCACAGATCGTTTTCACCTCCATTAAAATCATTAGCTCCGTTCCATGTCACTGATGTGGGATTCATTAAGGCCCTCCTTTGACAGATCACTTCTTGTCGAAATCAGCTCATTATCCAAGAAGTTGATCTAGGAACAACCCCTTCAGTACTTTGAAGCTTGCATGCCTCAATGGCAAGTTTCTCACTTCCGACGATAGGTATACATCAATGACCTTCGACCGAAAGATTTTGCTTGGTGTTCGACGCCAATTCCTTTATTCACACCACGTGAATTGTACTGCAGTACCTTGAGGGTCATTATCATTATCGGTGATTCCTCTCGCGCTTGTTAACGGTTTACCTCATTGACCGGTAATCAAGCGATGTCCTTCCATGTTCGACTTCAGAACAATTCTCACATGGATCAACTTGTACTTAGAGTGAAGATCGAACGAGTTTGAAGACCCCGGATCTAGTTTCATCCATCCGGGCTACGATATATATTCAGGAAAGATAAAGACATTGACATGTACATCATTGCAGCAGATAATCATCCTACTCAAAGGATGATAATTTCATCAAAATTATCAGTCTACCATCAGACGATTGTCTGTTCTATGTACAGGAAAATGAATTTATAAAGCTGAGCATGGGAATGCCCACCTCAGCTAGATCATGAAAACAGTATGAAAGATAATGTATTGTATTGTATCTTATTACAGGTCTCCTCCCAGCATTGGATGAACTTCGGACCCTCCTGGATAAAGCATTTCACCCGATAAACGGCCTCATACTTTAGGGGGCAACTGTTATAGACATTTTTGTGCCTTACAGCATTGAGCATGGAATTTCCATAATCTAAGGGATCCAAAGTCCCTAAACATGTTGTTCCTACCCCTAGAGGAACAAGGCTAACAAACCACAGCAATTCACACAAGTTCTCCACCAGAAACTGCTCAAAAACAAGTCAATTCAGGATCATTTCAGTGGCTACACTAGCTGTTTGCGCTGAATGTCAAAGCCAACACTGGCTACCTGCGTTGAATGTCAAAGAGAACACTGGCTACCTGCGCTGAATGAGAGTGGACATGTGGCAAGCTCATTTCTCAAGGTGTCAAAACCTAGGAAGCTTCCAAAATGACACTTGCCTCAGGGAATTCGACTGGTGATGAGTAAGAGGTTCCAAATCTCCAAGTGGAAGCAAGAACCTCCAAGTGGAATCAAGAACTGACAGAGGGAGAGGACACTAGTCAGATCTCAAGCTGACTCATCCTCTCTCCAAACATCTATATATGGATCTCTCCTCCATGAGATCTAGAGGCTGGAATTTTGTTATTGCAAAGAATTGTTGTTGGTTTCAGACTGAGATCATTGGGTGCTTAATGCTTTGAAGGGAGGCGAAGATAGGAATTCCATTTGCTGGGAAGGAGATGCTGGATTGGGCCTCTCTGGGTTGTATCTCTTCCTGAACCTTGTTATTCATCAATAAAGCTATCTTGGTTTCTCCTATACATTGGTGTATCTTTGATGTATGATTGCATTAGTGTATTTGATTTATTTCTAATCCTAAATCAGTTATGAATGTGAATATCTGTCTTTGTGTAGAGTTCTTCTCTTGTCGCAAGTAGCTGTTCTCTTGTCGCAAGTAGCTGTTCTCTTGTGATCTTGCAGGAATATATTGAAGTTGGACGAGCGAGAAGGCAAGTAGCTGTGAACTCCCAAAGAGAAGAGAGACCGGATCGAGGGACAAACGGAAGACATCGGTAAGTCTATTTATCTCTCTCTTCTGTCACATTTCATAAAGGAAGAATACCAGAATAGCTGTCTCTGTTTGTTGCTAAGGCACTGTCACACCTTAGGTGGATAGGATCATCCTGCATAGGCATTTTTCCCCACAACAATATGGAAAAACAAAGGAGACTTAGTTATGTGGTTATTCAGACTTAGATTAGGAAATATCCATGGATGACAAGAAATCCACAAGAATTTTGATTCATTCTTGACACAAAGGCAATTTCCTAGGTCATTAAGAAATAATACATAGTGTCACACTATTATATAGAAGTTGAACATAAGGTCAAATAATATAATTCTATCAACGTAAAACAAATGACCACATAGCCCCAGGGGTTAGCCCAACTGGTCAAGTTAGTTCCTCGCCGTTCGGGAGGTCACAGGGTCAATTCTCCCCAAAATCCCTTGGGGTCAGGTCTGTTATGGCCGAGGGGCAAGATCCTAGAGATCAACGCTAGTCTTTACATGGACGTAGCGAACATCCACTGACCATGGGTGTCTGCGAACCACACAGAAAAATAAATAAATAAAAATAAAATGACTACAAAAGTAGGTCAATGTGATTGTTGAGTACAATGATATTTATATAAAGAAGGATTACTGATCTCATATATAACAAACAAGAAGGAAAGTAAGACATTTGGAGGGAGATGTATGGACAAGGTCATAGTCCAATAGATTTCTCTCTCTCCTAAATTCCAAGGTTGAATGTAGGAAACTCAAAATGGAGTAACAACAAAATTGGCATGTCAAGCAATTTGGATTAGGAAAATACATGGAGATATCTAAGTTCATTATGATAGGCATAATATTTTTTGTGATAATGAGGGTGTTATCAAGCTAGAAAAAGCCTTGCCTTGGATATTAATCAATTTCATTGAGGTGCACATATTACAACACTCTAGGTTGATTTACTTGTTGTACAAATCCTGATGATGTTATTTAGTTCTTAGCAACGTACTCTACCTCTGTTCGCTCAAATATGCTCTTTAGTGTTTCATACAACCCTGTGCAAGATCAATGCCATCACTTGGATCCCATGACTACCCAAGGATGATCCAATGATTTATACAACACATGAGAATGTCAGGGGCTTCAGGGTTTTCCCACATTACATGACAGAATTCCTCTCATCAATTCACCTGTAACCCAATTGGTGGCAATGTAGATGTAGAGAAATGAGAAACAAAACATATTTGCATGCTTAAAATTTTTTAATTACGTCATCTATATATATATATATATATATTGCAACTGATAGGTGGACTATCTTGCAAATGTGAGAAAAAAAGAGGAAAGACAAAGGAGTAAAACAAAAGTTAGTATGCAACTAAATTTGAGTCTACAATAAGGATCATTAACCTTTTTGAAAGAAACAAATCCTGTTGGGTCCCTATAATACTAGTGATTACCCCATTACTATTGTAGTTATACCCCTTATTAATATTTGTGTGCCCCTTTTGCCCCCATATTGTTATTATTGTGCCCCATAGAATCCCTCTATTGTTATTTTTGTGGCTTTATATGATTATTGTTAGGTCGGTTGGATTATATTGTGACTCCTTAAACTCCTATATATACAAAGGAGGTTTTGTCATTTGAATCATCCAAGAATTGTTCATTTATGTAATTTAAAGGAGGTTTCCCCCTCGAAGAGACTGAATTCTAAGGCGTTGATCTATTTTTTCTATCTTTTCTTGAGCTGGTTTCATAACATTTGGTATCAGAGCTTTGGATTCTAGGGTTTCGCTGCTCCAAACAGGTCATCGTGGAATTTTTGCTATAACTTTTTTTTCTGCGATGTTTCAGAAGTTGCGAAAAAAACCCATTTGAGAAGAAACCTCAGGTCCAAATTTCAGAGCTTTTCGCACTATATTTGCCGAGATATGATCTGAGGAAGTTGGTCTTTTTGCAGACTCCTGAATTACATTCCAAACAGGTGACCTGGGGAAAATTGTCATAACTTTCTCTCTGGGGATTGGATTGAAATTTCATCAGAAGGTATAGAAAGAGGATGGATTGTAGTTTCTTGAATGCATTTTTCAGATCCAAAGGTCAAAACAGTGACTCGTGGCACGTCGTACAAGTTCGCTCTACTGAACTAGTCTATAATCAAGTCACTGTGGGAGATTTCGTATAACTCTTCCTTGGAGAATCCAATTTGGGTCAGACTTGTGGCATTGGAAAGAGGACACAGAGAGCTACTATAGATCACAAATTCAGAACTAGATGATTGGAAAGTACAGAGATACATCAGAGGCAATATCGAGCTCCTACAAAGTGAAAAAAGGTGTGTAGATTTTTTTTAATTTTTGCTTAAGCTTGGTTTGAAAATTTATTTTGAAGGAATTCAAAGGGCATAGTAAAGCATTATTATCGGTAACTGATGCCTCGAGGAAAGAAAATGCAAACACCTAGTAAGGAACCTGAAAGCTCTAGCATGACTCATGAAGAAGAGGAAGAAATGCTACACGATATATCAAAATTAGAAGAACAAGTGAATCAAATGTCACGCTCATAAAAGTTAACAGAAACTAAGATAAATGGCGTGGAAGCTAAGATGAATGGCTTGGAAGCTAAGATGGACAATTTAAAGATAGATTTGAACACAACTTTGAAGACAGGCATGACATATTTGAAGACGGATTTGACAAATTTTCTACAAGAAATACTAACTAATGGTGAAAAGGTAGTAAAGGAAACTCATGATGAGAACAAAAGAAATGTTAATCATGATTCCATAGATGCTAATGTTGGATCGAAGACTCACCACATTCTAAAAATCGATATGAGGAAGTTTGATGGCAAGGATCCCACCACATGGACATTACAGATGGAGCAATTCTTCGATCTCAATAATGTGCAAAACACACAAAAGGTATGTATGGCAACTTTATATTTGGAACCAAAGCAGTTTATATGGTATCAATGGCTTTGCTCTCGTAAAAAAATTATCACTTGGGAAATTTTTACGGAGGAATTGGTGGCACATTATGAGGATACAAAAAGCAACACTTTTTTTAGGCAATTGATAAGTCTCAAACAAAAGGGTTCAATAATGGAGCACATTGAGGAGTTCCAAAAATTGAACATAAGGGTAAAAGATATTCCAGAGGAGCATAGGATTGATGTGTTCATAGGGTCTTTAAAGGATAATATCTAACATGATGTTCGCCTTTGGGAACCTGATTCATTAGAGAAGACATTCAGGTTAGCAAGAAAAATGGAAAGAAAAATTATGGCAACCAGGAAGCATACCACTCACAACTATAAAGACGGAAGTGTTGTTGCCCCCAGTTTTCCACAACCTATAATGTTGACACCACAACAATTGGAAGAAAAAAGAGCAAAAGGGCTTTGTTACAGTTGTGATAGAAAATACACTAAAGGTCATAAGTGTGCTGAGAAGAAATTATTCTACATAGATTGTGAAGAGGAAGAAGAAAAGGAGCAAGAAAGGTCAAAAGAAGAGGATATACTCCAGGAACAAATCCTAGATGAAGAACAAATAAATCCGACCATATCTTGTAATGCATTGGCGGGAATTACCACTCCTCAAACCATCAAGATAGAAGGACAAATCAAGAAGAAAAAGGTAATAGTGTTGATTGATTCAGGAAGCACCCACAATTTTATTCATTGTAAGGTAGCAAAAGAATTGAATTGCTTCTTATATCCAGCACCAGAGTGTCAAGTGATGATTGCAAATGGAGGAACAATAAATTGCTTTGGAAAGTGCCATAATATCAAGCTATCCATGGGAGAATATGTATTGACTAGCCCAATGCTTTCCATTCCAATGGGAGGTGTTGATGTTGTACTAGGAGTCCAATGGCTACAATCCTTGGGTACAATAGCTTTTAATTTTCAAGAACTTTTCATCAAATTTTCTACGGAAGGAAAGGAAGTTGAATTAAGGGGTATTGCAGGGAAACCAAGAAAGATAATCAGCTCTGATGGTATGACAAAGCTTCAAAAAAAGGAGCAAAGAGGTGTAATTGCACAATTATGCTCGCTAGATGTTTCCACATCGGAATCATCTATTTCTCCAGATCTCCAAAAAGTCCTGGACAAGAATTCCAAGGTATTTGAGACTCCCAAAGGTCTCCCACCTATGCGTGATCATGATCATGCTATTCATCTGATTCCAGGAAGTGTTCCTCCAAACATCAGGCCATACAGATATCCTTATGTCCAAAAGAGTGAAATTGAACGTATGGTTGCAGAAATGCTAGAGGCTGGTATAATTCAACTGAGTCAAAGTTCTTTCTCTGCTCCAATAGTATTGGTGCACAAGAAGGATGGATCATGGTGCATGTGTCTGGATTATAGGGAGCTCAACAAGCTCACTATTAAAGATAAGTTTCCCATTCCTGTCATTGATGAATTACTGGATGAATTGCATGGATCAATTTACTTCACCAAGTTGGATCTTCGTTCAGGATATCATCAAATCAGAATGAAGACTGAAGACATTCCGAAAACAACATTTAGAACTCATGAGGGTCATTATGAATTTTTGGTCATGCCTTTTGGCCTTACCAATGCACCTTCAACATTTCAAGGTTTGATGAATTCAATTTTCAAACCATTCCTTAGAAAATTTGTGTTAGTATTTTTTGATGATATACTAATCTACAGCAAGTCTTGGAAGGATCATGTTGAACATGTTGACAGGGTGCTACAACTATTGGAGGAGAAACAATTATATGCAAAAAGATCCAAATGTTTCTTTGGAGTCCAGGAGGTGGAATATTTGGGTCATATTGTATCTCATGAAGGAGTTAAGGTAGACCCTAGCAAAATTAAAGCCATTAAGGAATGGAAAATCCCCACATCCATAAAGCATCTGCGAGGATTTCTCGGGTTGACAGGGTATTATCGCAAGTTTGTTAAGAATTATGGGAGAATAGCAGCACCTCTAACAACATTATTGAAGAAAGATGCATTTTCATGGACTCTGGAAGCAACAAAGGCCTTTGAACATCTTAAAGAGGCAATGTGCCAAGCACCGGTCTTAGCTACACCGGACTTCACAAAAACCTTTATTGTGGAATGTGATGCTTCAGGAAATGGAATTGGTGTTGTTCTAATGCAAGATGAAAGACCCATTTCTTTTGAAAGTCGTCCAATCAAGGGAAAGTTTTTAAGCAAAGCTATTTATGAGAAGGAAATGTTGGCAATACTCCATGCACTTAAGAAATGGTGACCCTACCTAATGGGAAGACACTTCAAGGTAAAAATAGATCATGATAGCCTTAAATACTTTTTAGAACAAAGATTATCCTCTGAAGAGCAACAAAAGTGGGTCACAAAGATGTTGGGTTATGACTTTGAAATCATCTACAAAAAAGGGAAGCAAAATGTGGTGGCAGATGCACTCTCAAGAAAGGATGAGGATGTGGAAGCATTGTTGTGTGCCATTTCTATTATCCAACCAGATTGGATAAACGAAGCAAGGGAGGAATGGAAGAATGACGAAGAAGTGTGGGCACTTATTCGAAAGTTACAACAAGATTCCAGTACGTCTGATACATTTAGCTGGCAAAATGATTCATTATGGTACAAAGATCGCTTATACCTCTGTAAGAATTCCTAGATAAAACAAAAGATTCTTATGGAATTGTACACTTCTCCCTTAGGAGGGCACTCAGGATTTTTAAAAATTTACCACAGGGTTAAGAAGGAATTTTTTTGGGATGGCCTTAAATCAGATATTCAAAAGTTTGTGGCGGAATGTTTGGTTTGACAACAAAATAAAGTTGAAACAATTAAGACACTGGGTCTATTACAACCTTTATCCATTCCAAGCCAACATTGGGAGGAGGTTTCAATGGATTTTATCACAGGTTTACCCAAGTCTGAGGGAAAGAGTGTCATCATGGTGGTAGTTGATAGACTTGCCAAGTATGCACACTTTTGTGCATTATCACATCCATTTAAAGCCAGTACAGTTTCTACTGCATTTATGGAAACAATTCAAAAGCTACATGGAAACCCAAAGATTATTGTAAGTGACAGAGATCCCATTTTCACTGGAAATTTTTAGACAAAATTATTTTCTTGTCTTGGTACTCAGTTAGCTCATAGCTCATCTTATCATCCTCAATTTGATGGGCAAACTGAGATAGTAAACAAATGTATCTGATAAACAGACACAATGGGTCAAATGGTTGCCTCTGGCTGAATGGTGGTATAACACTTCCTTACATACAGCAATAAAAATGACCCCATTTATGGCACTTTATGGGTATCAACCACCATCCAACACATCATATTTAAGAGAAAATTCTAAGGTTCGGGTAGTGGAACATCACATCAAACATCAACAACAATTCCTCCAACTCTTAAAGGATAACCTCGTGTTGGCATAGAATAGAATGAAACAACAGGCAGATCAACATCGCAGTGAAAGAAGTTTTGATGTATGTGATTGGGTATTCCTACGGCTACAACCATATAAGCAAATGTCCCTCAAGTAAGCTAATAAGGATAATAAATTATCACCAAAGTATTATGGTCCATAAGAGGTGTTGCAAAAGATTGGTACTATGGCATACAAATTGGAGCTTCCTGCAGCTTCTCGATTGCACCCAGTTTTCCATGTTTCATGTTTAAAGAAGGTTATAGGCGACAAGCTCACAGTTCAAACAATATTGCCACAACTTGATGAGGAAGGAAAAATTATATTGGAACCGGAAGCAGTCACAGAAACAAGAACTCGATAGCTATGAAATTGACCAATTTCAGAGTATCTTATCAAGTGGAGGAACTTATCCATTGAAGATTCCACATGGGAGGATGAGAACTACTCAAGTGTTGAGGACAACTCTTTTTTGAAGGAGAGGGGCATGTTGGGTCCCTATAATACTAGTGATTACCCCATTACTATTGCAGTTATACCCCTTATTAATATTGTTGTGCCCCTTTTGCCCCCATATTGTTATTATTGTTCCCCATAGAATCCCTCTATTGTTATTTTTGTGGCTTTATATTATTATTGTTAGGTCGGCTGGATTATATTTTGACTCCTTAAACTCCTATATATAGAAAGGAGGTTTTGTCATTTGAATCATCCAAGAATTGTTCATTTATGTAATGTAAAGGAGGTTTCCCCCTCGAAGAGGCTGAATTCTAAGGCGTTGATCTATTATTTATATCTCTTCTTGAGCTGGTTTCATAACAGATCCCACCCATAGTTAGAGGATATATATGCCAAAATCTTCTTAGAATGTTCCAAATATGGAGAATTGTAAAGTCTCATCCACACGAATGGAAAAAAAGGGTTCAAATTTTCAACCAAAATTGATTCAGAGGAAATGAATTAATCAATCTACAAGAAACTTGTTCACAACTAGATCTATATTACCTCCATTTACCCTGACTTGAGTTATGTGGTATGCTTTGTCTCCCAATTTATCAAAGCTTCCAACACAACAATAGACAACAATAAATAGGTCTCCATGGTATGAAGAGGGAATATTTGGCTTTGGAATTCTTGTGGAGAAAGCAAGGAGAATTAGTTACATGTCTATTCAGACTTAGATAAGGAAATATCCATGGATGACAATAATTCCAAAAGAAGTTGTTTTCATTACTAGCCAAAGGAATATTCGTGATTAATTAAGAAATAATCTTCAGTGTCATACTATTCTATTGAAGCCAAACATAATATCATATTAGACAATTTTATCAATGTCCAACAAATTACCACAAAAGCAAGCTATGCCAATGGGACTATTGAGTACAGTGATATTTATATAAAGCAGGTGTACCAATGTCCTATATAACAAATAATAAGGAAGGTGAGACACTAGGAAGGAGATGTATGGACAAGGTCATGGGCCACTAGATCTCTCTCTCTCCTAATTTCCAAGCTTGAATGTAGGAAACTCAAAATAGAGTAGCAACAAAATGGGCATGCCAAGAAGTTTGGATTAGGAAAATACTTGCTGATATGCAAGTTCATTAGGATAAGCATAGTATCTTTTGTGATAATGAGGGAGTTATCAAGATGGAAAAAATATATTCCTTCAATATTAATCAATTTCATTGAGGTGCACATATTTCAACACTCTAGGTTGATTTAATTGTTGCATAACTCATGATGATGTTATTTAGTTCTTAGCAATGTACTCTACCTTCGTTCGCTCAAATATGCTCTTTAGTGTTGCATACAAGTATGTGAAATCTTAGTGACATCACATGGAGACCGTGACTATCTAAGGATCATCCACTGGTTCATACATTGCATGAAAATGTGAGGGGCTTTAGGGTTTTCCCACATTAAATGACAAAATTCCTCTTACTAATGCACATGTATCCCAAGTTGTCTCAAAACAATACACATTGGAAGAAAGATCGATTCAATGGAAGACACTAATATCATTGGTTAATAATTCAAAAAAACACCCTTGGCATTCATGTGCACCTATAGATACTCTATCAAACACACCGAGCAAAGAACCTAATAACATCTAAGAGTGTTCATTGCATCAAGAGTTTAAGTGACAAAGAATGGTAAAATACATATTCTAGGGCCAAGGGTCTGATGACGGAATCTACACACATAGGAAGTAACAAAATATATACATGGATTTGTAAAACTCAAAAAACACATCAAACCCCCATCTTTTATAGAATAAGGCAAGTATTAGAATAAATTTGGACACACATTCAACAACTCATAAAGGTCCTAATCTAATATAAGGTAAAGAAAACGATCTAATTATTATACAATATGGACCCATATATTACCAAAATCAATCCATCGCATATATTATTTAGATAGATCCTATAGTAAAGGAAACAATCTATCCATTATACAGTTTGGAGTTGTCTACAAGAAAAAATGTCAAATTATGACCAAAATGTGTCTAAATAATAAATATAAATTCCCTTTATAGAATCAACGTTTTCATGTTCTTCTACTGCGGTGTCTCAATAACCTCTCTTCTATCACTTTGATGTGAATTTATAAGTCTTCTTATCAGATAAATTATTCTCTGATAAAATCAGCTTTCTCGTGTTCTAGTGTAGTGTCTTAGATGTTGCTCATAGGGATGCAATGTTCCTCTTATACTTTTTTAGAATCAAATGTAGGCCCTTTTGTCCTAATCTTCGTGCCTTTCCACAAGATGTAACATGTTATTCTCTCCGTAATAATATGAGTTTGGATTTGCATAACCTATGTCCTCCTTTGCAAATTTGGAGCTGCAAACAATTGATAGCCAAATATTGTGGTTATATACGTTCAAATTGCAATGACACATTAAATGAAAATAGGTAATTTATTATCTCTCTCTCTCTCTCTCTCTCTCTCTCTCTCTCTCTCTCTCTCTCTCTATATATATATATATATATATATATATATATATATATATATATATATATCTATATATATATATATATATATATATGCATAGAGAGAGAGAGAGAGAGAGAGAGAGAATGTAAAAAATCTTTTAAGAATAAAATTGAGGCCACAGTGTATCTTCACATTATATATTTTACCCATTGGCTAAATTTTATCCTTAATTTTCCTTGGCAAGGAGTACATGAAAAATGGAATGAGTGATTTTGTCCACATCGAAGTAGAATATATCAAAAAAAAATGATTCCTACAAGTTAAGTGCCATTAATATTTGAACTCTGAATGTTCTGCATAATTTACTATGATCAACTAACATTAGAAAACATATACCAAAACTAGTAGTCTTTACAAGGTGTATGCAGGTTTGATGTTTTTAGTAAACTTGAAATTACAAAAACATAGCAGTGATATCAATTATGAGGAAAGGCACTCACAAAGAATACAAAGTCACCCCTAACCATTTCCCTATTCGTTATTATTGATGATAATTATGTAATACATTCCATGATTGTGACTCCCCAGGTAGCCTTGATATTTTATATGACCTCATTCACTTCTTTCTTGGTGACACCCTACTTCAAAATAACATGAATCTTCTCCATGTTCTCCTTGTCCTCCTTCACCCCCAAATTGGTGAATTTCCACACTTCCTTGATGGCCAAGTATTTTTATGATGTTTTATATTGTAGCTAATTTCTTGTTGATCTAGATCCTTAAAGAAACCTTAGTCCTTTTTGTATATGTTTTTTAGTTCTTTCTCTATAGGTGTTCACCCCAGTAGAGGAATTTCAATAATTGCTTCTCTTTCTACACCATAATTATAGATTTCATGTAACAATAAGTTTTTTCAGACAAGAAAATCTATTATTTCTTAGGAAACCACAAACAAATGTTCACATATTCTAGTATCAATGTCAAATGAATTATACATAAAATAATTTATCTACTTAAAGAGAAGATGAGTGATGTACCTCAATAAAATTGGAATTGATTTGTAGAATGTGATCCTCAAATTGTGGAACATTGTATTGTAATCGAGTGTATGGGTTAATATAACAATTAACAAGAAAATCATTGTTTGCCATGCTAATTATGAGAATTTCTTCTTGCAAAATATTGGTGGTACTTTCAACTCATGTAATCTTCCCCAACTTCTGTCTATATTCCCTAAAGTAATCTACTTCTATCCATATGGGTATTAGAGAAGATATTATAATAAACATACGAATGCCCTCACTTTCCTATTATCATATCAAGTGCCTGCACATGAAAAACTAATGCAATGAGCAGATCTTGGTGGGTGAAATTTGGATCGAGATATGTTGGAACAATTTCTTTATGCCCAATCCTTCAGCTTTGTTGATTAATTAAGATTGTTGATTAATGAAATTATATATATATGATAAATTAAGATTGTATGATTTAAAATCAAATTAAATTCCATGATTACCCAAAAATTATGTTGTTAGCCTTCCATTGTAGAAGCAACAGTAGGCCTATTCCCTGTGAAATCTCTCCCGTATGGTAGAAAATTAGCCTTATGGATTTTGAATATTTTATAGTTATTGCTAATATCTGCTATTGAATCTTCAGAAACATTCAAGGTTGGTGCCAAGTGTCTAACATCTCTTGGTATTCAAAGTGTTTTCAATCTTCTCCAACTTGATATCAAATGTGGTCTTTTTGGGCTTATTTTCCTTAGATTTCACTACACCAACGACTGAATGTGCTTGAGGTATCATTATGACAATTGTTGTGATGGGGTCCCCGGGGTCAATTTTGTTAAGTTTTGAGTCATTTTTGTAATATATTTTTGTAGCGAAGGCAAAGTCTCCGTGAAATGTGGAAAGTACAGTGTGAAGATAAGTAGAGTCAAAGGGGATTTAGTCCCTTAGTTTGGTAGCTGATAGAATTGTTTTGAGACCTTCCCATGGTCAGCGGACCATGGTATTATAAAGCAAATGTGATTAATAGATGAGTCATGGCGAGTTGTAGATATAAATGTAGGGGAGAAAGAAACATTGTAAGGGAAAGGCACTAAGTCAGGGAAAGTTTGTTTCATGTACTTAGGCGAAAGGGGAAGGCTCGTATAGCTGAGTGCATGAAGACCTTCGTAAGTCTGTAGCTGAGTGCACATGCTGCTATAGTTGGGTGCACAGGGACAAGAAGTATGTATCTTCACATTTATACCTAATAAAGATTGTTTTGGGCTGAAATTGAAGCGTTTGTGTCCTTTTTTTTACTTCTGCAAAGTTTATGTGTCTTCACTCTGTAATCTATTTAATATGAATTAATGCTTATTTATTGCATGAAACTGGTAAATTTGCAATCTCTATGCATGATAAGTATAATTGACAACCTTCACAAAGATATGAAAGTAATAGGATACAGCCGTTAGAAAAACGATGGGTGTTGGAGGTGATGGAAGGCCTAGAGAAGGTGGTGGATGGGTGGAATGGAGTGAGAAGAGGCCTAAGATCACTTAGAACCCAAAACCAACTTTAGGAGATGGTTGGATTCGCTCAAAATGCTTCGGGAATTTTCTATGTAAAATGATGAAATTGGTGAATGTTTTGATGAAAACGAGGAATGCCTATGAGTGGATGAATATGGAAGGTGGTTGTTGGCTATGAAATTTCCTTCTACTTCTAAAGCACCTACACTACATCAACCATGTGTAATTTCCAAAAAGTCATGTAAACAAGAAGAATTCTCATGAGCTAGAAAAGAAAATTTTAATGAACTAATTGTCTACCTTATGCATTAGGAAATTTCTAAATAAAATGGAATCGTGGATGAGATCTACTGCAAGAATGGAGATAGAAGAGATTGCAATGTAATCCTACTTTGTAAAACTGATCAAATGATAGTTTAAGTACAACAAGCTCTAAATCTTATGAGAGAAATGGAAATCTGTCTTTTTAGGGTTGCATAAGGGTTTTTTCCTCAAATCATGATCCCAAAAGGAAGAAGTGAGGCCAAGACACCTACTAACAACTTTGTGGTGCTTCTTTTATCCCTTATAACCTATTAATGAAGTAAGCCACAAATGAAAGTAAACTAATAAAAAATTAAACAAATATACACTACTTGCAATCAAATACTTCTAAAGACAAGTTAAGAATGAATCTATGAAACTAAGCTAAGAATAAATATACAAGAAGAGAAGCCTTGGTTGCTAGGGTTGGGACCTAACCCAAGAGCTTTAGCACCTTGAGTTAAATCAATATTGGATCAATTAAAAACTCATTCTTTTACCAAAATAGAAAATTACATCAAAGTCTTCAATAAGTTTGTAGCTCGAAAATAACTAGAGTTTTTGCAATAAAAATTTGAATCCTAATGAGGCTTTTGGCCTATCTACTTATACAATTGAAGTCCCCAACGAATTCCTTAAATTTAAGGAGCCTCGGCTCCCAAACTCAAGATAAACTAACTCTTTGTCTATCACTTGCTCTGCTGCTTTCTAATCTTGATCACTTGGCTGCTTGCACTCTGAGCTGGTGGAACCAATGGAGGAATATTCAAATGGTGGAGCAAATGAGGAGTATTTACCTCCTACAATCTCTCTCCTTTGTCCCATTCAAGTTTCAAACCTTAGTCTTGCCAAAACTCTTTGATTTTCTCTTCCAAACATGCATTCAATGCATATTAGTACACTAAGCATAATATATCACTTCAACTCATCTCATTAAACAAAATATAATCAAAACATGTAATAAGTTGTGAGAAGAGTTCATTTGACTAAGCTAGGAGGTAAATTAAGGACGATATAATTAACCAATGATGAGACTCATCAGTGGGATGGTGGGTCTGCGTCTTCTTTGCTTGCATGTTTTCTATAAGTATCAGGAAATATTCTATCACATCATCAAACTATCTACAATATTGACAAGATGGATGCATTGGGTTCTGAAAGTTGTGCACAAAATGTCCAGCTTCACCGTAGTTATAACAAGTAACTTGTCCATGACCTCTGCCAACCCCTCCTCCTCTTCCTCTTCCATAACCTTGAAATCCTCTATGAGCTGTACCGACACTCTGATCCTTAGGCTGTGTTTCCACTTGAATTCAATAGGTGGGGGTTATATCCATCATTAACTCATAACTTCGACAATGGTGCTCATCATGATCGAGAGATTTGCAGAAATTGCAAAACAACTGCTAGGGGTTCTATACCAATTTCTGTAGTAGATGAAAATTTTCTATCACATGTTTTCTTGTATCATCACAAATAGCACACCACGACACTACTCATGTGCTTGACCCAGTGATATTTTTTGGCTTTAAGGGGATAGCCTCCCCCCCCGCAATCAGATAATTTTGATAAACTGAACAATGATCCTTATCATGACTGTGGTCCTTGCATTTTAAGCACCAAACTTCTGCGCAAACATCAGGCTGAGCTTCCTTTCCCTTCTTCAAGCTCTGCAACTCCAGGTATAGACTTACCAGCTACGAGTGAATCTGTTGTACCCCAACGTTCGTACCTTATACTGGCAAGGCTTCCATCCTCATCGTGATTTGCAGAACTTCTTCTTGCATTGTTATCTTCTGTTGTGATAATGGTAATCCTAGGCAAGGCAACAACGAAGAAATGTACCAATATTTGTGTTGTTCATCCATGATGTTCAAATTAGCCTACCGGATTAGGAATTTTAGCCTTTGATTGAAATCCCACAAGGATTCATTTATCATTTGTTGTATTTCCTTAAACTCTGTAATAGACTACTCCTAAGACTTAGGCTTATTAAACTCATTGTTCAATGCTTCTTGAGTCTCTAACAATGTCACTCCTAGTTTGTATTGCTAGTACTTGATATACCAAGTCATCTCCCTATCCTACAATGATGTGAACAACTGTGCTTTCTTTATATTATCATCAGTGATCTGTTGCACTATCCACACAACATTTGCAACAAACCAAAATTACTCCGAGTCTTCCCTCCCTACCCTTTTAAATATCGGCATCTTCGTTGTGTTTTCCATGTTGAATGGTGGAGGTGGAGGTGGAGTGGATGGATGAGGTATCCACGGGATACCTTGAGATACCAACTCCATCGTAGCTCGCAGTGTATTCAAAATAGTTCCTTCATCATCGCTTCAGGAGGATCCTAATAGAAGACTATATTCAGAGCCCGATTCTCCATGCCTTCTGAAGGGCTTTCTCCTTTGCGTATTCGCACATATCAAGGTAATGGCACATCCTATTTTTCACACAACAACATCTTAAACCAAGTTTTTCAAGATTTTAAATACTTACCTCATGGTCCCTTGAAGAACCTGCACCCTGCTTCGTTATAACTAATGTTCATATCAATAATGAGCTTCGTGATGAATCCTCCTATGATGCGATCAATCCCGTGATAAAAAATCTACACGATGTTGTTTTCTGAAGCTTCTAGGCACCTCAATAGCTCTAGAGTCCACACAATAGGACCATGAAACCTCCACATACCTTGAATTTCCACTAATCTAGATAGCCACTCGTGCAGTTCGAAGGGGAAGAAAAAGAAAAAGGCTTCGATTTCATCTGAGTATAGGTATCTATTCAACCATTATTCCTTAGATAATCATGATTTTCTATTGTCCTAAGTTGTGAATGCATTTTCCTTCCGATCGTGCCACTTCTTAATCTATTTCTTAGTAGGGAACCACTTATTTGACATCACACATTCCTCAGATTAATCCTGGTCCCAACAACGAAACCATTTGTTGGGTTAATGGGGCCTGACCTAGGTTCAGCTTTAACTGTGCCAACCAACAAAACCATAATTGTAAGAACTTTTGGCAACAACCTGCATAGCGCAGGCTGCAGTTTGACCCAAAGCAGTATTAGGAGATCCTAGAACCAGGTTTTTCCATCTGGAGGCCTATGTGATTGTCTCCTAAGGTTCTTATATCTTAGATCTATCTCCATGCAACCTTATTCCTTCCGAATAGACAACCACTGCAACTCTATCTAATTTACTGAAATACAAGGACTCCTGTAGGTTTCTGGTACATCCTGCAGGTTTTCCTGTAGTGCCATGTTTTGAGGATAAATTGAGGGAAAACCTCTGGGAAGCCTCTCAAGGTCACCCAAGGGTCTTGCAAACCTTCAAACCATCACCTGAACCTTCCAGCCATCCACTAGCATCCCTAAGCCACCTGCCACATCACCAAAATAGATTAGTTTGCACAATTGATTTTTCATGAAAGGCATAAAAAGACAAAATAGATTTATTACATCCCTTTACATGCATAACAATGATGTTTGATGTTTTTACTTCCATGCCTAGGACAATACCATTTTGTTCATATTAATTTAGCATTATTGCAAAGCATATCTCTTAGCAGTTAATTAGGAAATGGTGTGCCCTATCATTGAATTTCAGCCCTTTCCATTGTTACAGTAGATCAGCTCTCTCTTAGAGTAAATTTCCATTTCTTTCATCAAGGAACCAAGCTTCTTCTAAATCCCTAGAAGTATGGCTTGAAACTAGCTGAGCAGTTATAAAAGGTAGAACCATCTCTTTTACTTGTGTATACAACAATGTCACCTCCAAGTTTGTATGAACCCCGGGTTGATAAAGTAAAACTGGTAGCCCAAAAGTTGCAGCATTCTTGCTACAATATTGCTGCTCATCACTTTTTGGCACCATTGTTGGGGAGGTGTTTGAGTAATATGTGATTACTACTTTCTTTCTTCTATTTCTTGTTTCTAATATTCTTCCATTAGCTTCATTTCTACAAAAGTAATTTAGTTTTCTTCCTTTTCATTTTGCATTCTTTTCTTTCCTTTCCATTCTACAAGTTAGATTTCAATCAAGTAGTTAATCTTTTCATACAGTCAATAGTTTTCATTCAGTCTGCAATTTCAATTCTGTAAGTTATATTTCAATCCAACAATTAGTTTTTCATTTAGTCGGTAGTTTTCATTCAGTCCACAATTTCAATTCTATAATCACTTTCAAAGTTTGAAAAAAAACCACAAAGCAAAACCAAAAACATTTCCTTTCATGCCTCATAGGAATAGGGATAACTTGGGGAATTTTCTTCCAAATACCACCTTTGCATCCAAGAGCTAACCTCCCCTCTTCTTCGGTGGCTATGAATTGGAGGAACCCTTACATGAGTAACAAGACATATTGGGAGAACCTACAGGGGAATAAGAACAACAACAACAACCCATTCCTGCCAAAATAATGGTTGAAAATAGAAGTGACAGAGGGAATAGAGAGAGAGTTGAGGGTGCCTTCCCCATTAGGGAAACCAATGGGGACACTAGGATGAAAAATATAATCCCCTCAGCCCTTCCTCATTTCCATGGCCTGACCACAGAAGATCCCGACACTTTCCTATTTGATTTTTCTATTATATGCCAAACCTATGACTACACAAATGATGAGCATGAGTTAAAACTATTTCCATCTACCCTAAAGGATGCAGCTTTTCACTGGTTCATGGGTTTACCTAGGGATAGCATCACAACTTTGGCTCAGATGCAACAAGCCTTGAACAACAAGCATCAACACTAATATAGGTCTAAAGATACTAAATAGGAAATTTTTAGGATGACCTTAGGTAATGATGAATCCCTAGAGGATTATGAAGAAAGATTCCAGCTTAGCTACAAAAGGGCTAGGTGCACACTTGACCCTGAGTCACTAAAGTTTGTCCTGCTTAGAGGAGTAAGGGAAGATCTTTTGGATACCATACACTTGTTAGCAGGAGGAGATATATACCAGTTACCCTATGAGGATATTAAGACTATATTTAGAAACCATTCTATGGTAGCTAGGAAAAAGGGTAGGAGAAATCAACCGATGGTCAATACATCCTCTTCCAATTCATCCATCAAAGCTCAAATTGGAAACATGCTTGAATATTTCAAGAGTGATATGCTTCAAACCCTTGTCTTACAGATGGACACTATGCACATTAGGAGAAAGCAAGAGGAATGAGTGATAGCCTTGACCATTTTATGTCCTAGATGCACTAGGAGGCACACTAGGAATGAATGTTTTAATGAAATTTTCTTAATATGTGAAGAAAACCACTCCACAGACAAGTGCCCTTCTTTGCCTGGACTCAAAGCCATATATCAAGAAGCTGAAAGGGTCACTAAACAAATCTGCTACATAAACCAGAGGAGACCTCATGGGCTTAGGCCATACTAGCAGGGCATGCAAGGGTCATCCCATGCATATTACAACCCTAACTAGACCACATCCATACCTTCTTGGGGACCCCCTGCTCATCATTCATGTTTTACGCATCCTCCTTTGTCCTTTGCATCTCAGTATCATTCCCAGCTAGCCATCTAGTCATTTCAACCATATGCTCCACCATAACCTTAGTGCAGTGCATCGCCCCAAGGGTGGAGGCCCCAATAAAAAAATGTCCCACATTTGTTGCCTTCACCACCGGCACAACAACAACTGTTACACTCTGCACCACCTAAACAACCCCAGATGCCTACCCAGCCAAATTCGAACCAGAACAACAGACAGACACAACAGTATACAATGGAGAGACATCATATCTAGATTATGCTGTGGAGATCCAGGAAATTAACCTAAGATCTGGGAGAGTTCTCCTGGATAACCAACCTCCACCTCCACCTAGGAATGTTGAAGAAGAAAGAGAGGAAACCATTCTTAAATTAAATCCACCCTTTCCTGATAGATTAACTCAACCACTCCAACCTACCCCATAAGAGACTGAACTTATGGGAGAATTGAAAAACCTATGTGTCAATATTTCACTTCTCCAAGCCATCAAGGATGTACATATTTACAAAAAGTTGATTAAGGAGAAGTGTTTCAAGCATCTAGGTAGGCAAGAAAGAGATGACCCTACCATTAATGTCATTTGACAACTATTTGACTTAATGTTGGGGCAAGTAATCTGTCCAAAGTATTTGGACCATAGAAGCCTTGTAGTAGATGTGCACATCAATGGTAGCATTGTCCCACACACTTTGATTGATCTTGTGGATGCCATTAATGTGATGACCAAGGACACCATGCTCAAGCTCAACCTCCAGGGTTCATTGAAAAATACCACAACAGTCCTACAAATTTTAGACTGCTCCATAGTGACCCCTATGATGGTATCCGTTGACTCTTGGAAGTAACATATAGATTTCCTAGTTCTCCAACTTGAGGCCAAGCTTATTGTTTACCCTCTCATCCTTGGGAGGCTCTGGTTGGCCACTGTCTATGCTTACATTAGCTGTAGAGCTGGGAATATGACCATCAAGAATGGGAATATGTCCAATCAGTTATTCCTATACCCTCCTTCTCAACCATCTCTAGAACATGATTTACCTCTATGGCTGGAAGAGGAGGAGGAAGATGATTTTTTTTTTGCCCAACTGTATACCTTAAAAACAACCATGGGAGGAGGACAACAGGATGAAGATGATTTGATTGAACACCTACTCCAAAGTCCAACTCCCAATACATTTTCCCTAGAAGAAGTAGCAAAGCAAACCTAGAACAACCATCTCGTCGATCTATACTTGGTTGATTCCAACCCTCTCTGTGTCAAAACCATAGACTTCAGCCTTGAGAGAACCTTGAAAATCAATCCTTCTCTTTTTTTTCTCCAAGAGGAGAAGTTGTGCAACATGCTAAGGGAAAATATGGATGCGTTCACTTGGAGTTACAATGAAATGAAGGGAGTACACCCCTGAGTGTGTACTCACCACATTTACATCAAAGAAGGTTTCAATCTAGTCCAACAACCCCAAAGGAGGATGAATCCAGCTCTTAAATATATATTGAAAGAAGAACTGCAAAAATTGCTCGATGCAGGATTCATTTATCTTGTTTCCGACAGTGAGTGGGTCTCTCTTCCGGCATTAGTTCCCATGAAAAATGGTAAGTGGAGCATTTATGTCGATTACAGGGAATTGAACAAAGCCACAATGAAGGACCATTTCCCCCTACCTTTCATCGGCCAAGTGCTAGATGGCCTGGCAAGGAAAAAGTTTTTCTCTTTCTTAGATGGATTTAGCAGGTACAATCAAATCCATATTAAACCGGAAGACTAGGATAAAACCACCTTCACTTGTCCGTGGGGAACTTTTGCCTATAGGGTCCTTCCTTTTGGCCTATGCAATGCTCCTGCCACTTTTCAGAGAGCATTCCTGAGTATCTTTATCGAGTTAGTCCATGATGCGATAGAAATCTATATGGAAGATTTCACACCCTATGGGGGTGATTTCAAGGAGGCTTTGCCCAACTTAGGTAAGGTACTACACAAGTGCATTGAGATGAACCCATCTCTTAGTCCTAGTAAATCTGAATTCTTGATCACTCCAAGGACTCTGCTAGGTCATTCAATATGTCAGCAAGGTCTGCAAGTGGACCCAAACAAAATAGCTATCATCCAAAGGGTCCCACCTCGTCAAAAGTAGAGAGATGTCAGAAGTTTCCTAGGATTAGCTGGATACTACATAAGGTTCATAAAGGACTTCAACAAGTTGGCCTCTCCTTTATTTTGGTTGTTGGCCAAGGGAAATAGGTTTATATGGTCAAATAGTTGTCAAGAGGCCTTTGACATCCTGAAGAACAGGTTAGACACCGCATTGATTCTCTGAGGTCCAAATTGGGACCTTCCTTTTCACATTCATGATGATGCCTCACAAAAAGCCATAGGAGCATCCCTAGGTTAGATAGATGAAAAATTGCCTTATGCCAGTTACTTTATCAGTAAGAATCTGTCAAAGGCTGAATTGAACTACACTATGATCGAAAAGGAGCTCCTGACTGTTGTGCATTCATTGAACAAATTTAGGCATTATATTACAAGTTATCAAACATTTTTCCATACTGAACATGTTGCAATCAAGTATTTAATGAATAAACCTCATGTGAATGCTCGTATTATAAGATGGCTACTTATATTACTGTAGTTTGATCTAACTATTGTTGATAAGCCTAGCAAGGAAAATGTTGTTGCTGACTTTTTGTCCAGATTAACTCTGCCTCCAGGTGAGGAGGGAATGGTTGATGACCAGTTATCGGATGAGCACTTGTTTTCCATTTCAGTTCTCTCTCCTTGGTTTGCTAACATAGAAAACTATTTGGTGTCTGCACAGTTCCCATCGAACTTTTCCTCCAAAGAGAAAAGAAAGATTATGAGGAAGAGCACTCCCTTCAGTTGGATTGGGGTAAATCTCTTCAAACTTGGCCTAGATCAAATCTTGAGAAGTTGTGTAAGGGAGGAGGAAGTCTTTGACATCCTTTTGACCTGTCATGATGGGCGTTATGGAGGTCACTTTGTAGCAAAGAGTACAACATTCAAAGTGTTACAAGCAGTTGGCCCATTCTTCATCAGGATGTGAAAATATATACTAGTTAGTGTGATTGGTGCCAAAGGATGGGAAAGCCTACTCCAAGGGATGAAATTCCTCTACAGCCTCAAGTGACTTTCGAGCCATTTGGCAAGTGGGGAATGGACTTCATTGGACCTATTAACCCTCCTTCCAAGAAAAAACAATACATCATTGTGTGCACTGACTATCCAACTAAGTGGATTGAAACGAAGGTAATTAAGGCATCAATAGAGGGGAAGTTGGTTGAGTTCTTGAGGGAGAATGTATTTTACAAATTTGGGTAACCTAGAGAGTTGGTCACTGATCAAGGCAGCTAGTTTACCTCCAACATGATTGAATATCTACTCAAGCAGCACAAGATCAAGCATAAGACCTCCACTCCCTATCACCCACAAGCTAATGGGCAAGTGGAGGTTACCAACAGAGCATCGAAGAGCATCTTGATCAAAGTGGTTAGGAGTAGCAGGAAATATTGGGCAGATAAGCTAGTTAAGGCCACCTGGGACTATAATACCACTTGGAAGACCACAACTGGATTCACACCCTATGAGATGGTCTATGGGAAAAATGCCTTGTTGTGCATTGCGTTTGAGTATAACACATTAGGGATGGTAGCCCAACTATATCTAGATCTCAGCAGTGCAAAAAAGGAGAGATTGCTTCAGTTAAATGGTTTAGATGAGTTCAGAATGCAAGCCCTCCTACACACAGAGGTAACCCAACTTCAGAGGAAGATCTGGCATGATAAGAACATCAAGGATAGGAAATTTCAAGAAGGTGATTGGGACTTATTATATGATTCCATATATAAATACTTTAAGGGAAAGTTAAGGAAAATATGGCTAGGACCTTATGTTAAAGAAAGATGTCATGATAATGGTTCAGTGTAGATTAGAACCATAGATGCAGAGGCCATTCCTTTACTTTTTAACGGGAATAGGCTAAAAGTTTACAAGAGGCCATTGTGAAAGCAAGAGTTCATTAATGGTAACAATAAAATAGTGATGGTGGTGGAGCAAGTGTCAGCTCCTACCTCATCAAATCATTGAGAAAAAAAAAAGAAAAATAAGGACTCAGGTGATAACCTCCATGAGGCACCTCAGTCCCACTATTGGGTTGAAAACCTCTTGGGGTAGCCCAATGGTGTCAGAAAAAAAAAAAAAAAAAACAAAAAAAAAAAGTTAAAATGAAAATATCTCTAGTTGAAAACCTTTCTTGAGGCACCTAGGGCAAACAACTAGGATGAAAACCTCTTAGAGGTAGCCTAGTTGTTTTAAAAAAAAGAAGAGAAAAATCATGAAAATTTATATTTGAAGGTCAGCAGGAGGATGATCAGAAAACAAAATAGGATCAAAGAGGGACCTATTTCACTCACATTTTTATTTTTCCACTCATCATCATTCATCACTCCACCATTTCTTTCATTTTTTCACTCCTTTGTTTCAAGTTACAAGGGGATTGTGTTTTCTATAGGATCCCCTGTAAACCTACAGGATCCCCTGAAATCCTACAGGAAGTGAATCTAGGGCGAGAAAATGACCTACCATGTCAAAATAATGACATCCCCACATCACAACTTCATTACCATACCTGTCTTCACTTTCATGACCCCTGAATTCACCATAAAAAAAAATCAGTTTCAAAAAAAAAAAAATCACAGTCTTCAAGAGAAAACACAGAGAAGAAAAAATGAAATAGAGAGCAGAAGGGAGCAGCACCTGAATATTTCTCATTCTCCACACTCCTAGTCTTCCTCTCAATCCATGTCATCATCCTCACAATCCCAGCAGAGTGCATGATTAAAAGTTCTAAGGGAGAACCAGGTATAGGACATTTGTAGGAAATCTTGTAGTAGCCATTCACAGAGAATAAAAATCATGAGTAGCAACAAGCTTCCAACATGAATATCCAAGGGCAGAAGGAGCTCCAGAGCAGCAACAACACCATCATCTTCAACACTAGGTACCTAGACATCAAAGGAATCAGCAAAGAGAAATAAAAAAGGAAGGAAAAATAGCATGCAGCCAAAACACAGCAAGCACCTCCAGTCTTCAAAAACTGTAGTAAGGTATTAGCACCACAGGTAAGCATCTCGCTTCACTCTCTATTTTTCATAATGTAGTCAAAATATGTAAATGTTACGAGTAAGTTGGTTTATAAGCAAAAGGTGGCCAGTTAAATTGGCCACCTTCGTTTAGTCGAGAAAGACAAAATAGGTTATCCTCCTACACGTGGCAATAGTCAAGTCAAAGAAAGAGAGGAGAAGGACAAAAGCAGTTAAGTCTACAGAGGCATGAACTGGGATTTGATTATGAGGAGAGGGGAATGATGAGGTGGTATGGGGACCAATGACCCAAAAATAGATAATGTACCTCCCCTGCTAGCACACCACCTCACATAACTCGGCCATAAGAGGAAATATTCGTTGATCCCCACGCAATCATGCATTCATTTCTTCAAGGCTCACTTTACAAAAGTCACTCTCATACCCAGGAAACCTACAAAAGAGGAAAATTCCTTCCCTTTCCTGCACAGGACTTCCTACAGGATTACACAAAAATTCCTACAGGATGACATAGGAATTCTAAAGGATATAGAGAGATAGGCTATATGATTGGCCGAGAGAAGTTTCAGAGGGGAAAACATGGGGGTTGGCTACAACAAATGCTACGAGGAGGTAGGCTCTATAATTACTTCCCTTTTTGAAATTGAATTGAACAGAAAATCCCCTAGTATTGATTAAATTTGGCAGCTGTGTAACGGAATTGTCTCTAGAGTTCATTCAGTTATTTACTTTTGCATTCAAAAATTGTTTCAACCATCTCAACTCCTCAAACTTCAACAACAAAATGAGAGGGCGGTTTAATAGAAGGGAGCCCATTAACACTGTGAGAATCCACCAACACCCTTAGGTGTTAGAAACCTTCACAAGGCATAATTGGATGGTGTATTTTGAAAAATTAAGAGGGTATGATGATGAAGTGGCCCGAGATTTTGCTCTCCCCCTCATTCCACTGACCAGAATCTGTGCCATTGTTGTGGTGAGAGGCCTCTCCATAGAGCTCACTCTTGAAATCATAAGTAGGATTATCACACTTCCCCTTGGAGTACCTTGGAGAAAGGAAGACAAGGGATATAGCCAGATTACCAAGAAGAAGTTCTTCCTAGAGGGAGAAGAGCCCATTGAGGACAAAAATGGAGTAAGGAGAGAAAGCCTACCATACCCCTGGAATGAGGTGAGCTACCACCTTATCAAATACATATCATGTGAGGGTAGGTATAGTTTTATTTATGGGTATCACTTTAGGCTTCCTGAAGAATTGAGGCTTGGAGCAGAAACACCTCCTCACCACAGGCTCAGCGTACCATACTTCCCTCTAAAATCACTGATAGACACAAGCATAATGTTGGAAATAATACTGAGAGGGGGGGTGAATCAGTATTATCACATCAATAAAACTTTTTCATTTCCATATTCAGATTCATATATGCTACTTCCACAACTTCTTATGATTCAGTTAGTTGATCCTTAATGAGTGCATTAGAACATTATCAACCATATTAACAGTAAACAGGTGCAGTAAAATAGAACATATCGTCACACATAAGTCACACACATGAACACCATGATATAAGGTGGAAACCCAATGTGGGAGAAAACCACTTGCTGCAAGTCATCTCAATCTTCTTCTTAATAAGAAAATCCTTTTACAATATTTATGTACTGGTGCAGTCTTATACCAGTACGCAGGCTTCTACCTGGAGAGAGCTACAACCCTCTCTCGTTCTCCAGTCTCTCCTGGAAGGGAGCTACCACCCCCTTAGCTCTTGTACTAGCTAAGATACTAGTACGTAGGCACCGGCCTACAATCCTCTCTCCTCCAGGTACCACGTTTAATGCATTTCCAGATTGGATACTCCTGAAGCACAACACATAATCTGAAAGGCCACGTTTCATCCAATTTTCATACTGGACCCATTAATATCATTGAAGCACATAATCAATCAATCTTCTGAATCACCCAAACACCAGATCAATACATATACAAGGATAATATATGTGTTAGCACCCAGATCTAGTCCATCAGATCACATAAATATGAGTCATTATGATCCTGATCCAATATTAGGTCTCATCCATCAATACTGAAGCTAAACACAATCAACCAAACAGGATATTCAGAATACTGACACCTTTAAACTGTCATCAGAACCCATCAACAACCAGAACCATCTGTGACTTCAAATATCATAGCTCAAATTGTATACGCTACTACAATGAACCAAACCTGCATATATACGTGCTTACACCAAATCCAACCCACGTACAGATCTATAAATATTCAAACATGACTTGCAACGATTTCAAACTTAAGTTACACCCAGTTCAGATCATTTTTCAATATACAAATCTAGAATAAGAATAATCAAATATATAGAGATAGTTCATTTCAAACCATTTGATCCCGATCTATCCTTAGATCTTGTTCTCCATCAACCGGTGAGATCCCTCTTTAGCTCAGATCCAGATCTGCACCATAACCCAATCACAGTATGCTAGATCTAGCACTTTATCAGATAATCAGATAATTCAGATGATGCTTTGTCAAATGATCTCCTTCCTCTTTTATAGCCCTAGTCCTTTCTCAATACCACGGTCCAAAACCATAGGATCAAAAAACTGTTGGACTAATACCATGAACCAACCGTGAAAGTGCGTGAGATCAACACTTTTGGATGCAATACCACGGGCCAAAACCATAGGATAAAAAACTATCGAACTAATACCATGAGCCAATACTTGGGATCAACACTGCTCACGAGGTACCACGGTCCAAAACCATAGGTTCAAATACTAAGGACTAACTACCATGGACCAAAGGTAGGTTCTCCAACATATACGCGCTTTTCCTTGCATGAAGGTGCGTGAACTTTTTCTCTACATATAATAAACCAATACCACGAACCCAATACTTGGGATCAACACTTCTGACGAAGTACCATGGTCCAAAACCATAGGTTCAAATACCAAGGACTAACTACCATGGACCAAAGGTAAGTTCTCCAACATATACACGCTTTTCCTTGCATGAAAGTGCGTGAGATCAACACTTCTGACGAGGTACCATGGTCCAAAACCATAGGTTCAAATACCAAGGACTAACTACCATGGACCAAAGGTAAGTTCTCCAACATATACGTGCTTTTCCTTGCATGAAAGTGCGTGAACTTTTTCTCTACATGAAATAAAATTTTCTCTGCATAAAAGTGCGTGAACTTTTTCTCTACATGAAATAAACTTTTCTCTGCATAAAAGTGCGTGAACTTTTCTCTACATGGAATAAACTTTTCTCTGCATAAAACTGCATGAACTTTTCTCTACATGTAATAAACTTTTCTCTGCATAAAAGTGCGTGAATGTTTCTCTACATGAAGGAGACTTTGTTGCACTATAATTTATCAAATAAATTTGCTGCACTATAATTTATCATTTGTGTGATTTGCCATCAAGGACAACACTTGTCTCATAATGCCAACAATCTCCCCCTTTGGACTTGATGGCAACAATACCAAATCACTCTCCCCCTTTGACATCAAGGGCGAAGGGCGAACCAAGATATTCTCTTCCTAGAAAGGCATTCTGCTGTTCATACTCCCCCTGAGTACCTGTTGAAATCTTTGAATGAGCTCCCCCTTTGTATATGCCAAGGTGTACCAATTTGTTCATGCTACATGTTGAAAGCTCTGCTCTTTCTGAATTGTGTTGTTCATGCTCCCCCTGACTGTAGGAAAGATCTGCAAAAGATGTTCTTCAAGAAGAACCAAGACTTATACATCATGAAAGACCTTCCTATCACCAAAAGACTCAATACATACATCCATCACCCAATCAAGTGAGGATACATCAGAAATATGACAACCAAATACATTACATCTTCATCCCAGGCATAGTGGGGAAACCAAACATAGGCCATTACATGACCTTGATATGACTGAAATATTTCATCAAATGACTAGATAAAGACACACTATTACACCATGAGTCTTGATATGACCTTTACATCGAATGATATACATGACATTTATAACAGAGACCAAACACCTAAATAAGATCATGATAAACATCAGCAATGACAATGAATGATCTGCTCCATAGCATCTGTCACCAGCAACTTGTATTAGTGCATGAATCATCAAGGTATGTCCGTATCAACTCATCCTTTTGAACAGAATTCTGTATATACAGAATCATTCTATCATATGTGAGAAACACCATAACCATCCAGATCTGCATGGACCAAGTATCATCAATTGGGAATATCAATCAACATAAGTACGAAACAACCTATCATCATATAGGTAAGAACTCATCATCATCAAGTCTCCAACAATGCAACTTTGAATAAGCATCCATGTATCCAACCAACAATCCTCATCCATATATGTGCCAAGAACAATAGGAATCCTGCATCATAACTGTGATATATGATCTTTATGCATATGATGACAACATCATATGAGTGACTCATCATCAAGTAAAGAAGATGTGAATTCAAGCTATGTACTTCTCCTTATCCTTATGAAGATCACCATGTAAGCACCATTAGAGGATCAACCACAAATCTGATCTAAATATCAACTATGTAACCCCAAGAATCATCTGAACAACTCATAACCATATCATAGCAACATGAATCATTTAAGCATCATCACCAAGGACTATTAACCATAATGCCAACAATGCATTAAAAGCATATGCTCCCCCTAAACCTGTGCCATCTTGTTTACTGTCAGATCTGATCATTCATATCAGCAAGAAGTATCAATACATCATCATTATCAAGTTAGAAACAAAATACTTCTAACCATCATATCCACACATCATTAGCAAAATGCAACCATTATCAATTAGAGCAAAACTGATCCTTTTCTTGAATCTGTCCCTACTGCCTTTCTTCAAACAATCATATATGCGACTGTGCAGTAACAAATTTGCGTATATATGCAACTTCCCTTTATCAAGCTTGCGTAGGAGATTGAAGTTTTACACTTCCGGCTCCCTCTGTTATGTCTGTATAATGTGTTGTGCTGCCACTTTCTGACTGAACTTCCTTTTTCTTCCATATCTTCAAGTGTGATGATGTTTTCTCCTTTTGGTGTGATGTCCGTGCTTTGTTCCTGCATTCCTTTGCTATATGTCCAAGCTTGTTACATGCATAACATCTTACATGTTTCATATTTGTTTTGTGGCAATCAGCAGCTTTGTGACCAAACATATTGCAAGCAAAGCAATATCCATTAAAGTACCTTGACTGAGATGATCTGTTTGTTTGATGATCTTGAACCCTTCTTCTTCTACATCTGGCTGCAACATGTCCAAGGTTATGACATACATAACATTCAACATTATTCATAAGAGGAGTAAAAGATTTTCTTTGAAGAATTTCTTTCCTTGGTTGATGATGAGATTGACCTTTCATCTCTCTTATCTCCTTGTTGATCATTTTAGATTTCTCTTTAGAGTTCCTTGCCTCACCTTGTGAACTAGATTCACCTTCAATAGATTCATGAAAGCCAAGACCAGTTTTGATAGCAGGAGATCTTTGACTATTAAGAATATCATCCAAGACTTTAGTACTATCTTGAAAACGTAAGAGCTTATCCTTTTCTTCTAATTTACTTTTCAAGATATTTACCTCAACCTGAAGTTGTTCTTCTTTTTCTAGATATTGCTTCTTCATGTCTTCTTCAGCTTTCCTTTTTTCTTCCAACTAATGCTTTAGCTTGAGAATCTCCTTTTCTTGTTCTTCATTCAGATCCTGTTGCATTTGATGAATTCTGTAGGCACATTCTAGCTGAGATTTTAAGCTGATAACTTCGTTTCCCTGTTTTTCAATATCTTGGACTAGATCTTTATTCTTCTTCTTTGATTCTTCAATATCTTCCTTTAGAGAGCGGATCATGGCTTCAAGACTTAGATAGTAACTGGATCTATCTCTGAGTTTCTTGATGGTTGTGTTCTTTTCATTGACTTCATTTCTTAGAGATGTTGCTTCAACCTGCAACTTTTGATATTTCTCCTTGAATAACTCTCGTTGAGCCTTTTGTCTAGTAACAGCTTCTTTGAGGGCACCACTCTTTATGTTCATAAGTATTTCTTGTTCACTAATTTGATATCCTTCTTCCTCACCCATAAGAGCACATTCAGTTGTTTCATTATCACTTCCATCTTTTCCAAATGGATAGATAGCTGGAACATCAGAGGATAGCAAATTCATACCTGATAGTTCATCTTCATTCTAAAATGATTCCGAATCTGAATCTGAATCTGAAGAGCTTCTTATACCTAATCCCCAATCGATTCTCCCACTATCATAGTTCTTCTGAGATGTCTTCTTCTTCTTATGAGCTTTCTTCTTAAGCTTCTTTCCCATTGTTCCACAGATCTCCTTCAAGCGATCAAGTTTCTACCAAAGGACCTGCTCTGATACCAATTTTTGGAAATAATACTGAGACGGGGGGGTGAATCAGTATTATCACATCAATAAAACTTTTTCATTTCCATATTCAGATTCATATATGCTACTTCCACAACTTCTTATGATTCAGTTAGTTGATCCTTAATGAGTGCATTAGAACATTATCAACCATATTAACAGTAAACAGGTGCAGTAAAATAGAATAGATCATCACACATAAGTCACACACATGAACACCATGATATAAGGTGGAAACCCAATGTGGGAGAAAACCACCTGCTGCAAGTCATCTCAATCTTCTTCTTAATAAGAAAATCCTTTTACAATATTTATGTACTGGTGCAGTCTTATACCAGTACGCAGGCTTCTACCTGCAGAGAGCTACAACCCTCTCTCGTTCTCCAGTCTCTCCTGGAAGGGAGCTACCACCCCCTTAGCTCTTGTACTAGCTAAGATACTAGTACGTAGGCACCGACCTACAATCTTCTCTCCTCCAGGTACCACGTTTCATGCATTTTCAGACTGGATACTCCTGAAGCACAACACATAATCTGAAAGGCCACGTTTCATCCAATTTTCATACTGGACCCATTAATATCATTGAAGCACATAATCAATCAATCTTCTGAATCACCCAAACACCAGATCAATACATATACAAGGATAATATATGTGTTAGCACCCAGATCTAGTCCATCAGATCACATAAATATGAGTCATTATGATCCTGATCCAATATTAGTTCTCATCCATCAATACTGAAGCTAAACACAGTCAACCAAACAGGATATGCAGAATACTGACACCTTTAAACTGTCATCAGAACCCATCAACAACCAAAACCATCTGTGACTTCAAATATCATAGCTCAAATTGTATACGCTACTACAATGAACCAAACCTGCATATATACGCGCTTACACCAAAGCCAACCCACGTACAGATCTATAAATATTCAAACATGACTTGCAGCGATTTCAAACTTAAGTTATACCCAGTTCAGATCATTTTTCAATATACAGATCTAGAATAAGCATAATCAAATATATAGAGATAGCTCATTTCAAACCATTTGATCCCGATCTATCCTTAGATCTTGTCCTCCATCAACTGATGAGATCCCTCTTTAGCTCAGATCCAGATCTGCACCATAACCCAATCACAGTATTCCAGATCTAGCACTTTATCAGATAATCAGATAATTCAGATGATGCTTTGTCAAATGATCTCCTTCCTCTTTTATAGCCTTAGTCCTTTCTCAATACCACGGTCCAAAACCATAGGATCAAAACATTGTTGGACTAATACCATGAACCAACCATGAAAGTGTGTGAGATCAACACTTTTGGATGCAATGCCATGGGCCAAAACCATAGGATCAAAAACTGTCGAACTAATACCATGAGCCAATACTTGGGATCAACACTTCTGACGAGGTACCATGGTCCAAAACCATAGGTTCAAATACCAGGGATTAACTACCATGGACCAAAGGTAAGTTCTCCAACATATACTCGCTTTTCCTTGCATGAAGGTGCGTGAACTTTTTCTCTACATATAATAAACCAATACCACGAACCCAATACTTGGGATCAACACTTCTGACGAGGTATCATGGTCCAAAACCATAGGTTCAAATACCAAGGACTAACTACCATGGACCAAAGGTAAGTTCTCCAACATATACACGCTTTTCCTTGCATGAAAGTGCGTGAGATCAACACTTCTGACGAGGTACCATGGTCCAAAACCATAGGTTCAAATACCAAGGACTAACTACCATGGACCAAAGGTAAGTTCTCCAACATATACGCGCTTTTCCTTGCATGAAAGTGCGTGAACTTTTTCTCTACATGAACTAAACTTTTCTCTGCATAAAAGTGCGTGAACTTTTTCTCTACATGAAATAAACTTTTCTCTGCATATAAGTGCGCGAACTTTTCTCTACATGGAATAAACTTTTCTCTGCATAAAACTGCGTGAACTTTTCTCTACATGGAATAAAATTTTCTCTGCATAAAAGTGCGTGAACTTTTCTCTACCGGAAGGAAACTTTGTTGCACTATAATTTATCAAATAAATTTGCTGCACTATAATTTATCATTTGTGTGATTTGCCATCAAGGACAACACTTGTCTCATAATGCCAACACATAAAGGTGCAGGAGGGAAACCACCAATAGTTAACGCACCATGGGTTAATTAAAATAATCATAGAAGATGCCCTCCAAAACCTCAGAATTCCTATCGAGTGGGAATATTCTAGAGACATGCAGGCAGAGGAGCATATCAAATTCCTCACATATGACATTAGTCCTACTATCAATGAAAAATATGAGCAAGAAATTGAAACATATGGAGAAGAAATAGAGAGGGATGAAGATGAGATAGATGAGGAGGAAGAAGCAGAGAAATAGAAGGAAGGTAATGTGGAAATAGAGGAAGATTTCAAGGAGGAGACTGATAAAAAAGATGAGGATTTAGAAGGAGAAGAAGAAGGAAAAAACATAGAGGAAAAGGGAAATGGAAAAGATGGGGCAGAAGACAAGGAGGAGTCACCTAGGATGTCTCCAGAACCCACTAACAAAGAAGCATCAGTGTCCCTCACTGCTCTTAGCACCCCTATCAAATAGTAAGGCAAAAGACAAAGGAAGACCCCCTTATATTTCAGAATAGGGAAAAGCACAAGGATAAGGCAGGGGAAACCCAAAACTCCAACCAAAGTTCCCATTGTAATTAAGGACTCACCTAAACAGCAGGAGAAAATGCCTCCTCCTAAGTCTCCTATCACCTATGTGAGAAGGCCTATAACTAGATCCACCCCCTCTAAAGGAAAATAAGTCCTACAGGATACACAAAAGGACCTACAGGAAGCAGAAACAGTCCTAAAGGAGACTTTACTAAACCTACAGGAGACTCAAAAATTGGATAAGGAGGGAAGCCTACAAGAAGAAACTAAAGAAGAGGACCCAGAGCTAAGGGAATCTAGCCCCCAACCTAACCTTGACTTCTACTACAAATATATTGAAGGGGGCACGGTCATCCCACAAAAATTTTCTATTCCACTATCCTTTGAGCTTGAGAAGGAGAGAGCCAGAACTCATAGATGGATGCAGATTCCCAAGTCCAAGGGGGTGGAGGAAATTGGTCACATGGAGGAGAAGCTCAAGGAGATGAGAAGAGAACTAAGAAGCTTGATGGAGAGAGAGGCCATAATGAAAAATTAGTTAGAGACAGAAAATGCATGGTTGAAAGGACAACTACAAGAAAGAGAGAATCAATCAGCATCCATGGCCAGTCTCTCTTTGGAAGCAATCCACTGTAGGATGCCATATAAATCCTATACCATATACCTTAAGGAACAATGGTTGCAGTTCCAAATCAAGACCCTAGCACAGAGAGGCACTATACCATTTCAAGATTACAGATAGTTCATTGATCTTTGTGATCAAAGTACATTAGAAGATAGGGCCAAGATGTCTGAGTTTTATCTGCATAACATGGCCTTAACAATCATGAATGTATGGGACCCTAATGGCAAGCTAGGATATTTCCAATTGATGGCTTTGGCATCATGGATGAACCATGAGGAAGCAAGGGCTGCATAAATGAAGAAGATATTGGCAAGAGAACAAATAGAGCCTCTTATGATCAAAGCGGAGTAGTCCAATCTAGTGGCCCTCATTAGTATACACAATTTAATTGCAAATGATCCTTAGCTTGCACCCAGGTATCTTGTTGCCCAAGAGCAAGAAATTTCACATTTTGAGGACATGTTCAGGTTGTTAGGGGATGACAGCACACAATCTTGCCTGAGGAGATGGAACACATTGCAATACTGTTTAATGATAAGAGAGTACCACTCTCCTCAAAGAATGAGAGAAGCACTAAACAGGACACCCACGTACAAGCAATTGACGCAAAGGCTCAAAGTGAATTGGATTGGCTTGAGACTCAGTCCACCACTGCTCCTAGGGATGCTAGAAGGAAGGAAGGAATAAGAAGAAATGAGGCAGTGGGAGGAGGTAGAAAATAAGGCAGGTTTCTATGAAAAAGAATAGGAAACCACAACAGAGGCATGGAATGTCAGGGAGGCCACTAGAGCTATGAAGGACATGGATATTGATTGAGTTGCTCATACAATGAGAAAGACTTTTAGTAGGGGTGATGATGAGCCTCATCATTTGGTAATTATATGGGCCTTAATTCGCCTCCTAGCTTAGTCAAACCAACTCTTCTCACAACTTATTACATGTTTTGATTATAATTTGTTTAATGAGATGAGTTAAGGTGAGATATTATGCCTAGTGGACTAATACGCATTGAATGTAGGTTTGGAAGAGAAAATCAAGGAATTTTGGCAAGACTAAGGTTTGAAACTTGAATGGGACAAGGGAGAGAGATTGTAGGAGGTAAATCCTCCTTATTTACTCCTCCCCCATTCCAATATTCCTCCATTAATCCCACCATCTCAGACTGCAAGCAACCAAGTCATGAAGATTAGAAGGTAGCTGAGCAAGTGATAGAGAAAGAGTTAGTTCATCTTGAGTTTGGGAGCTGAGGCTCCCTAAATTTAAGAAAGTCATTGGGGACTTTGGTTATATAAGTAGAGAGGCCGAGAGCCTCATTAGGATTCGAATTTTTATTGCAAAAAATCTAGTTATTTTCGAGCTCCATATTTGTGGAAGACGTCGATGTCATTTTCTGTTTTGGTAATAAGAATGACCTTTTTCTTGATCCAGTACTGAGTTAACTTAGAGGGCTGAAGCTCTTGGGTTAGGGTCCAACACAGGTATCAAATGCTACTACTCTTCTACCTTTATGCTTAGCTCAGTTTCACAGATTCATGCTTAAACTGTCTTTAGAAGTATTTCATTACAAGTAGTGTAGATTTGTTTAATTGTTTATTAGTTTACTTCCATTTGTGCCTTACTTCATTAGTAGGTTAGAAAGGATAAAAGAAGCACCATGAAGATGTCGGTAGCTATCCTGGCCTCACTTCTTCCTTATGGGATCATGATTTGAGGAAAAGACCCTTATGCAGCCCGAAAAAGACAGATTTCCATTTCTCTGATAATATTTAGAGTTTGTTGTACATAAACTAGCATTTGATAAATGTTGAAAAGTAGGATTACATTTCCATCTCTTCTGTCTCTATTCTTGCAGTAGATCTCATCCATGATTCCATTTTATTGAACAATTTCCTCATGCACAAGGTACACAATTACTTCATTAAATTCTGCTTTTCTACCTCATGAGAATTCTTCTTGTTTACATGACGTTTTGGAAATTACACATGTTTGATGTAGAGTAGGTGCATCAAAAGTAGAAAGAAATCTCATAGCAAGGAACCACCTTCCAATTTCATACACCCATAGGCATTCCTTGTTTTCATCAAAACCTTCACCAATTTCATCATTTTACATAGAAATTTCCCCAAGCATTTTGAGCAAATCCAACCATCTCCTAAACTTGGTTTCCAGTTATGAGTGACCCTAGGCCTCTTCTCATTCAATTCCACTCATCCACCACCTTCCCTAATCCTTCCATGACCTCAGACATCCATCGTTTTTCTCACGGTTGTATCCTATAGAAATACAGGGAATCCTGTAGGTTTCTAGTACATCCTGTAGGTTTTCCTGTAGTGGCCTTTTTTGAGGCCGAATTGAGGGAAAACCTCTAGGAAGCCTCCCAAGGTCACCCAAGCGTCTCCCAAGCCTTCCAAACATCACCTAAACCTTCCATCCATCGACCAGTATCCCTAGGCCACTTGTCACATCACTGAAAGAGATTAGTTTCCACACTTGATTTTTCAGGGAAAGCATAAAAGGAGAAAACAAATTTATTACAGCCCTTTACATGCATAACAGTGATGTTTGACGTTTTTACTTCCATGCTTAGGATAGTAGCATTTTTTTCATGTTAATTTAGCATTATTGAAAAGCATAACTCTTAGCAGTTAATTAGGAAATGGTGTGCCTTAGCATTGCATTTCAGTCTTTTCCATTATTACAGTATATCAGCGCTTTCTTAGAGTAGATTTCCATTTCTTTCATCAAAGAAACAAGCTTCTTATAAATCCGTAGAAGTTTGGCTTGAAAACCCTAGTGGTCTCTCGCCAGCTAAACAATGACAAAAGGCAGAACCATCACTTTTACTTGTGTATACAGCATTGTCACCTCCAAGTTTTTACGAACCCCGGGTTGATAAAGTAAAGCTGGTAGCCCAAGAGTTGCAGAATTCTTGCTGCAATATTGGTGCTCATCACCCATGCACAATATCTAGATGATAAGGGTGGAGCCTCACGAAGAGGATCATAACATCAATATCATAAGGAGTAGTGGTATGGCCATATGTGAAGATAAGGGAAAGAAGCGAGAAATTGATGGATGGGTGCACAAGGATTTTGAAAAGGAAGTTGGTTTTGACCTCAACCGAGCTAAAGAAACTTTCATGGAGGATAAGAAGAACTTGGCTAAGGCTTCTACATCGGGGATTCACGAAAAACTGGGTGGAAATAGTGAAGTGGAAGATGTGGATCCTTCGTTGTTAGCCACTTTTCTCAAAACTTATATGAAGTTGTTGAGGGATCTAAAGGTGGTAGAAGGGCTCCAGGAGCTATTCAAAAATTGCATGGGAAAAATTAAGATTCCTTCAGAGCAATGCCCTGTTAGGAGACTCGATAAACACAAGAAGTGAATTGGGCATGAGGTGAGGCTAACTGTGCAGATCAGGGAGTTTGAAATGGAACAAGTCTTCCTAGATTTGGGTTCTGATGCGAACGCAGTCCCAAAGCAGACATGGGAAAGGACAGGGATACCTATGCTACAATGGTATCCTATACAACTAAATATGGCCAATCAACAAAAGATCTTTCCTATGGGGCACCTGTATGGGGTAACAATGGACATTGAAGGAGCAAGAGCATTGGCTAACTTTGAGGTAATTGAAATAGTGGATGACAACTATCCTTACCCTGTGCTACTAGCAATTGGTTGGGACTTCGACATGGATGTGTTGATTAATGTGAAGAAGAGAAAGATGACACTTGAGAAGAAGGTGCATAGGGTTATTGTGCCACTGGACCCTGCTGAAGGAGTGTGGTACACTAAACCGGTCCGCGACTATGTGGATGATGATGATTTGGATCAAATCTAAAAGATTACAACACCCGATGAAGAGTCAATCAATCCCACTGTAGATGGGTGCATCGCATGGGTTAGAGACATATCATGTACCTCATACTTAGATGAATAAATCGAACACTAGCAGAATATGTTGCATGAGGTCTCTAAGCTACGTTGCAATATGATGACAAAATCGTTGCAGTACGTACCTATGGAGGTAATGAAACTTCCACGTTATTATGACTTAAATGATGTTAATATTTTTTTGGATGAGTTTCAAAGGGGGTTTCCTGAGGTACATCGTTTCCAGGAACTTGAATTGGCACTATGAACTACGCCTTCCCATTGCTGGGGTACGCATAAGGAAATCTTCACTAACTGGAAGGAATACAAGAGAATGATGAAGCTACAGTTTGGATATGCTAATACCTGGATGATTGAGAAATATAGCGAAAACAATGATCCATGAGAACACTTGGTGTAGTGGACTAAATCTTGGGGATAAGAGCCATAACCAGAATGGGTACATATGCTCTGTCACACCCTCAATACTATCCTAATGAATTGGTATTTGGACACAGAGCTATGCCATGGGACGACTGAATGGGATATCTTAAGGGAAAGATTCTTATTAACCTTCAGGTTTGAGGATGGATTTGAGTGCATTGATGAAGTGATTCAAGAAATTAAGGCCACTATCTTTAGAACTCTTAAAGAGCTAGTAGAATGGGTTCAACCAGTCTAGAGTAAAAAGTTGCACCATGAGTTGGAATGCTACAATGTAACCACAGAAGAATAAGAAGACGATCTATGAAAAATCAATATCCCAGAGACTGAAGGACAACTTGAGGTTGAAGAACCTAAAGCAAAGAACCCTGATATGTCCAAACGTTTGAAGACCATTAAAGTAAAGATTAGATCTGACACACAGCCTAAGTTTTCCAATATAGGGGATTATTGGGATGAAGATACAGTTGAAAAAGTTGCAGAGCTACTGCGCAAATACTAAGACTTGTTTCCTGGCAAGTTCTCAAACCTAAAAGGGATAGTAGGGGATCTGGGAGTGATTAAGACCAATTTAAAGCCCGATGTGAAGCTCGTAGAATAGAGGCCCTACCAGTTGAATCGAAAGTATAAGGAGAAGGTGCACAAAGTGCTAGACAAAATGTTGGAAGCTGGAATCATTGAACTAGTAGAAGAATCTAATTGGGTGAGCCCTATGGTTGTTTAAGAGAAGAAGCAACTCGGTGAAATTATAATATGTATAGACCTGAGAACGCTCAATGATTCATGCATTCATGAACCATTTCCAACACCTTTTAGGAATGAAGTTTTGGAGAATGTTGGAGGACATGAAGCTTATTCGTTCACTGATGGGTTCTCAAGGTAACATCAAATTAAGATCATGCTCGAGGATCATAGTAAGATGAACTTCATGATAGAGTGGGGATGTTTCCACTACACCATGATGCCATTTGGACTGAAGAATTCACCCGCGATATTTTCAAGAGTTGTAATTGTAGTGTTCAATGAATTCATCCATAAATTCTTAGAAGTGTATTTTGATGATTAGACTTTGTTTGAGTTGGTAAAACGCCATGTTTCAAGTTTTCACCTCATGTTGGGTACTTGTCGCATATACCAAACCACCCTAAATTTGTAGAAGTTTATATTTTGCATGACTTATGTGATATTGCTAGGTCATGTGGTATGGAAGTAGGGATTAACGGTAAAGTTTGCGAATATAAAAATGATTGTCAATTTAGGAGCTCTGAAGAATGTAAAGAAGTTGCACACAATGTTGGGGCACACTAGTTACTATAGAAAGTTCATCAAATCTTATGCACAGATAATCATGTTGATGGAAAAATTACTAAAGAGGGAAGCAACCTTCCACTGGGATGAAGAGTGGCAACACAGTCTAGATGTGTTAAAGGAAAAGATGGTGACTGTGCTGATTTTGGTGTTCCCTGACTCGAAGAAAGAATTTCATTTGCATGTGGATGCCTCTTGTATTTCTTTGGCTGTGGTATTGACCCAACCAGGTGAAGGTGAGATAGATCACCCTATAGCCTTCGTGAGTAGGAAAATGTCAAACGATGAGAATAATTATTCAACTGCAGAGCGCAAAGGATTGGCAATGGTCTACGTGCTATAGAAGTTTCAACATTATTTGGTGGGAATGCATTTCAAAATGTGTATAGATCACTCCTCTCTCAAGTACCTGGTCAACAAGCCTGTGTTGGGGCGGAGATCTGCAGGTAGTTATTACAGTTTCAGGATTATGACTTCGAGGTGGTTGTGAACCCTAGACGGTTGAATGCAGGACCAGATCATTTATCCCAGATTGAGAGGGTTGAAAAACCAACTAGTTTGGAAGAAGGGTTACCAGTATCTCTTTTTTGTACGAGTTGCAGATGATCACTTTGTTGATATAATTCAGTTTCTAACTACTGGAATAGCCTCGAAAGGGTATTCTACTTAACAGAAGGAGTTGGTGGTCCACGCAGTTGAATTTTCTGTGACTGCGGGACACTTGTATAAGATGTGTACTAATGAAATACTGCGATGATACATTCTGAAATTTGAATGATCTAGTATCCTTGCTAAAGCTCATGGAGGCGTGGTCAGTGGACACTATGTAGGTAGAGAGACTGTACAAAAGATTCTGCGCACAGGATTATGGTGGCCAACACTACATATGGATTCTAAGGAATATTGCAAGGCATGTGATGCATGTCAAAGGACGGGAAAGCCATCGCGAAGGGATGAATTGCCCTTTAATCCTCAGATTTCATTACAAGTGTTTGAAAAATGGGGTATTAACTTTGTGGGTCTAATACAGCCCCCAAGGAAAAATACAAGTGCGCGGTATATTATTACTCCAACTGACTACTTGACAAGATGGGAAGAAGCACAACTGGTGAAAGACTATACTGTCGCTACAATGACGAAGTTACTATATGAGTATCTCTTGACAAGATTTGGGTGTCCAAAGATACTCATGAGTGATAGAGGCACGTACTTACTCAATGAAACTATTTTTGCGATGCTCGAAGAATTTCAGTTTTATCATCAAAAGAGTACACCATATCATCCTTAGGAAAATAGTACAGTTGAAGCGTTCATTAAAATCTTGGAGAATGCATTGATGAAGATCTACAATTCATAGAGGAATGACTGGGGTGTGTGTATACCAGTGATCCTATGGGCATATAGGACGACGTGTAAGAAGTTGACTAGAAAAACCCTATTCAGACTAGTCTATGGGATAGAGGCTGTGATGCCCATGGAGTATATTGTGCTGAGTTTGTGAATTGTAGCATTGACCGATATGGTGGACCACAAGACTATGGATGAGAGCCTTGCACAGTTGTTGGATTTATAAGAAAATAGGTTTTTAGAAAGATTTCACCAACAGGTGCAAAAGGACCGCGAAGAGGCACCACACGATCAACATATTAATAAGTTGTGCACCTTAAAGTTGGATGGTTTAGTGCTACTATATGATAGAAAGTTCATAGACTTCCTCGAGAAGTTTCAAATGCACTGGTTGGGGCCCTATGTAGTCAATGAAATTAGAGATGGTGACACAGTTCAGTTTGCAAAGCTGAATGGGCAAACATTTCCAGGAAGAGTCAATGGGAGTAGACTGAATTTATATCAAGGAGATCCTGCCCCTGCGTAATGAATATAAGATGGTAGGACAATCATATTACTCCAGGCAACTGCAAGGAAGTATGAGACTATAAACTACACTGCCCAAAGAATGGGAAAAATAAGTAAGGGAGCTGCGTGAGGGAAGCCAAAAGTGCGCTAGTGTGCCAAGAGAACTACGCAATGGAGGATGGTGCCATGTAAATAAGTCTAAAAATAATAGTTGGGTGCACTGTAGCTGATTGGATTGTGAAAATCCTATTAGGAGGAGCGGGTAGACAACATTTATGGCACAAATCATTGGCAATATGCCATGAAAGATGCGTTTATGATAGGATTTTGAAGGGAATAGTTGGATTTGAATTTGAAATTACCTATAAATATGGCATGTTGGCTTGTAGTAGAACACTTTTCCTTCTAAAATTTATTTGTAAGCTCTATTGTCTGAAACCTATGAACTGAGAAGATTGGGATAAACTTGTTTCACAACCTGCATTTGCAAATTTGCTTGAGAGGAACTGCGAGCACATCCTTGAGAAAATTACTGGAACTAATCCTGCAGAGGGTGATATCTCTTAAGCCACTATCTCTAAAGTCGTTGTCTCTGATTCGGCAACCCCTGAAATTGTGTTGCCAATGGAAGATACGCCATATGTGCCTATGGAAATGAGGTTACCTAGGCATAAATAATCTACAGCTAAGGAGAAGCAGAAGAAAATACATTCTGTATCAGTGAGGTAGTCACTAAGGAAGAACCCTTTGGAGGTCTGGTAGAAAGGAAAGATGGATAAGGCAAAATAGCCATACGATCCCTTAGATCTTGATGAAGAGGAGCATCGTGATAGGGTCAAAGAGTTCGATGTTGAGGAGGGTGAGCCTATCACTAGGCTCCCAGAGTACATGCCTCTATGAAAGGGCAAAGTGAAGGTACCCAAGAATCCTGATTTAGGCAAATTTATGGTGTCTACCCTGATATTACCGAAGAAAGTTCCATTTGAAGGAACAAAGTTACGATGTATCCCTACACTAAAAATGGAGGACTGTAATTTCGTTGATCACAAGAAATTACGGCATTTGGCCATAAAAAAATATCTAGCAAAGATATATTACGAGGAGACCGGAGTCACATGATTGGAGACTATGAAGTGGGTCATAGGGGTTGAAAAAGCCTGATTGTTGAATATGTTATGGGTACTACGCTTTAAATGAACCACTGTCAACATAGTGTGTGTATGCCAATTGCTTGAGCTAGTGAGTGATGGGTGTCTCTAGTTGAGACAGCCCATCCGAATAACAAACATGTTGATCCACCGTATCCCAAGGTTTCCCTACCAAGGGTTGGATCCCACTAAGGATTTTGTAGGCAAGAGTGAAGACAAGAAAATTGCTAACAAGATGAAGTGCGAGTATGGCTTAGTGTAGAAGTCACGCAAATACGCTATCCTCACCATCGCTGACAGGGCGGTGTAGTTTATCACCCAAATATTGGCTTGCAATATTATGAGAAAGTGCAATGTAGATGAGGTGCCAGAGGTAGTCATTTTCTTGGATGCATAGTGCATGAAGGGGGTGCAGTACAACTGGGCACAGTACCATTGCAAAGAGTTCCCTTTGAATTGTCGTGAAGTGCAAGATCATAGAAAGGCATTCCATTATGTCTGCCTATTGTTATTGATTCTCCTCATCCCCTAGAGGTTCCCTGAGGACATCCAGTTCCTTGCACATGACGATGATTTACCAAAGGTCACGAAGTTCACTTTGATATTGGAAACGGAGGTCCTAGAGAGGGTCATGGATATGAAAGTATTTTGGTTGTTGGTCGAGATGGATCTTCACACTGTGATTAGCTAGAGGCCAAGGCTATCACCGACATTGTTCAGGAAATTGGAGGCCTATGCAGATTTTAAACCATATTTTCATAATGTATCCATCTGCGCGAAGCGAGACCCTATGAAAGTATGGTACAAGTTACCAGGTAATGGATGTAGATGTACAAGAAGTCATAGGAAAATGGCCTGACGAGTGAAGGCAACCATCAGATCTCGGTTCCGGAACAAGAATGACTAGGGAAATTTCCTCTCTACAAGCCAAAATAACACGAAAGGAAAAAGGAAGTTGTGTAGGCTACTGCTCATGAGAAGGAAGCACAAAAAAAGAAAATTGTTGAGTAGGTAGCAGCCCGAGAAAAAATAAGACTAGAAAATAAGGAAGTTATTGCTAAGGCAGCCGCTGAAAAGGAGTGCGCCATGAAGGAGGCCACATAGGAAGTGGAGGAGTCTTCTTCTCAACATACTGTAGAGAAAGAAGGGTATGAGGAGGAAGGAGGTAGTGGCGGGGAGTAGAGCACTCCCTTTATATTACAGAAGTGGACCAGAGAGACCACTTTCAAGTCTCGAAAGAAGTAAAAATATGATAAGCATGCACATGTGGATCCAATGGTTGTCATTAAGGGGGACTTGGATGAGATTGGTGATAAGGTTCGAGACACCACAAGGAAGCTATGGACTCAATTCGAGTAGTAGTACATGTAGATGTTGGGAAGTGTCCAAAAGGATATACATTAGTTGTAGATTCAAATAGGTTGAATTTAGGCAAGCGTGGGACAAATGAGCGGGATTGAAGTGAGCCAACAACATGCCAATACGTCAGTGCTAGACATGGAAAGGACTATGGACCTCAGAGTAATTATGTTACTAGAAGGATTAGTGCATGTAGAGGTAGATGAAGAAAACACCCAGCTCACACAGATCAAGGATGTGGGTATGAACATATGTGCGCTACCTATTGATACCCTCCACGCACTTCATTAGGCAGTCATAGACAAACTTAGGATCAGGGAGTAGCGCACACTATCAATCCTTAGCAAAGTTAAGATGAACAATGAGAATATTTTTATAGAAAAGACTCAAGTGTTGAAACGAAAGGAAGAATTAGCTGCACGAAGCTATAAATTGGAGGCAGTTATTGCACAATAATGCAATATGTTCCAGAACACCACATTCCTGAGGTTGTAGAAGTAGCAGTGAAGATTCGGAAGATGGCTTCTATAGTCAGAGAACTGAAGGATGAGATCGGATGAGTAACCTTTAAATTTCAAATGAAGATCTCAGAGATGAAGTTGAAATTGCATCCAACCACTCTACCAGAGGTCCAGGATCAGCGCGGAGCAGCCATCAGGGAAAGCATGGGCACATTGGATGAAGCACTCACAGGTTAAACACTAATTTTCAAACAGGACATTGATATATCGATGACTCTACAAGAGTATCCAAACCTATAGAAACTTGGTAGAAACATTCGGGAGACACAATGATACTTTGATGAAATGAGGGTGACTACCCGCACTTTCATGACAATCTAGTGCCTCACTTGATTGCAGGAAGGAAAATAGTGGCAATCAAAAATTGAAGAGCTACAGAGAAAATAGGTCATTTTAAAGGCCATAATACATCCATGGAAAAAGGAAGCATATCATCTTACTCTGTCAGTCCAGGACAAGTGGAAGGCACTCCAGTAGACATAAATAACAATGCCCCTACCGATGGAAGGCCTGACTACAGAAAAGCTAGTAGAGTAAGCACAGCAGGCCATAATACAAGGTTTCGTTGACTTTGCACCATTGCAGATCGAGTTTAGTGAACTCCGCAACGAGATTGAGGTCCCAACGAAGTGACTCGGGTGTGAGTCACCATATTTGTGTTGGGGGGCTATTGGGATGGGGTCCCTGAAGTGAATTTTGTTGTGTTCTGAGTCATTTTTGTAATATCTTTTTGCAGTGAAGGGAAAATATCCACCAAATATGGAAAGAGGAGCGCGAAGATAAGTAGACTCAAATGGGCTTTAGTCCCTTAGTTGGGTAGGTGATAGAGTTGTTTTGAGACTCGCCCATGGTTCACGGACCATGGTATTGTAAAGCAAATGCTATAAATAGATGAGCATAACAAGTCTTAGATATAACTAGAGGGGAAAAAGAATCATTGTAAGGGCAAGGTGCCAAGGTAGGAAAATTTTGTATCCTATACTTAGGCAAAAGGAGTAGGCTCCTATAGTTGAGTGCACAAAGACCTTGGTAAGTCCACAGCTGAGTGTGCTGGCCCTTGCAGCTGCATGTGCAGGGATAAGAAGTCTATATCTGAATGTCTATACTAAAGAAAGATTTTTTTGGGTTGAAATTGAAGCATCTATGTCCTTTTGTTTACTTCTGCATAGTTTACGTATGTTCACTCTGTAATCTCTTTAATATGAACTAATTCTTATTTATTGTGCGAAACTGGTAGATTTGTAATCTCTATGCATGATAAGTATAATTGAATACCTTCGCTAAGATCCTAAATTCAATTAGACAGAGTTATAATAGCTGTTTGTCGGAAGGAAAAAGGTTGTGTGAAGATAGATATAAGGTATAAGAACCTTAGGAGACCATCACACAGGCCTCTAGATGAAAAAACCTAGTTCTATCATCCTGTAATACTACTTCAGGTGAGACTACAACCTACGCTATGATGGTTATTGCTGAAAGGGCCAACAATTAGCGCTTCTTTGGTCTTCTCTGCGGTCAATTTTGTTGAGTTTTGAGTCATTTTTGTAATATATTTTTATAGTGAAGGTAATGTCTTCACGAAATGTGGAAAGTGGAGCATGCAACTAAGTAGAGCCAAAGGGGCTTTAGTCCATTAGTTGGGTATGTGATAGAGTTGTTTTGAGACCTACTCATGGTCTACAAACCATGGTCTTGGAAAGAAAATTCTATAAATAGACGAGTGATAGCGAGTCTTAGATATAACTGGAGGAGAAAAAGAATCATTGTAAGGGAAAGGTGCTAAGGCAGGGAAAGTCTGTTTTCTATACTTAGGTGAAAGGGGAAGGCTTTTGCAGCTGAGTGCGCGGGCCCTTGCAGTTGGGTGCGTAGGGATAAGAAGTCTGTATATGAACGTTTATACTTAATAAATACTGTTTTTGGCTGAAATTGAAGAATTTGTGTCCTTTTGTTTACTTCTACATAGTTTATGTATCTTCACTCTGTAATCTGTTTAATATGAATTAACGCTTGTTTATTGCATGAAATTGGTAGATTTTTAATCTCTATGCGTGATAAGTATAATTTACCACTTTCGTGAAGATCTAAAAGTCAATTAGATAGGGTTGCAGTAGATTTCTGTTTGGAAGGAATAAGGCTCTACAAAGATAGATCTAAGCTATAAGAACCTTAGGAGACCATCACACATGCCTCTAGATGCAGAAGCCTGGTTCTAGCATCCCCCAATATTTCTTCGGGTGAGACTGCAGCCTGTGCTACATAGGTTATGGCCAAAAGGGACAGTAGTTAGAGTTTTGTTGGTTGGCGCAGTTAAAGCTGAACCTCGGTCAAGCCCCATCAAGCCAAAAATAGCCTCCACTGACACATATCAATGTAAGGAGCACTCAACTTATCCCTCAGGAAGGGGTCAATATGCTTTCACTCTTCTGGGAAGAGGCTAGAAATTGATTCAACAGTATTGAGGATTTTATTAGATAGAGGAGGCCTCAGGCAATATGGATCATAGTGAGATGGATATTTAAGTGTTTTGGATTTAGGTTCCATAGAAAAATAGTTTGGAGTGCCATATTGGGCTCCAAATGGAATGTACAAAAGTGATCTTTAGTATTTATTTTTGACTGTATGTCTAGAAGAAAGAATGAGATAGTTTTTTACAGTCAAAATCAAACCCTAATATGTATCAAAATGGTAGTATCATTATTTTAAGCATGAACTAAAATCTGGGAATGGACTCACCAGATTTTGAATATATCTAGTGGAGGAAAACTACTTTAGGAAGATAGAAGTTCCAACCACAAAAAAATAGATGCCTCTGAGGTTTTGAACCTATAACCACTAGACTACATAAAACCATGAATCCTAATAGATGTTCTTTGACTTCGAGTTATGCAATACCAATAGATGAGGTTTTCAAAAGAGAACTGAGGAGTGATATGACCCCTCCCTCCATGTGACTGTTATAACACAAGACGAGCATTATTTTTACTACAAAGTTATTACTTCCAAACCAAATCATCAACCAGGGGATGGGGGAGAGATGCTTGATATCATTACTTTAAATAGGGTGTGAAGATTTCTCACTTAAGGCTATGGAGGCCATTTATCATATTAAAGGAGGCATACTTTTCGAGGCTATGGCACACTCCATATTTACAGGAGGAAAAGACCATAAATGCACACCTAAAATGATTTCTTAGCATTTTGAGGACTTGTGGTAGTATTAAAGGTGTCGAAGGTTGTAGCCATTAAAGAAACACTCTGATAATTACCTTATCGAATATGAGGAAACATGAAATAATTCCTAAATTTGCACGTACGAGAACCTAGAATCCCTCAATTCTTCCTTTTTTAAAAGGTTGAAAAAACTATCACTATACAAAATTTGTCAAAGCATGTTTTAGAAAAGAAAATTAATATCCAAAACCCTCAAATATCTAGGAATCATGGGCTCTATAATTTTTCAGGTACAAGTTTTCCTAGGCTTGTGCCATAGATTGGCCACAAAATGATAACCCTCCAAAGTTCAAATGTTTAACATGCATCAATCTTGCCTCTCAATTTTAACAACTATTTTTCTATGGTTGAGGCTTTGGATCATCTCTTCCATTCCCTTGGGATCTCTTGGGGCCAAGTGAGGTGCAAAGGATTCTCATAACGGCCGCAATAGCCATAATGTTTTCCTTATGAACATGTAAGATTCTTATTTAGGCCTTCTTCTCTAGCTCCTTTCATATGATAAATGGCCTCCCATACTCATCAAATTCCAATGGCATCCCTGCAAAGAGTAAAAAATTGTAGCACAAAGATTAAAGCCTAAAAATATAAGATTGGATACAAAACAACCAATAGATTTTGAACCAGAGACGTAAGGTTCTTGTACTCCTATATGTGTGGAAGACTATGTGTGGGGCAGAATTGCACTGAAGTTAAAAGTGAAGCATACCTTGGCCCCATCAGTGGACTAGAGATTCAATGGTGCCATTCAATATTGGGTTTGCTAGTGGTAAAACTAGATGTCATTTTCGCTCCTGCCCTATGAAACATTTGTGGTTGGGAGGGGTACTGTAAAGCAAAATTAAAACTTTAATGTTTAAAATGTGTTAAAATTTTCCTTTGAGAAAAACAATAGATACAATATTTTTTTCACTTACATCAGATTTTAGTTGAATTTGAGAAACTTACAAGATTCTACATGTTTTTTGTTGTGATATTAGGTGGCATTTATTATAATAATAATATAATTTTAACGTTACATTTCAATGCAATGATATCGCTATTAAAGTTTATGGAGGCAAAATGTGAGATTTTGGAAGGAAACTACTGCTCTTAACTTGGTTGTATTGAAAACATTTAGGTGTTCTTTCATATTAGGTGGGTGCAAACAAAATAGAGTATATACACTAGTAGAAAATGATGGAATTAGTGACTAGGTGACTAAAATAATTAGTCACTGCAATTATTTCCAGTGAATTACTATTAAGTTTGAGCAATTTTAAGTGACCGAACTAAAAATTACTAACTTAAACAACTAATTTAGTTCAAGGATAAAATATATCACTAGATAATAAGTGACAAAACTGGAATCGACTAACTAAAATGACTAATTTAGTTGAGGACTAAAGTATATGACTAGATAATAAATGACAAAATTAGTAAGGATTAACCTAAATGACTACTATAATCCAAGACTAAAAATATGACCAAATAATAAATAGCACAAGTATATGAATTAGTCATTTATGTTAGCAATTTTTAATTATGTCACTTCGAAAATTGAAATTGCAATGTTGATACTGAAGTGTTTCATTTCAATACAGGGGTCTTTGAATCCATCTACAATGTTAAAATTTAGAGACAAAGGGGTCTTGGAATCCATATACAATGTTAAAATTCTAAATACCCCTGTATCTCTAAATTTTAATGCTATATATGGATTGAGATATTCTCAACATCAGTTTGACCTTCATCGTCGGGGCAAGGCTCTCCTTCACGAGTTCGGCCAAGGAGGGCAAGGCAAATGGCACTTGATATGAAGATGATGGGCCTCAAAATTAGACATAAATTAGACCTATATGACCATCCTTTAGCACATTAAGCCTCTCTTTCTTCATTATATGACATGTTTTTAAATTTAATATGTTCATTAGGAAGGCTTATGGATAATTGCATATTTGTGCCTAATATTATTTATTTTTGTAGAATATTGTGAGAATATTGGCCAGATTATGAGGATTTGGAGGAGGAGATAATCTAGGGAATTTCTCCATACTATAAAAGGATCAATATTGGATAATAAATCAATGAGATATTATGCATTTATTGCACAAATTTTGGAGCTCTAGCGATCGAGAAAATATAGGAAGGTGTTCACTGTCTTTTAATGCAGATTCCTAGTGTTGGGAACCAGATCCACTATTTGAAGGATTTTGGAAGGGAAAACTTCCTCCTTTTAGGGAGAATTCTTCCTCATCATTTTTTATAATTACCAATTCGAATTTTCCTCGAATGAATGCATTTCTTAGTCTTCAGGTGGAGAAATATTGTATTTTTGCAGCTACACTTTCATTTCTAGCAGGGGTCAACTTGGATTGGTTCAAATAATGAAGTTTGGTGCTATTTTAGCTTCTAGAGCTTGCTATAATTTAAATGAATCTGGTTATCCTTGGGCTTGTCCATCCGAGGAGCCTCATAGGCATTTTTTATAGTTTTCTTTTCTTCTTTTCATTTCTTATTCACATGCATTTCTTATTCTCGTTTTTCCTATTTCTGCATTTAGTATTGATGCTTCTTTTGTTGTAGGATTAGGTTAAATGGTTGAAGTGATTTATTTTTTAGGTTATTTATAGAGTCAAAAGAATGATTCATCCTTATAATATCTTTAAAAAATCATCTTCATGATTGAGCTACTTGGATTAGTTTACTAATTCATGAATCTAGAATTTCTGCAAGTCCTTCTAGAAAAATAGTAGTAAATTTATGTTATTTTTAAGAAGGATTTAATGCTATTAATTTTTATTTATTATACTTGAATTACATCATAAATGAATTCAAGTTAATAAAAAAAATTATCCAATTGCATTTTCACTTGATTAGGTTAGGCATTTGATAGCTTAACTAGCTCACTAGCTCTCGAATTTCCAGATATTCGACTAGTAATTTTCTATTATTTTTTAGCACATGTGAATAAGGTTATTTTTGAGTGATTCCACTTCGAATGGAGACCCAAGATATCCTACTCAATAAATAAAAAAATTCCATCCCATTTTCATTTTATTTACTTGGTCATTCGGTTAGTTATCTCCTCCTATAACAATTATGTCTTCTCTTGTAGCAAACTTCTCCCTTCCTATAGAAAACCTGTAACACCACTTTCCTTTATCATTTTTTATCCCCACTGAAACTAGAAATTAGTATAGATGAATAATGAACCCTAACTATGATTTTATGATTAGTGGAAGCTCCTAAGCCAATCCAACCTTTTCCTTTATTCACTGCAAAAACAGATTAGACTTCATTTCTTTAGCACTAGTATGATGCAAGTAGGTTACTAATTTACAAGCAAGTGTGGAATAGGTAAATGGTACATGCAATTATAATTGGTACTTTGATGAATTACACAACCTAAAATAACCTTATTTCTGCAAGTATATTAACCTCTTTTCATGAATTGATTAGTTAGCATTTAGAAGTTCAGGAAGTAGCATTTCCATTTCTTACAAATAGAGTAAAAATTCCATTTTTGCTTCGGATTCATGACATTCACTCCACTACATTAGATCAACAAAATAAGGACACATTGTATGATGCAGATATAGTTCCCATAACTCTAAAGTTTGTACGTGTTGGCATTATGGCATTATGAACATATGTTGAACTTGATGGCAACCCTCTCTTAGACGGTCATTTCTCTTATATACACCATGATGGAGCAAGAGGAGCCAAGAGGATCCAAGAGGAGACAAGAGGAGCCATATATATGTATATGTCACATATATATGCCATAGAAGAGGAGCATACACAACTATCGGGAACCTATAGGAGTAAGAAAGGTACTCTCATATGCAAGGAGGTCTTTGGAAGACACTACCAAGATAGAAGAGCATATCGGGAGCTTATCGGGAGCCATCGAGAGCAACAGACAGAATTATCGGGAGCCATCAAGAGAACAGAAGCAGTTATCGGGAGCCATTTAGCCATTGGGAGCTTATCAGAGCAATAGAGGCACATTCTCATATATAAAGAGCTTATCGGGAGGAATCGGGCGTATAAAACCCTTGGATGCATGCTTAATCATTATCGGGAGTCATCAGGCAATATATGCATGCTTTAACACTATCGGGAGTTGTTGGGCACCCAAATCCCATATATATGCATTTTACAATAATCAAAGGCATTTCCCCTTTTGGCGGATAAACACAGTTATATGTGTTAATATATATATTTCGGCATATATGCACGTCGGGGGTTCGGCTATGTGACACCGTTGAAACCTCCGATTGCGAGCGGACCCGATGGTGGCATTAAACTTGGTCCATAATAATATCGCATCCACGGCAATCGGTCAAGCCCTGCCTCACCCGAATGCCAATTGCGACAAGAGCAGGTGGACCCGATGGAGGTATTAAAGGCAGTCTATAATCATATCGCATCCGTAGTATAAAGGGTCGCCCACCCCAATCCTCCGATTGCGATAACATATGGACCTGATGGCATATCAAATGTGGTTTATAATAATATCGCGTACGCAGTATATCAGAATGCATAAAGGATCGTCCACCCCAATCCTCTGATTGTGATAAGAAGTAGCGGACCCGATGGGAACTTTAAAGGGACTTTATAATATATCGCATCCATCGCAAACCACCGATAGCGATAAGGAGCGGACCCGATATATTTATAAAGCATGATTAATGGCCATATCGTATCCGATCCATCGGATTGCCCATCGGCAAATAGACAATGTTATATAGCGATAAGGAGTGGACCCGATATATTTATAAAGCATGGTTAATGGCCATATCACATCCGATCCATCAGATCGCCCATCGGTAAATAGACAATGTTATATAGCGATAAGGAGCGGACCCGATATATTTATAAAGCATGGTTAATGGCCATATCACATCCGATCCATCGGATTAGCCATCGGCAAATAGACGATGTTAGACAATGATAAGGAGTGGACCCGATATATTATTGTTATGGGTGCATAATGTTTAAAGTCCGCCTTTTCTTATTTGGACCATTTTTCATCGTTTTCTTGTTGTTTTTATCACTTAAAACATTCCTTAAGAGATCGGTCAAAGCAAGCGAGCCCCAGGATTTCGGATCCTCTGGTTTAGACTCATGGTTTTATTAAAAGTGTGACTATATAAGAAGAAAAGAGATCCTTTGGCATTGACGAAAAATGAATTGAAGATCTTAAGGAAACTATGCAGCCGTAGACAGCCAAAAGACCGAATTCTCTTCAGGTGTGGAGAATTGCTATTCAGGAGGTGATGTGGGAGAGGTCACCCACAGGTTCTTTTTAACAAAGCTGCAATCATTTCTTATATATGCTCTAGCCGCTTTTGATGTTCACTAAAGGGTTCTAAGTGCGCAATATTAAGTTTTTTTTTTTGTTTAGCCTTCGGGTGTGCAACAGTATGTAAATCCTCTACTTGGGTCTTGATATCAGCCTCTGTTGTATAAATCGGGTGATAACTATTATGGATCTGGTGCTTGGGCTGGCCCTTGAGTGATTCTGATAGATCTGCTGTTTGGGTAATTCTGAAGATTTGTTTGTACTTAATGACCATTTTATCTTCTTGGATCCAGTCTGAAAATTAATGAAACGTGGTCCTTGAACGAAGTAGGGGGTTGTAGCTCCCTTCCAGGAGAGACTGGAGAACGAGAGAGAGTTGTAGCTCTCTGCATGTTGCAGCCTGCGTATTGGTAAAGGACTGCACTAGTACAAAATCATTGCAAAAGAAATTCTATTTGAAAGAAGTTAGAGACATATTGCAGCAGGTGGATTTCACCCACATTGGGTTTCCACCTTATATCTGGTGTTCATGTGTGTGACTTATGTGTGATGATCTGTTCTATTTTACTGCACCAGTTTACTATTAATATGGTTCTAATGCACTCATTAAGGATCAACTAATTGAATCATAAGAAGTTGTGGAAGTATCATATATGAATCTGAATATGGAAATGAAAAAGTTTTATTAATTTGATAATACTGATTCACCCCCCCCCCTTCAGTATTATTTCCAACAATTGGTATCAGAGTAGGTCCTTCAGAGAAACTTGATCGCTTGAAGGAAGATCGTTCATTATGAGCAACTATGAGAGGGAAGCATCAATCAGGCCACCGATTTTTGATGGGAAAAACTTCAATTATTGGAAGGTAAGAGTTACTGCCTATCTTCGATCTCTTGGTACGGAAGTTTGGGATATCATAGAGACAGGCTACACTTTTCCTTCAGCTACTCCTACAGATCCGGCCGAGAAAAAGAAATATGAAACAAATGCTAAAGCAGTCAATACTCTGTTGGGATGCTTATCTCAATCAGAATTCGTAAAGGTTATGCAATATAAATCCGCAAAAGAAATATGGGACAAGATTGTCTTGAGCTACGAAGGAGATGAACAGGTAAAGCGTGCTAAACTTCAAACCCTCAGGATTCAGTATGAGAATCTCAGAATGTATAATGATGAAAGTGTGGCTAACTATTTCCTTAGGGTAGATGAGATTGTTAACTGCATGAAAAACTTGGGTGAAGAAATAAAAGAGGCTATTGTGGTTGAAAAAGTTCTAAGATCCTTGTCCACCAAGTTTGAATCTAAAGTGTCTGCCATTGAAGAAAAGGAGAATCTACGAACTCTCACCATGTCACAGCTGCATGGAATTCTAACCACTTATGAAATGAGAAAAGGAGGTCCTTCAGATAGGAGAGAAGCTGCCTTCAAGGCTTCAGGCAAAGGAGAGTACCTTGAATCAAGTCATGTGTCAGAAGAAGAAGAAGAATCAAATTTTGTCAGAAATCTTCAACGAGGTACTGGCAGATTCAGAGGTAAGTTACCCTTCAAATGTTTTGCCTGTGGAAGAGTAGGTCACTATGCTACCAAATGTCCTCATAAGGATAAGATTGACAAGGGAAAGGAACCTGTTAGATGGAACAAGAAACAAAATGCAAATAAGAAGAGCTATTACACCCATGAAGACAGTGATGGTCTATCAAACAACGATGAAGATGAACGAGGTAATCCCTATAAACTTTTAATGGCTTTTGAAGATGATGATTACATGGATGCTCTAGATATAGATAGCTATTATGAGGAGATGTCTAGACTGAAGACATGCTTAGAAGAAAAGAATGTGATCATTGAGACTCTGCAAATCCAACTTGATGAAAAGAAACAATCTCTTGAAAAGTTAGAATGTGAAATTGTTGGGCTTCAAAAAGAAATTGAGAAAACAAAGGCTCTCAATCTTAAATTTGTTAAAGGATCTGAAACTCTGGATGAGATCATCAATGTACAACGCTCTCCTCTAATTAAGATAGGTCTAAGGTATAATGGAGAAACATCTCAAGCATCCACCTCGAAGAGTTATCTTGATGCTGCAAGAAGATATGAGCAAAAGCCAAACAGAGATCACCAGGTAAAACAGGGACAAATTTCATCAAGAATAAACAAAGACTACCAGACAAATCAGGGACAATTCACCTTAAGGACGAACAAAAGCTACAATTAGCCAAGATCCTCTCAATTTACCTCAAGAATGGATGAAAATAGAAATCACAATCCTATGACTAGTAAATTTGATAATCGCAGAGGCTTCTTCAATGGCCAATGTTTCTCTTGCCATAACTTCGGTCACAAAGCAGCTCAATGTGTTGCCTACAAAACAATCATGACTAGAGAAGCCCAAAAGAAAAGAAGTATGACTGGGATTACAAAAAGGACCTATAACAACTTCTCGGCTCTTGAAAATGAAATTGAATGCTCTATCTGTAATAAATTTTCTCATGAAGACTTTGAATGCAGGAGTAGGTTTCGGTAAACAATGGAACAAGATTCAAGCACCAAAACATGGAGAATAAAGGAACCTTGACCAGAAAGATGTGGGATAGCATTTTATGCAGAAGGACAGGAAAGTCAATGGTACATCGACAGTGGATGTTCGAAGCATATGACAGGTGATAATGAAAAACTTGAATCATACACTGCTTTAGAAAAAGAAAAGAAAGTTTCATTTGGGAATGATACTCCTGCCGCCATAAAAGGAAAAGGTATTGCTCAATTGAAAGAAAAGGTCAAAGCAGGAAATGTTTTGTAGGTTGATGGATTGAAACATAATCTTCTAAGTGTCAGTCAGATGTGCGATCAAGGAACTGAGGTAATATTTAGATCAAATGGATGTCGTGTTCGTGATCTTGATACAGGTGAAACAGTGATCAAAGGCAAAAGAACTCCAAACAATCTATACATATTTGAAGAAGGACAACAACAATGCTATATGAGCAAGGATGATGAGCACTGGTTATCGCACTGGAGGTTGGGGCATCTAAGTTTTTCACAAATAAGGAAAGCATGCAAGTATCAGGTAGTTCGTGATCTTCCAGATATCAAAATTCCAGAGAATACAATATGCAAATCATATCAGTTTGGTAAACAAACGAGGACTAACTTCCATGAGAAGGAAGGATCAGCTAGCAAACCTCTCAAACTTATTCATATAGATGTATGTGGTCCATTTAGGACAAGGACACCTCGAGGAGAGGAATACCTTATATTATTCATTGACGACTTCTCCAGGTTTGTTTGGTTAGGACTTATGAAACACAAAGACGAAGCATTTGAAAAATTCAAATCCTTCAAAGCCTTGGTCGAAAATGAATCAGATCACAAAATTAAGTGTCTCAGGTTTGACAGAGGTGGGGAATTTACCTCAAATGAATTTTTTGATTTCTGTGAAGAGCATGGAATAAAAAGGGAATTCTCTATAGCAAGGACTCCTCAACAAAATGGAGTGGTGGAAAGGATGAACAGAACAGTCCAACAAATGGCCCGCGCCATGCTTGATGAATCTGGAACTCCTGCAACCTTCTGGGGTGAAGCTGCATATGCCGTGGTTGTTATTCTCAACAAAACAAATGTCTGAGTAAAAAGCACTCAAACTCCTCATGAGCTCTGGTATGGTAAGACTCCTTCAGTAAAGCATTTTAAAATTTTTGGAAGCAAATGCTATATTAAGAATACTGATGAACAGCTTGGCAAACTTGAGCCTAGAGCAGATGAAGGCATTCTCCTTGGTTATTTGCCTTATAGTAAAGCATATAAGGGTTACAATAAAAGACTTGGAAGAATTGTTGACAGCATTGATGTAGTGGTTGATGAAAAAGGATACACTCCTAGGCAAGTAAATCATGAAAATATCGAAGAAGATGAAGACTACCCTTCAAATCAGACTGATAATGAAGAAGAAGAACCTCAAGAGGCTGCAGAGGAACAAATAAGGATAGAAGAAAAGACTCCATACAGGCATGTTCAAAAGAATCATCCAGAATCTCATATTTTGGGGCAGAAAGAGGCAGGTGTACAAACAAGAAGAACAATAGCAGAAGCCTCAAGCTACTTGGCATTGCTCTCCTCCACTGAGCCACAAAATGTAAAAGAAGCATGCAGAGATGAATGTTGGGTCAAGGCTGTGGATGAAGAACTTGAGCAGATCGAAAAGAACAACACTTGGGAATTAGTTCCTATACCAAAAGATAAGAATGTCATAGGGACAAAATGGATCTTCAAAAATAAGTTGAATGAAAATGGGGAAGTAATTAGAAACAAGGCAAGATTGGTTTGTAAGGGATATGCTCAGCAAGAAGGAATAGACATTGAAGAAACTTTTGCTCCTGTTGCTAGACTTGAAGCTATCCGAATGTTCCTTGCTCTCTCAAGCTTTCAAAAATTCAAAGTATTTCAAATGGATGTGAAATCATCCTTTCTGAATGGAGATTTAGAAGAAGAAGTATACATTGAGCAGCCAGATGGGTTCATTCTTGGGAATGATCCAAACCTTGTATGTAGACTGAAAAAGGCTCTCTATGGTATTAAACAAGCTCCAAGGGCTTGGTACTACCGTTTGGACAAATATCTTCATCAACAAGGTTTTTCAAAAGGATCAGCAGATAGCAATCTTTATATAAAAATTGAAAATGACAAGTTGCTAACACTTGTTGTGTATGTAGATGATATTATTTTTGGTAGCAATGAAGAAACTATGAGTCAAAACTTTTCCTCAGTAATGCAGAAAGAATTCGAAATGTCCCTGCTAGGTGAACTGACATACTTTCTTGGATTGCAAATCCAACAAAATAAAGACGGTATCTTCTTGTCTCAAACCAAGTACCTCAAGCAGATTTTGAAGAAGTATGGCATGGAAGATTCAAAACCAGTATGTACTCCCATGGTTACAGGATGCAGTCTTATTGTGAATGATGAATCGGCTGTAATTCATCAACCAACATACAGATCTATGATTGGAAGTCTACGTTATTTAACAGGTACCCGACCAGACATCATGCATGCAGTTGGAATGGTTGGAAGATTTCAGGCAAACCCAAAGGAAACTCATCTTCAGGCAGTAAAGAGAATCTTCAAATATCTTCAAGGAACTCAAAACTTTTGCTTATGGTATCCTAGAGATACAGATCTCACACTTCATGCTTACACAGATGCAGATTGGGCTGGAAGTGTGGATGACAGGAAAAGCACAAGTGGTGGTGCTTTCTTTATGGGTTCCAGATTAGTATCTTGGTTCAGCAAGAAACAAAGTTCGATTGCTTTATCTACAGCTGAAGCAGAATATGTGGCTGTTGCATCTTGTTGCACCCAACTTCTTTGGATGATGCGGACTTTACAGGATTTCCAAATCACTTGTACTCCACCTATCCCCATCTTATGTGATAATACAAGTGCAATCAGCATTTCAAAGAACCCAGTCATGCATTCAAAAACCAAGCACATACCGATCAAGTGTCATTTTCTCAGAGAACAAGTGCTTGAACAAAAGGTCAAGTTGGAATACATTTCTTCTAAGGAACAAGTGGCTGATATATTTACCAAACCATTGCCCAGGGAGACTTTTGAATACCTCAGGCAGAAGCTGGGGTTGTCGACGCATCATCCTGTTGTTAATTCTCTGATCGGTGCTTGTACACGAGGTTCTAATGGGGTATACGCGTACAAGGTTCAGGGGGAGCATAATTCATTGTTGGCATTATCGTATTACAAAAGGAGGAACATGTTGGGTAAATGAACTGTATCTATCCATGGCAATAAAGATGCTGAATTATGCTATATGTAGGCAGTATAGCACGGTTCCTATTTTATATATAGCCAAAATAGCTTGACTTTCATTCCTAAAGACAGAGGGGCAAAATCAGGAGGAGCAAGCTCTCAGGGGGAGAAATAGTTAGGAGAAGCAGATATCCGCCCTTTGCCCTTGATGTCAAAGGGGGAGAGTGCTTTTTGGATGGTGTTGTTGCCATCAAGTCCAAAGGGGGAGATTGTTGGCATTATGGCATTATGAACATATGTTGAACTTGATGGCAACCCTCTCTTAGACGGTCATTTCTCTTATATACACCATGATGGAGCAAGAGGAGCCAAGAGGATCCAAGAGGAGACAAGAGGAGCCATATATATGTATATGTCACATATATATGCCAAAGAAGAGGAGCATACACAACTATCGGGAGCCTATCGGAGTAAGAAAGGCACTCTCATATGCAAGGAGGTCTTTGGAAGACACTACCAAGACAGAAGAGCATATCAGGAGCTTATCGGGAGCCATCGGAAGCCATCGGGAGCAACAGACAGAATTATCGGGAGCGCAGACAGAGCCATCAGGAGAACAGAAGCAGTTATCAGGAGCCATTGAGCCATTGGGAGCTTATCAGAGCAATAGAGGCACATTCTCATATATAAAGAGCTTATCGGGAGGAATCGGGCGTATAAAACCCTTGGATGCATGCTTAATCATTATCGGGAGTCATCAGGCCATATATGCATGCTTTAACACTATCGGGAGTTGTTGGGCGCCCAAATCCCATATATATGCATTTTACAATAATCAAAGGCATTTCCCCTTTTGGCGGATAAACACAGTTATATGTGTTAATATATATATTTCCGCATATATGCACGTCGGGGGTTAGGCTATGTGACACCGTTGAAACCTCCGATTGTGAGCGGACCCGATGGTGGCATTAAACTTGGTCCATAAAAATATCGCATCCGCGGCAATCGGTCAAGCCCTGCCTCACCCGAATGCCAATTGCGACAAGAGGAGGCGGACCCGATGGAGGTATTAAAGGCAGTCTATAATCATATCGCATCCGCAGTATAAAGGGTCGCCCACCCCAATCCTCCGATTGCGATAACATATGGACCCGATGGCATATCAAATGTGGTTTATAATAATATCGCGTACGCAATATATCGGAACGCATAAAGGGTCGTCCACCCCAATCCTCTGATTGCGATAAGAAGTGGCGGACGCGATGGGAACTTTAAAGGGACTTTATAATATATCGCATCCATCGCAAACTGCCGATAGAGATAAGGAGCGGACCCGATATATTTATAAAGCATGATTAATGGCCATATCGCATCCGATCCATCGGATCGCCCATCGGCAAATAGACAATGTTATATAGCGATAAGGAGTAGACTCGATATATTTATAAAGCAAGGTTAATGGCCATATCGCATCCGATCCATCGGATCGCCCATCGGCAAATAGACAATGTTATATAGCAATAAGGAGCAGACCCGATATATTTATAAAGCATGGTTAATGGCCATATCGCATCCGATCCATCGGATCGGCCATCGGCAAATAGACGATGTTATATAGTGATAAGGAGCGGACCCGATATATTATTGTTATGTGTGCATAATGTTTAAAGTCTGCCTTTTCTTATTTGGACCATTTTTCATCGTTTTCCCGCTGTTTTTATCACTTAAAACATTCCTTAAGAGATCGGTCAAAGCAAGCGAGCCCCAGGATTTCGGATCCTCTGGTTTCGACTCATGGTTTTATTAAAAGTGTGACTATATAAGAAGAAAAGAGATCCTTTGGCATTGACAAAAAATGAATTGAAGATCTTAAGGAAACTGTGCAGCCGCAGATAGCCAAAAGACAGAAGTCTCTTCGGGTGTGGAGAATCGCTATTCAGGAGGTGATGTGGGAGAGGTCACCCACAGGTTCTTTTTAACAAAGCTACAATCATTTCTTATATATGCTCTAGCCACTTCTGTTGTTCACTAAAGGGTTCTAAGTGCGCAATATTAAGTTTTTTTTTTTGTTTAGCCTTCGGGTGTGTAACAGTATGTAAATCCTCTGTTTGGGTCTTGATATCAGCCTCTGTTGTCTAAATCGGGTGATAACTGTCATGGATCTAGTGCTTGGGCTGGCCCTTGAGTGATTCTGATAGATCTGCTGTTTGGGTAATTGTGAAGATTTTTTTGTACTTAATGACCATTTTATCTTCTTGGATCCAGTCTGAAAATTAATGAAACGTGGTCCTTGAACGAAGTAGGGGGTTGTAGCTCCCTTCCAGGAGAGACTGGAGAACGAGAGAGAGTTGTAGCTCTCTGCAGGTTGCAGCCTGCGTACTGGTAAAGGACTACACCAGTACAAAATCATTGTAAAAGAAATTCTATTTGAAAGAAGTTAGAGACATATTGCAGCAGGTGGTTTTCACCCACATTGGGTTTCCACCTTATATCTGGTGTTCATGTGTGTGACTTATGTGTGATGATCTGTTCTGTTTTACTGCACTAGTTTACTGTTAATATGGTTCTAATGCACTCATTAAGGATCAACTAACTGAATCATAAGAAGTTGTGGAAGTAGCATATATGAATCTGAATATGGAAATGAAAAAGTTTTATTAATCTGATAATACTGATTCACCCCCCCCCCCTCTCATTATTATTTCCAATAGTACGAACCCCGGGATAATAATTAAAGTTGGTAGCCTTGGGAGTTGCAACATTCTTATTGCAATACTGAGGCTCATCACATTTTGGCGCTATTGCTGAGGAGGTGCCAAAGTATTTATTTTCTTCCTCCCTAGTTGATTAATTTCTTTTTTCTTATTCCAAAAACAAAAAAAAAATGTAGTAGCCATGTTTCATTTCAAGAACATAAAATTGCATTACATTAGGATATTTATTCAAAAAAAACTCCAACACCAACCACCCCATTTGATCACATGGTGTAGTAAAAGCCACATCACCATTCATTTTTGTAGGTAGAAGAAGAATATGTGATAGAGAAGGTAGGATAAATGAATGGAGATGATTACAATGATGAAGACTCTCTTGGATTTCCCATTCAAGATATTAATGTTAGTGTGCACATGAAGAACATCCCTCCATCTTTTCTTCCAAACTTTCACGGTCTAAGGTTAGAGGATCCATGTACTAAGTTTTGGTTGGACCAAGATATAGCACAACAATTTTCATTTCAATTTGGAAAGACAAAATGGAAATTGCATTTTTCCCACTACTAACTTTTTTCTTGGCATTCCTAACTAGCAAATAAAACATACTCACATGCTAGGTAAAGAATAGTGAGCAAGGGAGTTACACATAAAAATGCATTGAGCATGTAAGAAATAGAGAAATCAACTAAAAGTCTTCATATAAATCTAGGGCACAATTTTCTTATGATCCATGAAGCTACCAATGATCAGGTTTGAGGCATCAGCATTTAGTTGACGATTCTTATGATGTATAACATACCCAATCATCTTATAGTTGATCCATGCATGAATGCTAAGGCAAGTATATGATTTAAAATAGTGTTGACTAAGGTAAGGATTTTATATAATTAAGAAACTTGTTCAAAACCCTAGAAGTGGCTCTCTAAATTGGAGAACCATCCTGCCTTTCATCACTAACTTGCACCACCCTTACAATGCATATATGCATTCTAATGGATTATTTATTACTACAAATAAAGCATAAAAATTTATATTAGAGCACTTGAAATTAATTTGGTCTAAGTTTTGAGAAAACCCTAAGGCATCAATCCCAACTTCCAATAATAGGGTGATAATGACGATGATGATAAAGATGGAGGTGGTTACATATTTTACAATGACAGTGATGATCATGATCATCAATTATTATGATGATGATGATGAAGCTAATGACCTTGGCCAATGTCCCCAATTTTTAAATGTCATCATTGTCATAATCATAATCATTATATTTGCAATCATCATCCAAGTTATCATCATATGACTTTTAAGGGTTTCCCATCATAGATGGAAAGTGGGATGTCATAGGACATTTTAAACCCCAATTTATTTATGGGGTTTTAGAGGATATTTTTAAATTTTGATTGTCATATCAACCCATGTGATTTTTGTCACATTGATCATTTTCAGACTGATATATATGGATCTATATGTAATTCATGAATGTATCAATGGTTTCATGACAACTTTTCTTGTCCATTATGACACTAGGTGTAGGGAGAGGTTTCTTTAGCCACCACAATTAACTTGATATGTATGATAAATGTGTATATGATATCTCCAATGTGTATTATTTTTACTGCGATCACATAAGCACTCACATAAGCATTCTATTATAAGTGTTGATGCTCTAGCTATAAGTTTTAAGCCTAGTTGTTCCATGGTGTTTCTCGTTACTAACTCTCCATTGCACCCAGAGGAACTGTACATCCAGTATAGGGTAGATGTGTAGGTGTAATGTAAGTATGTAAAAAAATTTAAATGCCATCTCACTTTAAAAAAAAGAAGTTAAAAGTGATATCGGGGATGAGTGTAAACATTTAAATGTTGACTTAGTTATTAATAAAAAAAATAAAATTAATAAACAAAATGTCAAAACTAATAAATAGAAAGTTAGAAGTAATATAAACCTAGTATGTGAATTAATTTAAATATTTAAATGTTGGCTCAATTAAAATTAAAAACTAAGTTAAAAGTAATAAAAAGAATAAAATTCAGTTTGTTATATTTTGATTTTGTTATTAACTTGTGAATAGGATTTTTTACAATACCATGGGAAAATACCATAGTTTATCAATAGCACAAGCCCCAAAACCCTAACTTATTTCACAATCAAAATATTTTATATCAATATGACAAGATTCTTAACCCTCCATATTCACCCCCACTGTGTTGTGGATATTATTAACTTGCAAATAGGCTTTGTTACAATACCATGGGCCAATATCATGGCTTATAATTACCACATGCCCAAGAAACATTACTCATTTCACAATAAAAATATTTTATAACAACATTACAAGATTCTTAACCATGGACATTCACGCACACTTTTTCATGGATATTATTAACTTTTAGATATGATTTGTTACAATACCATGGCTTATCAATACCACTTGCCGAAACAATTCAGAGTTAAAATATTTTATAGCAATATTACAAGATTCTTAATCGTGGATATTCACCCCCACTTTGTTATTGATATTTTAAACTTGTGAATAGGATATCTTACAATACCATGGGCCAATACCATGGCTTATAAACACCACATGCGCAAAAATCACAACGTTTTTCACAACCAAAATATTTTATAACAATATGTCAAATTTTTTATCCATGGATATCCACCCCCATTTTAACTCATAGACATTATTAACTTGTAAATAGGCTTTGTTACAATAACATGGGCCAATCATGGCTAATCAATACCACATGCCCAAAAACCATAGCTTATTTTATAATAAAAGTATTTTATACCATTTTTTTAATTAAATCTAAAATAAAAAAGGTTATAATTAATTTTGAGATATATCTAAACCCTATATCCTCATCACTACTAAAAATATTCCCATACAAATTAAATAAAGGTTTTAATAAAATTAAAATGAGAATACTTTTATAGATAAAGATGTGAAATTTATATAACATAAATAATATTATAAAGAACCAACATAAAACCATCTTAACTAAGGATCCAAGTGATGACAGCAAGCATAGTGACTAACAATGATAGAGGAAAGGTAGTGCAAGATTATTTTAAAATTTTCATTATTTTATTTTTTTACATGATTGATCCAAAATATATTAGGTTTAATATTTTAGAATCAATTGAGTTTTTTTTTTTAATTTAGACACTTTCTTAAACATGATACAAGATATAATTTAAGAGAGGGGGAGCGGAGAGAGGGAGGGCGATAATGACAGAGTCGGAGGTTGGATAGAGAGAGAAAGAAATAGATTTTGTGATGGCAGGAGAGAGTGGGAGAAAACAGAAGGAAGAGACAAAATATGGGAGAGAGGAGAAGGAGAGAGGGAGAGACAAAGTGAGGGAGAGAGGATAGGAGGGAACAGAGGGAAGAGAGAGAAGAGGAGTGGAGAGAGATAGGGAGAGAACAGGAAGAGGAAGAGACATGAACACATAGATGGACGGGGGGGGGGAGAGAGAGAGACAGAGAGAGAGAGAGAGAGAGAGAGATTGGGGGCGGGACAACGAGGTGGGGGAGTGTTGTGGGGAAAAATTCCTATGCAGGACGATCCTATCCACCTAAGGTGTGACAGTACCTTAGCAACAAATGAATACAGCTACTTCGGTTTCTTCCTTTATGAAATATGAAAGAGAGGAGATTGGTAGACTTACCGTTATGTTCTGGTTGTCCCTCGATCTAGATCCTCTCCTCTTTGGGTGTCCACAGCTACTCGCCTCCTTACGAGATCACAAGAGAACAGCTACCTGTGACAAGAGAACAACTACTTGCAACGAGAGAAGGACACAACACAAAGGCAAATATACATATTCATAAATGATTCAGGATTAGAAGTAAATCAAATACACTAATGCAAATCATGCAATAAACACCAGCATATAGGAAAGAACCAAGAAGCTTTATTGATTGATAAACAAGGTTCAGGAAGAGATACAACCCATAGGATTCCAACCCAGCATCTCCTTCCCAGCAGAATGGAATTCCTTCTTCAGCCCCTTTCAAAGCATAAACACCCAATGATCTAACCACAATCCAACATCAATTCTTTGCAATCACAATATTCCAGCCTCCCTTGACCTCATGGAGAGAGATCTATATAAAGGAGTTTTGGAGAGAGGATGAGTCAGCTTGAGGCTGGTATGAAACTGACTAGTGTCCTCTCCCACTTCATTTCTTGAGTCCACTTGGAGTTTCTTGCTTCCACTCGGAGATTTGGAACCTCTTACTCATCACCAGTCGAATTCCCTGACCCAAGTGTCCTTTTGGAAGCTTCCTGGGCATTGACACCTTGAGAAATGAGTCTGCCACTTGTCCAGTTACGCTCAGCGCCGGTAGCCTTCTTTGCAGTTGACATTCAACGCAGGTAGACAGTGGAGCAGTTGACATTCAGCGCAGATGCTCAGTGGAGCAGTTGACATGATCCAGAATTGGCTTGTTTTGAGTGTTTTCAGGTGGAGAACTTTTGTGAATTGTTGTGGTTTGCTGGCCTTGTTCCTCTAGGGGTAGGAACAACATGTTTAGGGACTTTGGATCCCTTAATTATTGACATTTCATGCTCAGTGATGTAAGGCACAAAAATGTCTATAACAGTTGCCCCCTAAAGTATGAGGCCGTTTATCGGGTGAAATGCTTTATCCAGGGGAGTCCGAAGTTCATCCATTTGCTGGGAGGAGACCTGTAATAAGATACAATACAATGCATTATGATTCATACAGCTTTCATGATCTAGCTGAGGCGGGCATTCCCATGCTCAGCTTTATAAATACATTTTGGTACATAGAACAGACGATCGTCTGATGGTAGACTGATAATTCTGGCGAAACTATCATCCTTTGAGTAGTATGATCATCCGCTGCAATGATGTACATGTCAAATGTCTTTATTCTCCTAAATATATATCGCAGCCCAGATGGATGAAACTAGATCCGGGGTCTTCAAACTCGTTCGATCTTCACTCTAAGTACAAGTCGATCCATGTGAGAATTGCGCTGAAGTCGAACATGGAAAGACATCGCTTGATTACCGGTCAATGATGTAAACCGTTAACAAGCGCGAGAGGAATCACCGATAATGATAATGACCCTCAAGGTACTGCAGTACAATTCACGTGGTGTGAATAAAGGACTTGGCATCGAACACCATGCAAAATCTTCTGGTCGAAGGTCATTGATGTATACCTATCGCCGGAAGTGAGAAACTTGCCACTGAGGCATGCAAGCTTCAAAGTACTGAAGGGGTTGTTCCTAGATCAACTTCTTGGATAATGAGCTGATGTCGACAAGAAGCGATCCGTCAAAGGAGGGCCTTAATGAATCCCACATCAGTGACATGGAACGGAGCTAATGATTTTAATGGAGGTGAAAACAATCTGCGACATATGATTCAGGGTGGCGGTCATGAATTGATGAAGGATAATGTATGGCAGTGGATGGGGACCTGGTTGACTCTTTCTGAACGACTTCTCTTGAACATATGGCGACACTGATGCGATGGATTGGTAGCATTACCCCAAGTACGGATGGTGTGGCAAAGACCATGGTGATGTGACCGGTGAATGAAACAACCCAACTCGATGTGGTATGGAGGAAAAGTGTCATGTTCAAGAGCGACCTGCTACCATCAAAAGACTTCTTGATTTTTCCCAATTTTTCCCCAGTCATTGCTGACCAGTACCTCTTTATTTTTGTCAAGCTTGAGGAGGATAACATATGCTTGTTCTATAACCTGCCCTTCGGGCAAGCCCATCGCTATGTTTTAACGAGCTTAGCGATAGTGAAACTCGTTCTCGTCTAAAGACAAGTTTGTCCCTATTTAGTGATTTTAACGAGTCTAACGACAAAGAAAACTCGGCCCTTTTCATTTTTAGAGAGTCTGAAAAGGTACATAAAGTTAACTCCAAAATTCCTTTTTCGTCATCTAATCCCTTAAGTCCGAAAAAGTATAAAACAATACAGAAGGGATGAGTTTTCGATAGTTTTAACGAGCCGAACAAAACAAGCGCTCGATCTTTTTGTGCAATAATCCCTCAGGTCCAAAAAGATTAAAATCTAGAGGAGGGATAGCTCTTCCGGTCGCTTAACGAGCTGGAAGGCCAAAACTCGGCAATCTTTTCATATTTTACGAGTCAGTTGAAAAGAGCTTAAAGAAGACTCGTCTTTTGAGGAACGAGTGACGAATAGGGTTAGCAGCTGATTCCAGGTACAGGTTGGAATTTTCCAATCACGGTAGTGTCACAAGGATGGCTAGGTGAAATCACTCTTCGCAGTTGTTCCTCAAAATGGGTAAACAATCATATGGAGGTAAACGATCGGCCAAATGAACGGTGGAGGTGACGGTGCACAAACACGACCAAGGTCTTTTATGGTTGATCAGGTTACATTCTTAATGGCTATTTACCGGGACGGGTTCATTTTTTAACGAGCTTGAATGCGCCAAAACACTGCTCAATCTTATGCTTATTTTTTAACGAGCATGAACTATGTGCTAAAACTGCTCGGATCTCGCTTTTCTATTTTTTAACGAGCATAAATTCTGCGGTAAAACTGCTCGATATACCAGTCATATGATAAGATTGTCTCATGGGACATTGCTATTTTTTATGGAGCTTCATCTCACTACGCTTTGCTTTGCATCCTTTCTTTATGCAAGTTCGGAAATGGCTAATCCAAAAAACAGATAAATAACCGCTCTTTGCTTGCACTCCAAAAGGTTTGCATGCCCCCAGGTATAAAATACAATTTCAAGGTTTCCCCTCCTCCTTCTCACCTCTTCTTTTCTTTGGGTGTTCACAGCTACTTGTCATCTTGCTAGTTCAGTTTCAACGAGTCTATATGAGGTCACAAGAGAGCAGCTACTTGTCTTCTCGTTAGCCCAACTTTCAATAGATTTTTTCAAGATTGCAAGAGAACAGCTACTTGCGACAAGAGAGCAGCTACTTGCGACAAGAGAAGAACACTACTCAAAGACAAAACATTAGTTTTACTGAGGGAGGCCTACCTCTTTCAGGTTACCCAAATATTGTCTCATTAATCAAAACACTTCTTTGGCCTACCTTTTTCAGGTTACCTAAAGATTGTCTCATTAGACAAAACACTTCCTCAGCAATGTCTACCGAAATAGACAAAGGTGAGCGACGCACACCGCCACCTCACATAACTTTGACAAAAGAATCTTATTCTAGAACAACCCTCTTTCCTAGACGGACGGGGTACGGACTAGTCATATTCTTCCGCGGAAACCATATCTAATACCCAAAGTTCTCTGCCGAAGCAGAATAGGACGCATGCCCCCTGGGTTCCTGTCATATCCTCCTGGATTACTCGCGCTCATCAGGAGGACGGACTGTGGGTTGAGACACTTCTTTCATGAATAGACCATTTAGGGATGGTATATGACTATTTGCGATGTGTGATCCGAGAAACGAAAGTTGGTCCACGAGCTTGACCATTCTTCCTTCATGCGGAAAACACATTACTCTAAAGAGTGAGGAGACTATTTCTCCCATGCAATATATATAGTCTCGTCCAAGGAGTAGGTTATAATCCAAGGGTCCTTGAACGACCATCACGTTCATTTGAACGGTCTTCCCTTTCAATGTTATTGGCACATTGGGGAGGATCCCTAAAGGGCGACTGGTTCCCTTATCAAAGCCTGATAGATTTCTCATTTCAGGCAAAAGCGCAGGCGAACCAAGCGCTTTCCAAGCAATAGAGGAAAGGATACTCACAGATGCCCCTTCATCAATAACTGTACCAGCCATTACCATTCTATATATTTGGTCAATAATTCTGAATGGTATGCTAGCTGGCAAGCGGGGTCTGCCTAGTTGGTTCCAGTCAAAGGACACAACCAGGTTGCTTGGTGGTGGGACCGAGTAAACGGCCGGATAGCGCTCTAATGAACTTCCTTCCTGCGATAAAGGAATGGCGGCATTGCCCCCTTGATCATCAGAGTCAGTGCTGATGAAGAGAATTTGGACGGTGTCATCTTTACTCTCCTCTGTGATGGTGTCATTCGAAGATAGAGCCTCTGAAGGCAAAACTGGGTCAACTGCCGTTTCAACCTTTAGACTTTCGTTAGGTATGGATTCAGGTGGTTCATCTTCAATGACAGGTGCTTCGGCTGACCACCTGGGCGGGTCAACCAGATTCTCAACTAGCAAGGGACTTGGCAAGAGTTTTTGATATCCAGGAGGAAGATTCGCTCGTAATATCGGGTGATCTTCTAGAACTCTTTTCGCCTCGTCTAAGAAGGGACAACGGTTGATGGCGTGATCGCCTTCACACAGTCTGCAGGGAAATTTAGCTTTCCCGCTTTGTCCTGGAGCTTCACTCCCACTAGTTGACGGTGAACAATCGACATGGCTATCAGAGGTCGATGCTACCGAATTGTGCAAACAGGGGGACCAGTCTCTTAGTATCCGGGGGATACATGGACAATCTCTATGGAAGTGGTCTCCCCTGCATATGACGCATGGCGATTTAGGCCTTACGAGTGCTGTGTGTGGATTTTTGTTAGATGACACTTGTTTGCCCCCAGTCGCCTTAGGCTCCTTCTTCTTTTTTTCTTTCTTTTTCTTCTCCTTCTTCTCCTTAGGAACCCAGTTCTTAGACCGACCAGTTTCGTCAAGCGAAGAGGAAGGAGGAGAGGAAGATGAAGTAGAAGGCTGGGAGGAAACTCTTGTCTAATCTAACTGTTGACTCGACTGTTCAGGAATGGTGGTATTTTGAACGACATTGGTTGAAAAGAGCCAAACTGGTAGGCCAATTGTCAGTCCTGGAAGCGACAATGTGGCCATGTGGGGTGCACCAACATCTCCCCAAGAGGAGAAGGGACTAGGATTTCCACCAAGGGGACCTCCTTGGTTGGTGTGCTCCATCTTTTCAACCTAAAGATCAATGCGTGAATAAAGGGTGATTGTTCCGTTTAAAATAAATTGTTAACGACGCTTTAGACACAACTTGCTTTTTCAGTTTTAAAGAGTCGAGAAAAAGCTAAAGATGACTCTAGTCTCCTTCGATGTTTTAACGAGCCCGAAGTGACAAATGCTCGGGTGGACGTTTTCTGTTATAGAGTCTGAAAAAGGCCAAAATAAACTGCTCTGGAGATCTAGGCAGAGGGAGTGCCAAACTTTTCGCAAAACCACAGAATACTTTTTACGGTACGGGTGGTCGATCTTCGTGAATGTTGTGTTCACTGCATTGCGATCAGTAGGGCAGCCGACAAGGCTTCCTAAGGATAAAGGATATATGCCTATAGGGGTCTCCCAATATATAAGCGACGGTACGTGGGAGCACAATCCGTACTAGTGCTATCGTCCCTCAGGAGGAATCACCCACCTTCTTAGAGATCGACAGTCACTAGGCTTAACGACGCCAGAACACGTCTCTACCTAGACCTCTATGTTGTGCGTTATGTTGCAAAGCGTTGTTAGGTTCATTCAATATATTTTAAGTTGATCTTCTTAAAGTTTGTGTTTCAGGATCACCACGAGATGTATTGGTACAAATTCCTAAATGCAGTCTAAGATGATAAGCAAGCTTTATAATCTTTCAACTTTCAAAATCCTAGCTACTAAGGGAAAAGAGAGCGACTATCTTTTCTCAAAGAGCAATCAGCACACTCTAATGCACTCTTCCTAAATCACACATGCAAACTTATCAAAATGCAAATGCACAATGCAAGTGTTTGTTTTCACTTTCTTAGTATAAATGCCTACAAAGAAAACTTTTTGTACAACTTTGAATTTGCTTTTAAATGACTGAAAATAAACAAGTTTATTTTTTCCAAAATCAGCAAGGGTAGAAGAGATTACAATCACTTTGCGATTTTTCGAAAGAAATACTTGTTTCGACACTTAAAAGTGACAAATTCAAACCAATAAGCAAAAGCAAATGATAATCAAACTGCAAACAGCCAATGAACTCTCTCCTAAGACCACAATCAATCAATCAATCAGATCTGAATCAAGGCTACAGGATGACTATTTCGCTCATGCAAAGGAAAACTGTAAATGACGCCACAAACACATAAAAACACTTACAGTCTTTTTGTACAAAAATGAGGTGGAATTCAAGCAAAGAAAAGGGGTATCAGAGGTGGTACCTATGCTGGTTAAAGGCTGCAAAAACAGAGATCAAAACAGGGCAAAAGACAGCAAGGAACCCCAGCTGCACAAGGCCACACTGGTTCAGCGCAAGTGTAACACTGTCAGTTTGACATTCAGCGCAGGTAGCCTTAACGGGACCTGCGTTGAAATGCAGACTGCCTTCACAGTGTCTGCGCTGAAAGGAGAAACTCTCGTTTCTCTTGGTTTCTGAGTCATAAAATGCTCAAAAATCAACTGTTTCAGGCCAAATCAGAAACACAAGCAAGGTATAAACAGAGGGATGCTTTGAGAGGGTACTAAAGAATATCACAAAGGATCATCAAGTCATTTGTGTGTCCATTGTTGAGATCATAGACAAAAACCCAGTGAAGGATCAAAGCAGCAACATTATACTTTGCAAAGCAGTTCGATTGTTGCTGTTGAGTCTATGAGGTAAACAATGATGCAAACACAAACAAAATAACTAAAACAAAGTTCTTCCCCAATGGAGTCGCCAATTTGTTGTGGGGAAAAATGCCTATGCAGGACGATCCTATCCACCTAAGGTGTGACAGTACCTTAGCAACAAACGAATATAGCTACTTCGGTTTCTTCCTTTATGAAATATGAAAGAGAGGAGATTGGTAGACTTACCATTATCTTCTGGTTGTCCCTCGATCTAGATCCTCTCCTCTTTGGGTGTCCACAGATACTCGTCTCCTTACGAGATCACAAGAGAATAGCTACCTGTGACAAGAGAACAACTACTTGCAACGAGAGAAGGACACAACACAAAGGCAAATATACATATTCATAAATGATTCAGGATTAGAAGTAAATCAAATACACTAATGCAAATCATGCAATAAACACCAGCATATAGGAAAGAACCAAGAAGCTTTATTGATTGATAAACAAGGTTCAGGAAGAGATACAACCCATAGGGTTCCAACCCAGCATCTGCTTCCCAGCAGAATGGAATTCCTTCTTCAGCCCCTTTCAAAGCATAAACACCCAATGATCTAACCACAATCCAACAGCAATTCTTTGCAATCACAATATTCCAGCCTCCCTTGACCTCATGGAGAGAGATCTATATAAAGGAGTTTTGGAGAGAGGATGAGTCAGCTTGAGGCTAGTATGAAACTGACTAGTGTCCTCTCCCACTTCAGTTCTTGAGTCCACTTGGAGGTTCTTTCTTCCACTTGGAGATTTGGAACCTCTTACTCATCACCAGTCGAATTCCCTGACCCAAGTGTCCTTTTGGAAGCTTCCTGGGCATTGACACCTTGAGAAATGAGTCTGCCACTTGTCCAGTTACGCTCAGCACAGGTAGCCTTCTTTGCAGTTGACATTCAACGCAGGTAGACAGTGGAGCAGTTGACATTCAGCGCAGATGCTCAGTGGAGCAGTTGACATGAACCAGAATTGGCTTGTTTTGAGTGTTTTCAGGTGGAGAACTTTTGTGAATTGCTGTGGTTTGCTGGCCTTGTTCCTCTAAGGGTAGGAACAACATGTTTAGGGACTTTGGATCCCTTAATTATTGACATTTCATGCTCAGTGATGTAAGGCACAAAAATGTCTATAACAGGGAGAAATGGGGAGAGAGGGAGGAAGAGAGAGAGGACTCTAAAGAGAGAAGGAGGGATGGAAGAAGAAATACATATAGCAAGAAATGTGGAGAGAGATGGAGTGAAGAGGGAGAGATGGAGAGAGAGTGAGGGAGAGAGGAGAGTGGGAGGGAAGAGGGAGAGGAGAGAGAGGGGGATAAGGGGAAGAGAGATAGAGGGAGAGGAAGAAGGAGGGAGAGAGAGGGAGATAGATAGATATGGAGAGATATTGTGCATGTTTGGGGGGTGAGATAAAGAGAGGGAATAAGAGGCACATAGATACAAATATAGATATTATATAGTATTATATAACCAAACTGGATCCATCTTAACCCTAGATCTATCAAGCATGAGAGGGATCAATTATCTCTTGCTGCAAACCTTTCTTCAAGTTTTTCACTAAAAAAATAGGTTTGCACCTCAAGAGATTTGATCCCTCTCAATGCTTTATAGATCTGGGGTTACTATGGATATAGTTTGGTTAATAACATATCATCATATCATCCTTAATTCAAGGGTACCATAATGGTGTGCTTGTTGTTTTTCATGACTAGGTTGACCATAGACCAGGGCTAGCGCTTTTATTAGATGGAAGAAGATTTATATACCGACAATGGGATGTTGTTCACCATGATCTTGTGAGGCTTAATCGAGCCTGGATGCCCCTTGGGATAGTCAATTCCCCCAAAGTGGTTTCCATCCTCAACCCCTCCCCATCGGATTTTAACTTGTGACATGGGGGGTAATAAACCCCATGAAAACCAACTACTTTATGCCTCATGGCTCATAATGATATACATATTATATAAGTAACCAAATACCCAAAATTCTTGACAATAACAAATTTAAAAATTCCCTTAATTTATTTTAAAATTATTATTATATATAATCATTAAATAATATTTATCGACTATTAACTACTTATACAATTTGTTTCTAGAAATTCATTAATAATTATGATTAAATTTATCTATTTTAAGTTTTTATATCATTAAATATATAAATAGATTGAAAACTTAAAAAAAAAAATCAAAATATTAAGTATATTTAAATTTAACAACTCAACTTTACAATTTTAATAAAATAACGTATCAGTTTTTCTTTATAGATACATTCTATGTACACAAAAAATTGAGAGTAATTTAAGAAGAGAAGAAGTAGACATAAGATGTATATTTTAATTAGGGTTTATGGGCTAAGAGTTTTAAGGTTTAAGGATGAAAGGTGTAAGGAGCTAGGTTTTAGGGTAGGTTTAGGGCGTTTAAGGCCTAGGGGATTTAGAGGCCTCTTAAGATTATGAAACCATAACATGGAAAGAGATAATCTTTCAAGAATACTATGATTATATGGATTTTCCATTTGAATGAATAACTTTATTGAATCCTATTAGCTACTAGGATTTAGTCAAGATTTAAATCCATTTGAGCTTCAACATAAGTGAGATGAGTCATCCTAATAAACAATTTATACTCCTTGATATGTTCCATGTCATTGGTAATGTGTATGCTAGTGTATATGCTTCATTTGAACCTTTGCGTTAAAAAATGAAGTGGAAGGAAGTTATGCCTTTAGGAGAAGAAGCCTATATCAATAAAGATAAATTTCTATATTGAAATCAAGCTTTCTACAAGCATTTAATATTATGCTAATGAAAAATATCTTAGATTATGAACCAAGATATCCTTTCAGGTTTACTTCCATTTTATACCATTTTAGTTTGAAACTATAGCTTATTGAATATTAACAAAAATTTCCCATTGGATGGTATTATTCTCATTAAATACAATTAATAAATTAGAACTCCCATTTTTAAGGACTGTAAAGTTAATCCAATTATAGGTGGAACATATCAAACTTTCAATATACTATGTATGGTTTGTTATCTATGATAGATCCACATATCTAGATATTGGATTATGGTCATTCTAGGTAGATAAATTTCTCTTTGCAGGCTTTAGATATGTAACTTTATTATGGTAGGACTAGGATACCTTGATGTTGTTAGGAAAAGTATCCAATTCGGAATGCCCCTATCCCACTCTAAGAGGTGATAGTGCCTTAGCAACAAACAAGATAAACTAATTGAGTATTCTTCTTTATGAAATGTAAATGAGGAGAAAGGATCTAACTAACCTGTGTCTTTCGCTAGTTTGTTGATCAAATTGCTCCTCTCTTCTGTAGCTCCTAGCTCCCAGCTCCCTCACCGGCCCAGCTTCACCGAATTCCTGCAAGATCACAAGAGAGAGAAACTACAAGAAGATACGGATATACATTCATAAAAAGCTCAAGATCAGATTAAGCTAAACATGTAAGCATAACAAAACATCATTGGTACACAACATGTAGGAGAAACTCAAATAGTTTATTGATAGAGTAATAAAGTCCAAGAGGAGATGCAACCAAGCGAGGCCCGATCTAGCATCTACCTCCCAGCAAAAGAATCCCTTCCTCTCCTCCAACAAAGCATAAATCACCCAATGTACTAATCTCAATCTCAAACCAACAGCAATTCTCTGCAAAGTACAAAATTCCAGCCCCCTGAACCTCTGGGTGAGAGATCCATATATAGATGTGAGCAGAGAGGATGAGTCAGCTCATGTTTTGACTTATGGCTTCTCTCTGTCAGTTCTTGCTTCCACTTGGAGGTTGTAAACCTCTTACTCATCACTTGGTCAAATTCACTGAGGCAAGTGTCATTGAGGAAGATTCTGGAAGCTTCCAGGGTCTTTACACCTCGTTGAATGAACTTGCCATTTGTCAATTCTCGCTCAGCGCACCCTGGTAGTGCTTCTACCTGCGTTGCAGTGCAGGTACCAGTGCAGACTTTGCATTTCAGCGTATACAGCTAGTGGAGCTACTGAATTGATCCTGATTTGACCATTTCTACGTTGTTTTTGGTGGAGAACTTCCGGGAGAAGCTGTCTTTTGTTGACCTGTTTCCTTTAGGGGTAGGAACAACTCATTTAGGGACTTTGGATCCCTTGGATTATGGACATTTCATGCTCAATGTTGTAAGGCACAAAAATGTCTATAACAGTTGCCCCCTAAAGTATGAGGTCGTTTATCGGGTGAAATGCTTTATTAGGATAATCCGAAGTTCTTCTAATGCTGGGAGGAGACCTGTAATAAGATACAATACAATACATTATTTTTCATACTGCTTTCATAATCTAGCTGAGGCAGGCATTCCCATGCTCAGCTTTATAAATTCATTTTTCTGTACATAGAACAGACAATTGTCTGATGGTAGACTAATGATTTTGATGAAATCATCATCCTTTTGGTAGGATGATTATCTGCTGCAATGCTGTACATGTCAATGTCTTTATTTTTCCTGAATATATATCGTAGCCCGGATGGGTGAAACTAGATCCGGGGTCTTCAATCTCATTCGATCTTCACTCTAAGTACAAGTCAATCCATGTGAGAAATGTTCTGAAGTCGAACATGGAAAGACATCGCTTGATTACCAGTCAATGATGTAAACTGTTAACGAGCGCGAGAGGAATCACCGATAATGATAATGACCCTCAAGGTACTGCAGTACAATTCACGTGGTGTGAATAAAAGACTTGGCGTCAAACACCACGCAAAATCTTTTGGTCGAAGGTCATTGATGTATACGTGTCGCCGGAAGTGAGAAACTTGCCATTGAGGCATGCAAGCTTCAAAGTACCGAAGGGGGTGTTGCTAGACCAACTTCTTGGATAATGAGCTGATGTCGACAAGAAGCGATCCGTCAAAGGAGGGCCTTAATTTATCCCACATCAGTGACACAGAACGGAGCAAATGATTTTGATGGAGGTGAAAACGATCTGATGATATATGGTTCAGGGTGGCGGTCATGAAAGGATGAAGGATAATGTATGGCAGTGGATGGGACACGGTTGACTTCTCTGGATGACTTCTCTTGAACATATCGGCGACACTTGTGTGATGAATTGGTAGCATTTACCCCAAAGGTGGATGGTATGGCGAGACCATGGCGATGTGACCGGTGAATGAAACAACCCAACCCGACTCAGGCATGGAGTGGAAGTGTCATGTTCAAGAGCGACTTGCTACCAATAAAAGTTCTTTGAGTTTCTCCCAATTTTTCCCCAGTCATTTCTGACTAGTACCTCTTTATTTTTGTCAAGCTTGAGGAGGATAACATATGCTTGTTCTATAATTTGCCCTTCGGGCAAACCCATTGCTATGTTTTAACGAGCCTAGCGATAGTGAAACTCGTTCTCGTCTAAAGACAAGTTTGTCGCTATTAATGTTTTTTAACGAGTTTAACGACAAAGATAACTCGGTCCCTTTTCATTTTTAGAGAGTCTAAAAAGGTACGTAAAGATAACTCCAAAGTTCCTTTTTCGTCATCTAATCCCTTAAGTCCGAAAAAGTATAAAACAATACAGAAGGGATGAGTTTTCGATAGTTTTAACGAGCCGAACAAAACAAGCGCTCGATCTTTTTGTGCAATAATCCCTCAGGTCCAAAAAGATTAAAATCTAGAGGAGGGATAGCACTTCCGGTTGTTTTAACGAGCTGGAAGGCCAAAACTCGGCAATCTTTTCATATTTTACGAGTCAGATGAAAGAGCTTAAAGAAGACTCGTCTTTTGAGGAACGAGTGATAAACGGGTAGCAGTTGATTCCAGGTAACGGTTGGAATTTTCCAATCACGGCAGTGTCACAAGGATGGCCAAGTGAGATCACTCTTCGCAGCTGTTCCTCAAAATGGGTAAACAATCAAATGGAGGTGAATGATCGGCCAATGGAAAAGTGGAGGTGACGGTGCAAACACGACCAAGGCTTTAACGGCTGATAATTTACATTCGCAGTGGTTATTTACCGGGTAGTTCATTTTTTAACGAGCTTAAACGCAAATTGAAACACTTGCTCGATCTTATGTTTATTTTTTAATGAGCATGAACTATGTGTTAAAACTGCTCAATTTTATGTTTATTTTTTAACGAGCATGAACTATACGCTAAAACTGCTCGATTACATGGTCTAATTTTGATTTTTTACCATAATTAGCTTTGCCCTTTTCAAAGATAGAACTGTACCCTCAATTGTTGCATCAAACTAGCTAGAAATGAATAACCTTCGTTTGAAAGTGAGATAGAAACCCTAATATTTCGCTTTGAACTACGTAAAAAGCAATTAAAAAGTGTTTTTACCTCTCATTTTACCATTTCATTTGAACTTGGTTTGTTGGAGCTTTGGAGGTGCCTCTTCCCCCTTGATTTTCATCAGCTGATTCTGGGAGATTATGTGGACGATTGTCGGCACCGTCTGGACTAGGTAGGAGCTAAACTTGAGCTCTTTCATTTCATGGTTCCCTTTATGCATTCTGTGCTTGTTTTCCGGTTTTTCTGAGCCACTGGGGTTTGATGGGGTCGCTCTGCCATCAGCGCACCTAGTGCACTTGAAACCTGCACTGAATGTCAAGCAGCATGAAGGCAGTTTGACCTTCAATGCAGGTGGAACACTGGGCAATTGCGCTGGGCACAGAAAAATAGTTTTGCTGCACAGTTTTTGATGAAAATTTTTCCAGTTTCTCATCAAATCCAGGATCTAACTCATCTCATGTTTGTTTTTCAGAGATATTGGAGCAAAATGACCCTTACATGGCGAGAACAAGAACATGAAGAAGAGGACATGATTGCCCTTCATGATCCTGTCACGGTGAACGCGCTGCGGAACTGTGGCCTGCTGAAGTTCTTCCGTATCTCTAGCATGAGACAGCAGATCTCCCTACTGCAGTATATGCTCGATGCTTGGGATCCTATCAACCAAGTATTCCATATTAGGGGCAAATCTATCCCCTTGACCACAGTAGACATTTACTTCTTGACTGGGTTGTCAAGGCGGGGTGCCCCCATTTCTTTGTCAGGTTCAGCCCGAGGGAGTGACTCCATGAGAGATTATGTCCACCAGTATTGCAGGGAAGGATCTCAGCGGAGTAAGGACGGCAAGATCATTATCCGTGAGGTTGCTGACAGGTCTCTCAGGTCCATTCTGTATACTATTGGTAGGATGGCCGGTAGTGCATCTCTTCACGTCGCCAACAGATCTTATGTGCAGCATGCCTTGGAGTGCCTCCAACCGAAAATATTCAACTGGTGTGATGCAGTACTTACTCAGATGAAAAGTCAGTTGACCAAGGTAAAGGACAGGAAGTTGAAGAACTTTGGGTTTGGTTCCATTTTGACCGCCTTTGCTTTGGAGAAGGTACCACTGATGCAGCCACAGTACATTGCACTCGACTTGCCTTCTCGGACCTACTGAAACACGCATGCAGAGATGGGTTGATCACATGTCTAGGCATGCCGGTCAATCTCAGATTTCTTTCTCTGATACCTTCTTCAGGTGGTTCGAGCGTCAGCAGATGGTCTATTCCGAGTATCCATATGTTGTCATGGACTTCCGGGGTGATCCGGATTTGGTACTGTCGGACAACGAGCAGTGGGGCACTATTGGTAAAATCTTCGACCATATCACTGTTTACTGCTTTTATTTATAATGTCCTTGTGCTTTATTCTATCAAGACTTTTAATCAAACTCATGTGTGCATGCGGATGTTGGTCCTGCTCGTCCAGTAGTTCGCCTGAGAGCGCCAGCCGCTGCCCCAGCAGGGGAGACTGCCGGGAGGGTTATTCTTCATGACCTTGATGTGGCCGAGACCCTTACAGCTGTGCAGGAGCAGGTTGAGAGCCTTACTCTCGGCATTCTGGATGTGAGGATCGACAAGTTACCTCTACAGTTGCAGCGGCATACTACTGGTGTGCTTAGACGATGGACTCGTCTCTTACGCATGATCTCACAGGCCGTGACGTGCTATCATGAGCATCACTAGACTAGGGTGCCCCCTAGAATTTTTGAGTTTTTGGGTCATGCGACCGATTTTGTCTTGGTTACTGAACATTATATGTAAACCATAAACAGCTTATATATGTATATTTTGATTTTCGGGGTTTTATTCTGGTTAAGTTATATGATCCATATGTACAACATTGATGATGTGTTTCTTTTTATAAATGTCGCAAATGTCTATCTAACACATAGTTTGCTAATGAGTCAGTTAATGTGTTTAAGTTTCTGGAAATATGTTGGTATTGAATTAAATCAAATTGTCTTTCCAAAATCTTAACCCTTAGGAACATGCGATAAATAGCTGGGTTGCGGACAGAATATATACCATTGAGTTGTAGTATTACGAGTTGTGAGTCTAGCCTGACGATTAGTCGGCGTATACCATGGGTGATGGCATCAAAGAGCAGTTCTATCAATGCGCTATATTCAGCGATGTTATTCGTTGATTGACCAATACATACACCTCTGAAACTTACTAACTCGCCGCTTGGATAAAAAATGGCCCAGGCTGTGAAGGACAGGTTCCGCGAACTACGACTCGCTCCGTCGGCATATCCCACACATGTCTCCAAAAGGTTCGACATCTGCAATAAATGTAAAAAGGTGGATTACTCGACCAGAATGACCACTTTAGCGAAAACAAAATACAACAAAAGCACATTGGTTACTATTTAAGTATAGTAACGCTTAAGGTACAACCCATTGCGAGGTTACGCCAGTGGAATTCCGTCATAATCCATCAACTCGTAGGATCCTTTTGCTAACACACGTTTAACAATATATGGGCCCATCCATAAAGAATTAAATTTACCTACTCCCAATTTATCGGATTCTTGGTCGTAAAGCAAGACCAAGTCACCTTCTGAGAAGACACGGGGTTTGACATTTTTGTGGAACTGCGCCTTGACTCGTTTCTTATGGGCTTCGTTAGCTAAAGTGGCATCACGACGGGTTTCATCCAATTGGATTAATTCCAAGAAACGGGCCTCTTCTTCTGAAGTTCCGGGGAGGAGATCGATTGCGAGTTTAAGAGACGAAATTTCCCACTGGACTGGTAAGACTGCTTCCAGGCCATACACCAGTTGGAAAGGTGTGAACCCGGTCGCATTCCTTACTGACGTTCGGTAAGCCCACAAGGCTGAGTATAGGATTAGGTGCCACCTTCTTTTGTGAACTCCGATCATCCTTTGCAACATACGCTTCAGGACCTTATTGATCGCTTCAACTTGTCCGTTGGCTTGCGGATAATACGGGGTAGAGCTGTCGTGAGATAGCCCTAGCTTGGTAGCTAATTCAACCATCATGTGATTGCGAAAATGTGATCCATGATCTGTAACTATGGCCCGCGGTACGCCGAACCTGGCGACTACATGATTGAAAAAGAAAAGGGCAGCTGTTTAATGTAGGCATCGCCTCAGCCCATTTGGTAAAATAGTCAACGGTGACTATAATATACCCATGCCCCCCGATCGAGGTGGGGTTACATGTCATGAAATCGATGCCCCATTTGGCGAAAGGCCCAACAGAAACTATCGGTTGTAAAGGTGCGGGTGGTCTTCTGGTTTTGCTATCAAAAATTTGACAAGCATGGCAACTTCTGACTGCAGTTATGCAATCTTTGAACATGGTTGGCCAGAAGTATCCTGCTCGTAAGATTTTTTGTGTTGTTGCATATCCAGATTGATGCCCCCCACACGCTCCTGAATGACACTCATTCAGGGCTTTTTCGGCCTCCTCATGGGTGAGGCACCTCCTCAGAACTGTATCGATACCACGACGGTAAAGCGTATCACCGACGATCATGTAGTCTTTTGCTTGGTATCGTATACATTTTTGTTCAGAGTGTGAGGTGTTAGGCCTGAACTTTTGGGTTTGGAGATAAATTATTATATCTCCATACCACTCATTGCTTGTAGATATCAGAAACAAATTCTCATCCACGATTGATTCTTCGGATGTTTCATCGTTGGACGATGATGGGAGATCGCACAATAATTCTGTGAAAACTAGAGCTTTCTTTGATTTGGATTTTACAAATTCCAGATCAAACTCTTGAAGGATCGCTATCCATTTTGAATATTTGCCCCCCAGCAACTGTCGCGACAATATATAAGTCATGGGGTTGCAATCTGACAGAATGGTAGTTTTCCGAAAGAGGACATAATGTCGAAACCTTTGCATCGCTTGAACAGCTGCAAGCGCTAGTTTTTCAACATAAGAATATTTGCTTTCTGTATCATTTAAGTTTCTACTTAAATAATATATAGGATGTTCAATTCCGTCGACTTCTTGAACTAAAACCATTGCGATGGTTGTATCTGCTGCAGCCAGATACAGGTTAAAATCTCTTTGATAATCGGGGGCGTACATTAATGATGCTTTTATTAAGGAATCCTTTAAAGCATCAAAGGAAGCTTGCGCAACCTGATCCCAAACGAAGGGTACCTCCTTTTTCAAAAGACGAGTATAACCTTTAGCAAGTTCTGCGTAATTTGGAATGAACCTCCTAAAAAAGTTTGCTTTCCCTTGGAGTTTCTGAATCTGAAGCAAATTCGAAGGTGGAGGCAAATTGATGATTGCCTGGACCTTGCAAGGGTCGAGACGAATCCCATCCTTGGAGACTACAAAGCCAAGTAAATGACCAGAACTGACGCAAAATACACATTTGTGCGGATTGAGTCGTATCTTGTAGTGTCGGCAACGTAGAAATATCGCTCTTAAATGCTGCGGATGATCAGTCCGCTTTTGCGAATGAGCCGGAAGGTCATCGAGGTATGGTTGAACGATGTTCTTGATGTCATGGAAGGCATAATTCATTGCCCTCTGAAACGTCGCCCCTGCGTTCTTTAAACCAAAGGGTAATTTTCGATATGCGAATGTGCCCCACGGACAAATGAATGCAGTCTTTGATTGGTCCTGTGGGTGGATATTTATCTGATTATACTCGGAAAATCCATCCATGAATGAAAAGATTTCACATCTGGTGCATTCATCAATTATCTGGTCGATGAAGGGTGTAGGGTAGTTGTCTTTTGGACAAGCTTGGTTTACATCCCTATAATTGACACACACTCTAATTGTCCCTTGTTTCTTCATAACAGGGACAATATTCGATACCCAATCGGTTAGAGGAACCGGGTAGATGAAACCAGCATGGAGACGTTTTTCAACTTCTGCCTTAATGGCAGCGGCTTTCTTGGGGTGCACCTCCCTGAGCCGCTGTCTTACCGGTTTGACATCTGGATACATCTTAATTTCGTGTTCAACGATACTCGAGTCAATGCCTTGCATTTCATCATATGACCAAGCAAAGACATCTCTGAACTCGCGAAAAAGAGCGTTATATATTTCCAGTTCTGAAGGAGAACAACCTTTGCCGACATAAATATTCTCTACAACATTTGTTTTAGTCGAGATATTTATGGCTATAGTCTCTTCAATATTGGATAAGTTTCTTTCGGAATCCACCGTATTTACAGTATTTGATAGGAATTCAAAGACTGAAGGGTGATAAAGGTCATCTTGAGTATCTTCTTCATAATCTCGAAGAAGGGAACGATGGTGGCAATCATTCCATGGTGCCCCCTCAATCAACATTGATTGTAGAATTCCTTCGTCGGTTCCATGCACTCTCGACCAAGGATCTAAAGGGGTACCATATTCTCTAGACCTATCTACCCAAATGCTTGATGAGCGTTGATTTGGGTTCGCCTCCCATGCCCGAAACATTGATTGCTACAATATTTCTATTGGGCTTGGGGGCAAAACCATTGCATGATCCATGTTGATATCATCTTCTGAGATCTTCGTGGAAGATATCATATTGCAGGTACCTATCGATGCTACTTCCGCCAAATCAATTGGAGGTGGAAGAGCGAAAGTTCCCATCAATATAGGATCTTTCAGTAGGCCTACTCCGATATTCTGAAGCGAATGGGGGCTTCCATGGATCATGGGAATGCTTCCTGTAACTTGTGAACCATTGGGGAGGAAGTTTTGTTGGTCGACGATCGTAATCCCTCCTTGAAAAGGGAATGCGATCTTTCTGAAATAGGTCGACACAACAGCTGCCATGGCATATATCCACGGTCTTCCTAGCAGGATGTTGTAATCAAGATTCCCATCGATGACTTCAACATCTATTTCTACTGTTTTTCCCCCTAGTTCAACCTTCAAGTTATTTAGGATACCATATGGGGTATATGTCCTTCCGTCGAATGCTTTTAATGTCGTCGAAGATTGCGACAAGGTTGGAGATCCTAAAGTTTTCCAACAACTCATCGACATAATACATGTAGATGCCCCCTCATTAATAATTGTTCGGTGAACAGTTTTGTTGAGGGCTTTCACTTGAATAAGGAAAGCTAGTTGAGCTGGTAATTGAGGATCGTATCCTTTGTGGTCAAAGGATACAAGATTGGAATCCTTAGGATCAACCCCACCAATGGCTGATAACAAAGCCTGCATTTGTGATGGACAATTTTGTAGTACTTCAAGAGTCGACATAGCGGATGGCGATTGTGCCAAATCTTCCACTATGTTATAATGCTGCGCTGCTCTGGCTCGAGGATTAAATGTCAACTTGTGTATTACTCCCTTTGGCGGTTTTATTGTTAATTCAGGAATGATGGGTGGTACAACTTCTGTCGAAGTTGTTGTCGAACTACTTGGTTGATCTTTACCTTTGTCATTCGACAGCTGCGGATTCCCGTAATCTTTGTTCCTTGTCGAAATCAAAGAATCATTTTCTTGCTTGGAAATCGACAACATTAGCACTTACGATGGGGAAGCATTTCCACTATCAACCAGATTTTGTCCTGGATTTGGAGACGGATCAGTCAACACAGCTGAGGTTTGCGAACTTTTAAAGAATCTTTTAAGCTCAGCTTTGTATGGACAATCTCCTGTCCGATGATCCTCATCACATATTTGACATGGATATTTTAGTTTCCTATTTCTAGGAGGGTTTGAAGAAGTTTTTTCAGGAGATGACTCACCCTGTTTCTTCTTCTTCCCTTTGTTTTGTTTCTTGTTGCTTCCTGGTTGTTTGGTTTCTTTGCCCTTATCTGCTAATACAACATTTACTTCCAAAGCAAGAATTTCGTCTTTTGCATTTTGTTCTGAAATCTTACAGGTTTTCTTGGACGAAGCCTTTGTCGATTTCGCGTTTGTCGTGCCAATCACGCCATCGCAGACATGAGAGTCATTATTTGATTTAGGAGGAGGAGGAATTGAGAATTCCGGTCTAGGGGCGTCAGGTATTTTGTCGTAGAGCGTGCCAGACTGAGTATAGACCAAGTCTAGATATTGAGCACGAGCGATAACTTGCTCTTCCGTTACGACTCCCCCTTTCGCCACATCTTCCGTTATGGAAGGAAGTAACGACTTGATAAACCATTCGGCTAATAGCTGATCGGGAACGTACGTTTTTACCATCCTACGACGACGTTGCCACTCATGTATATGATCAGATATGTCAGTGGTCGTTGTCTGTTTGAAGTTGGTTAAGATTTCCGTTCCTGTTTCATACCTTATCGGTAATTGAAAATGGGTTAAGAAAGTCGTGGCTAAGGTGCTGAAATTGTCGAACGAAGCTCTAGGCAATTCAATATACCATTTTGCCGCTGGAGCCGTTAACGTCCAATAAAAAAGGCGAAGCCTTATCGAATCATCGTTTAGGGTGTTTGATGAGCACCACAGATGAAATGTCATCACGTGATTCGATGTGTCTTCACCTGGATTTCCATTAAATTTAGGAATGTCCGATGGAAGTTTGTGAGGAATCGCTGGCCACCAAGGGGCGTAAGCAATTGGATCATTTGTTAACCGGTGTAAATCGGGTAACTCTAAAGTTGCCACGAATGGTAACTGTTGATTCAGGTTAGGTGAAGCATACCCGGGGAATGATGGAATTGCCTGAGTAGTTGGCCTTTGCATACCAGCATAATGTAATTGATGCTAGTATGACTGATACGGTTGGTGGACTTGACCATTGTAAAGTGGTTGATACGATTGTCCACTGTTCGCAAAGATCTGCTGCTCAGAACCTTGGTACACTTGTTGGAATTGTGGTTGTTGGTATTGCACCAGCCAAGGTTGTGAATCCATGTTCTGTTGTGCTATACTAACCGTCGGACCAAGATGTGGGGTAATTGTACCCGTTTGGACCTGTGTCGCCCCACCAGTTGGCGATTGTGGTTGAGTCACAGGGTCAAGGGGCTGTTGCATTACAACCTGAGAAATCTGAGGTTGACATACAACAGGCATCGTTTGAACTTGTGACACTGTTACAATAGCTGGTGTTGTCGGGATGTTCGACATAGGTACACATTGTTGCATAGAATGCACAACTCTTGGTTGTTGGGGTAGCATAGGTACCCAACCACTTGTCGTAACTCCAGTATAACCTGAATACTGTTGAGAACTCCCGTATGGATATCCTCCTGGAGGGGGTAATGAAAGGGCATACTGCCCCCCATACGGTGGTAATCCGGAACTCAAGGGGATTGATTGCCCTTGGGGACTAGATGGCCCAAATTGACCTCCAAACGGATCAATTTGTCGAGTCTCAACATAAGAGTTGCCCGATATTATTCCGGAGGAACAAACAGGAACGGACCACACTGTCGAAATAGTCCCTGGATGGACTCCTTCTAGCGGTTGTGAGCTAGTCGGGACAGATGGTACACCGGCAAACATTGTCGAAGTGACGGTAGGGAGTTCTGCTGTCGCTGTGTCATTCGACACAGTCCTAGATGTTGACGGTTGTTCAGACATTTTGAGTCTATCCAATAAATTGCCTAGCGATTCTACAGGAACTTCCACTGGTGGTAGACTAACTTCTGATGTCGAAGGAAATAGAGTGACCCCGACTCCAAAATGTGTTGGAGTACTTGCTTGCGGATCTTCTATAATTTCCTCTATTGCAATCAAACCAGGTGGAAGGGGAAGACCGTCAGGTCCGTAAAATATTTCTGGTGCCGAAGAAGGGGTTGAATCAACAACGACAGATGTTTGAGGAACAAGACTCTCTGAACCGGTTACAGATGGAACTGGTTCAGTAACACAAGTGTTTGCTCTCAGACTAGGATCAGTATCACTGTCCCTCTGTGGCTGTTGAACTTCTTCTGTAGAAGTAGGGTTTCCAGAAATGTTTGGAGTAACCGGAATCTCAGATGTTGTTGGAACACTTGTTCTAACTTTGATAGGAGATTTCGAACCGGTTAAATGAGTTCGCTTTGTCCGTACTGTTTTCGATTCCGGAGACAAAGACGGTTGACTCGTAAGCCTCCGCGAACGACGGGGTTTCAATTGACTTTCTTCCACGATTGCGGATTACTCGATCAACCAAAATACAAAAAAAGGGGAAAATGTGTTTCCAAATTAAATGAATTTTTAGACGCTTTAGACACAACTTGCTTTTTTCAATTTTAAAGAGTCGAGAAAAAGCTAAAGATGACTCTAGTCTCCTTCGATGTTTTAACGAGCCCGAAGTGACAAATGCTCGGATGGACTTTTTATGTTATAGAGTCTGAAAAAGGCCAAAAGGAACTGCTCTGGAGTTCTAGGTAGAGGGTGTGCCAAACTTTTCGCAAAACCGTAGAATACTTTTTAGGGTACGGGCGGTCAATCTTCCCGAATGCTGTGTTCAGTGCATTGCGATCAGTAGGGTGGCCGACACGGCTTCCTAAGGATAAAGGTTTTATGCCTATAGGGGTCTCCCAATATATACTCGACGGTACGTGGGAGCACAATCCGTATTGGCGCTATCGTCCCTCAGGAGGAATCACCCAACCATCAGCGAGATCGACAGTCACTAGGTTTTACGACGCCGGAACACGTCTCTAGCCTAGACCTCTATGTTGTGTGTTAAGTTACAAAGCGTTGTTAAGTTCATTCAATTTATTTTAGGTTGATCTTTCTTAGAAGTTTGCCTTTTTGGATCACCACGAGATGTATGATACAATTCCTAAATGCAGTCTAAAGATGATAAGCAAGCTTTTATATCTTTTCGACAATGAAAATCCTAACTACAAGGGGAAAAGGAAGACACAAACTTTTCTCAAAGAGCATAGAGCACACTGTAATGCACTTTTCCCTAAATCAAACCATGCAAACTATCAAAATGAAAATGCACAAATGCATGTATTTCTTTTCGCTTTCTTAATATTGATGCCTAAAAAGAAAGATGTTGTACAAATTTGAATTAGATTTCAAGTGAAAACATAAACAAGTTCCTTTTTTCAAAATAAAAAAGATGATTACGACACTTTATGATTTACTTGTTTCGACACTAGAAATGCATAAATTAAAACCAAAAGACAAAATTAAAAGCTCAATCAACTGTGAACAGCAAACAAACTCACTCCTAAGATCAAAACGACACTTACAACAGGTCTAGATCTAAGGGCGACAGTATGACTAGTTTACTTTTGTAATGGGAAACTGCAAATGATGTAACAAATACACAAAGAACAAATACAGTTTCTTTATACAACCGAGGCGGAATTGAGGCAAAGAAAAGGGGTTTCAGATAGGTACACTGACTGATAACAGGCTGCAAAAAACAGAGATAAAACTGAGCAAAAGGAAGCAGGGAACCACAGCTGCACAAGGCAAAGACTGATCAACGCACTCCCAACACAGAGGTTTTGACATTCAGCGCAGGTAGCCTTCATGGGACCTACGTTGAAATGCAGAACCTCTTCACAGAGTCTGCGCTGAAGCAGAAACGAGAGTTGTTTCTGGGTTCTGGGTTACGGTTTGCAGTTAAATCTACAGTTTTTGGCCGGATCAAAGCTATCAATTAGGTACAATTAGGAGGATGATTTATAGGAGGACTAAGATCTATCACAAAGGGCTGTTAGAGCACTTGTGGATCAGCTTCTCAGATCATAAACAGGCCCAGTGAATGGACTAGAGTAGCAGATCTCTACTTTGCATTTGTAAATGGCAAATGCAGTTCGATTCGACACTCTTGAGTTTATGAAATGAATAGCAATAGAAACACAAATAAACTAACAAGATACTGCTCCCCAGCGGAGTCGCCAATTTGTTGTTGGGAAAAGTATCCAATTCAGAATGCCCCTATCCCACTCTAAGAGGTGATAGTGCCTTAGCAACAAACAAGATAAACTAATTGAGTATTCTTCTTTATGAAATGTAAATGAGGAGAAAGGATCTAACTAACCTGTGTCTTTCGCTAGTTTGTTGATCCAATTTCTCCTCTCTTCTGTAGCTCCTAGCTCCCAGCTCCCTCACCGGCCCAGCTTCACCGAATTCCTGCAAGATCACAAGAGAGAGAAACTACAAGAAGATACAGATATACATTCATAAAAAGCTCAAGATCAGATTAAGCTAAACATGTAAGCATAACAAAACATCATTGGTACACAACATGTAGGAGAAACTCAAATAGTTTATTGATAGAGTAATAAAGTCCAAGAGGAGATACAACCAAGTGAGGCCCGATCCGGCATCTACCTCCCAGCAAAAGAATCCCTTCCTCTCCTCCAACAAAGCATAAATCACCCAATGTACTAATCTCAATCTCAAACCAACAACAATTCTCTGCAAAGTACAAAATTCCAGCCCCCTGAACCTCTGGGTGAGAGATCCATATATAGATGTGAGCAGAGAGGCTGAGTCAGCTCATGTTTTGACTTGTGGCTTCTCTCTGTCAGTTCTTGCTTCCACTTGGAGGTTGTGAACCTCTTACTCATCACTTGGTCGAATTCACTGAGGCAAGTGTCATTGAGGAAGATTCTGGAAGCTTCCAAGGTCTTTACACCTCGTTGAATGAACTTGCCATTTGTCAATTCCCGCTCAGCGCACCCTAGTAGTGCTTCTACCTGCATTGCAGTGCAAGTAGCCAGTGCAGACTTTGCATTTCAGCGTAGACAGCTAGTGGAGCTACTGAATTGATCCTGATTTGACCATTTCTGAGTTGTTTTTGGTGGAGAACTTCCGGGAGAAGCTGTCTTTTGTTGACCTTGTTCCTTTAGGGGTAGGAACAACTCATTTAGGGACTTTGGATCCCTTGGATTATGGACATTTCATGCTCAATGCTGTAAGGCACAAAAATGTCTATAACACTTGGTAGACCTCTAATATTCCCTTCATATTGTAGTGCAATTTCACATGATGTTAACTAAAATAGCCATAGGGAAATACTATACATTAGGAGTAGTATACAAATTTAAGGCATCCATAACCCTTGTCTTAGCTAGAGTACTAGATACTCTTCCCAAAATATGTTTGAGAACTCCTCCTAATAGTATTTCTTAACTAAAAGTTTCCATCAAACCCTATCTTAATTTCACCTTTTTCTTCTCAATTAATCGAAATGTAAAACTACCTTAAGAAGGGTAATGCTACAAAGGTGTTGGCTTTATGATACAAGTGTTGTCCTTGATGGCAACTCACTTAGATGAAAGATCATAGTGCTGCATGTCAACAACAAAGAATTATAGATCAGACTACAAAGAATGAAGAAAGAGAGGTATACGTAGGTTCACCTTGACCAAGCTACGTATACATGTAGGTTCACTGAACACAAGTAGCGTATACATACACATGCACTTTCACAAAAGGAAAAGACCATGTATCTTGGAAAAGAAAAGTTTTTGGTACAAGGTATTTGACCCAAGGTAATTGGTATGAGATATTTGGTCCAAGGTATTGGTCCTATGTAGTTTCGGTCGATGGTATTGAGAAAGGCCTAAAACTATATAAGGAGGAGAAGATCATTAGGCCAGTGTGCGCAAGTACTTCGAATATCTTTTGACGTGTTGGATCATATATGCAAGTTAATAAGCCTTTGATGGTTAACTTGATTTGATCTAAGGAGGCACCTATATGGCTAATAAAGGTTCATGGACAGGGATCATAAAGGCTTAAAAGTATTCTCATTATGTGGTTTGATCTTGAATAGTCTAGATCTGAATACTAACTCATGTTTTATTCTATAAATGTGATGATTTGGGTGTGACTGAAGTCTGGAATAGTTGTGATGTCTTTAAGTAAGTATTTACAGATCTATACGTAGGTTCCCTTTAGTAAAAGAGCATATGCACGCTTGTTCAACATATCAAAGTAGTGTATACATCATAAATTGGAATTTACAGATCTGTACACTGGCTCCCTTCGGTAAAAGTGCATATACACACCGTTTTAACACATGGAAGTAGCGTATACATTATGAAGCTTGATGCTTAATGTTTCAATATTCTCTGTTTGCTGTTGCAGAGTTCTAGGTTCTGTTCTGATGACTTTATTCTCATAACAGTGTTCCGAATGATCAAATTGATTGATTGTGATTTTCTTTAGTGATGATGGGTTGTTAGTGATTGATTCAGTTATGGTTGATTCAAAAAGTGATGATTGAGTTTCAGTGTTTTGTTGATGCAGATGTATTTGATGGTTGTATTGCAGTAATGATTCTCTGAGTTTCAATGTTGTTGGTGGGTCCAGTATGAAAATTGGATGTAACGAGGCCTTCATGTGTATTTTTGTGTAACGGGAGCATCCAGTTTGAAAATTTATGAAACGTGGTCCCTCGAGGAAGAAAGAAGGTTGTAGCCTTCTGTGGGTCGGTGCCTATGTACTAGTAAACATATCAACTAGTACAAGAGCTAGGGTGTTGTAGCTCCCTTGTAGTAGTAGCTGGAGAACAACAGAAGGTTGTAGCCTTCTGCAGGTGGGTGTCTGTTTATTGGTATGAGTCTGCACTAGTACAAGATTGTAAACATATTTTCTTATTATTAAAAGAAGATAAAGAGAGCAATAGCAAGTGGTTTTTACCCACATTGGGTTTCCACTTTATATCTTGGTGTTCATGTGTGTTGCTTATGTGTGATGCTTTAATATGCTTTTACTGCACTGCCTAATAAATCTCTGATATATTGGTTAAAGCTCAATACATGATAAATTGTCTAAATCAAAAGTTCTCTGCATATACGGTGGTTGCTTTAAGTATGGTCGCGTGTACATGCTAGTTCATTTAGCTGAAGTAGCATATATAAATTTGTTTTGGAAATAAAATTATTGATCTGATAATACTGATTCACCATGCGCTCTCAGTATTATTTCCAACAATAAGGTCAAAAATTATAGGAAAGACTAGTTTCCAAATCCTTCTCTTACTCTATCTTCATTGCCCATACCTTTTTTCCATATAAGAGAGATCATCCTTCCATTATAAATATAAAAAGAGTACATACACATATTTGTTTGAAACAAAATGTCCGGGATATACAAACATATAGAATAGATAAACCTTCAAAAAATAAACTAAGAATGATACATCCCATTTATCACCTACTAGAAATTTTGAGAAGTCTTGGAAAAAATTTCAAGGAGATTCCAACTGAAAACTACTGTTCGAGAAGGCTCATATGACAATAGCCTCAAAACTATACATGCATAAATAAATAGTACAAAAATTGAAAGTAAACAACATCGTATTCTAAGAAGTTGAAGTAAGTGATCCAACTAAACCAACTAAAGATCAGTCAGAACTTGGAGAGACCCCCTCCTTATGTTAGAGTCGGTCTGTTCAGCCCTCGGTCAGAGATAAAAACCTCTTTTGTTGCATTTCATTTTAGGTGTCTCATTCAGCTCAATCATCTGCATTCCAATAGGAGTATCTATCTTCTGACGGATGGGTCTTATCTCCATACTTCCCTCATGTCATGTACATGGTGGTTTGTGTCTGATCATCAAAGTTCATCAAATCAATTTTACAGTCATCATGGATGGTCTTTTGGTCAGCCAAGAGTCATTTCAGTCCTTAGGTCTAGGGTTTCACAAATTTTGTCTTCAAAGTGTCCAAAAATGCCAGTAAGCACATGAGAATGTCCCTAATAAGTTTTCATTCCAAAATTTTCATTACCAATAATGCTTGAGAATGATTCTTCTTCAAAACTCGGTTTTGAAGAAGAAATCATTAAATTTATTTTTTGTAATAAATATGTAATTTTTAAGGTTTTTCAAGTTCTACAGTTCTTTAGTGTAGCCCTGGTCATCCTTTGCCGAAATCCAATGCCAACCATCCCTGCAAAAAATTTCCAAAAGTTTCATTGTTCAAGTCAAAAAGTCAAAATCGGAACCAAAACAGAGTTTGTATTAAAATGTCAAATTGCCAAAATTCTACAACTTTACAAAGTGGGCTATTTGAAATAAAAAATTCAAATCCATTGGTCATATAAGATATTTTGGTGTCCAAACAATTCATTTGCCTGCAAGAAAAATCAGTGAAGCCGAGTCAAGTTTGGAGGAGCGAAAGCATGTGTTGAAACCGAGACTGTGTATTAAAATTTTATTGCACGACGCATTGGGAGATAGTCGCGACGCACCAGGAGGTCGCGGCACATAGATCCGCCGTTCATAGTGTCATTTTGAATGTGCATGGCGCACATAGATAGTGCGATGCACTGGGTATGCCGCGCGATGCATACAGCTAGAGGCACGAAAACGGTCAAAATTCGGTCAAATCACTAAACAACACACGGATTTGCCTCGTTTCAAGCAGGTAGAGTCCCCAATACTACTGTGCATTCAAATGTGATTATTGTGTGATGGTGTTTATTACATGATGAATGTGTAAAGGAGAACAAACCCTGTCTCTTCAAAATTGTCGAACAAAAATGCTACCTAGGGTTTTGATGATTGTTTTGCCACCAAGTTTATTCCCTTGTCCCTTTGTTTCCATTTGACTCCCTTACCCCCTAAATTCACTAATCCCCTATTCCCCAATTTATTCCTATCCTTATTCCTAAACCCTACAATATCACATCCCTATCACTTTCCCATGTCATTTGCAAAAAAACCCCAAACCCCACATTCCTAACACACAGTCAAGTAACTGTTATTGTATTTTAATTTCACTTGGCAGTCCACTTTATCCACTGTCCCTTTTCTTTTCCCACACTCCCTTCCTACTTAGCACACATTTGGAAATTGGAGGCAAATACACCAAATTTTTGTTTTCACCTCATACAGATCAGCATACATAGTGGCATAAACCTGCAACACCATGACAGACACTGAGTCATCATATGAACAAGACAATGATTTTACCATAGAGCTTCATGCACTGAGGAGGCCTCGTAAGGGTGGCAGACATGTTAGAGAAGAGCCCACCTCTTTGACTGAACTGCAAGCCTACCCACTTACTATGGCATGTTTCCAACAACAATCATGCTTTCAGTATTGCGAAATGATTACACAGATTCAGCATCATCAGGAGTTGGCTTGGTTATTTGTTTTTCATTTGCATGATGGTCAGGTGACTCTTGCTGGTGTAAATTTCACCTTGACACCAGCGACCATTTCTCAAGCAACAGGAATACCGAATGTGGGTGAGGAGTGGAATAAAAGAATGCAGGTAGAAAGAATACACTATGAGCCATATATTAGGCCTAGCTATGTGAGACAACTCAACAGGGTGTTTCCATTCCAGTTTTTGAAAGAACCCTATGCACCATTGATGAGACTCATTATCAGATACTTCAGTTGTGAGGGTCACTTCTCACGCCTCTATGCATACCATATCAGATTGTTGATGCATTTCGCGAGAGTGAAGATGATGAACATTCCATATTTCATGTGCCAAAACATCGAGAGGATGACTACTCTTGTACAGGAGAAGACCCCTGAACAACAGTACAACAACATTTACCACTATGCGCTCATCAAGATCATTGTTGTACATCAGCTTGGTTTGCAGGGTATCACATGGGAAGTCTTCATTTCCCATGAGTTCTTCACAACTTCAACAGCTCATCAGGAGGTTGTCCATCATATAGGTGAACCTTCATATCAGCATGGAGGTTGGGAGGCAGAGACTACTAGTGTGCTGACATATGTCACCTATCAGAGAGGCATGAGAGGATTGTTTGCAGTAGCCCAACGAGTACTATCTCCACCTGGGGTGGAAGGGGTCTCGTTGCCATCATCAGCAGCACAGGTACAAGTACAGGATAGATGCGAGAGGCCTATGTAGGGTGAGGGCCGTTTAGGAGGCCTAGACATTGATTTCATACTCATCAATGATGATGTGAGCTCCCCTAGCTCAAAGCTGAGGGAGGTCATTCAGGAGCAGAACGCTGAGATAGATGCATTAACAAATAGGTTGTAGAGAGCTCAATGGGTCATAAACCATTTGGAGCAGCAAAACAAATAACTGGAGGATCAGCATATAGTCATGGAATTACAAAAAATTCGGCAAAACTGCTAAGCTGCCCAAAGGAGGAGGATAGATTTCACTTCATTGGAGTAGGAGGTAGAGGCTGATTGAGAGACTTAGCTTGAGAGGGTCAACATTTATCTTGAGAAGCTGTTGGCAAAAGAAAACAAATATAAGGACATGCTCGGGGCACATGAAAAATCATTATTGGGCACCAAATCATGTTTGCAAAGCAAGGATCAAAATCCTGAAGGCAAGACTAAGGAGAGCAATAAAACGATGTAAAAGGCATGATAGGATCCAAATCTTGGCCAAGGCTTCTTTGTCTGAGCATGATACTCAATGATGGACCTTCAGTCGAAATTTCAGCAAATTTGGAGAAAATTTTGTCAATTTTGATTTTTTTTGGCTTCAAAATAGATTTTCCTGCCCAACGCATAGCGCCACTTGGCACGCGCTTATAATTGGAGATCCTTTGGAGGACTTGGTATTTTTGGATTTGTTATGAAAAGTTATGCATGCTCATGAATTACCTAAGGATTTCATCAAGTTCTGGGTTGCTTAAAGGATCAAAAACACACAAAAAATGACCTCTCTTCCACCATTTGCACCCACAGGAAGCAGTCTTGGGAGATTGAAGCTTTGGAGGGTAAAATGACATCCAAATCTAGAAATTCGACTTCGGTTGGAAAGAAAACAGCTAGGGCTTTCCAACAAGCTATCATGAGCTCAATTTGGACTTCTGGAAGGGCCTCAAAATCAGCTTCAAAGTTGTGCTATGCATACAGGTTTTGGGCGCGACGCATAGAGAATTTTGGCCTATTTTTCACTCTTTAGCTCAGAATTTCGGCCAGTTTTGACTAGTTTTACTTTTTGATGTTACTCTTGATCTAACTTGATGTAATTTCATGACCATGATGTAATTTTGGCACATTTTTACTTTTTTTAGTAGATTCATTCACCAAAAGGTGAAATGTGAGTGAATGAATCAGTTTCCTAACATATGGAGGCAAGTTGTTTCATTACCTATTTTTCAGTTCCTTATTTAGATATGGTTGAAACAGCTCCTAGAATGATGAGCTCCACCCCTAGAGGCATGGGAAGGTGTTAGGCTTGTCTATATCATGTAATTTCTTAGTCATTTTCAGGGTTGGACACTTGGGATTGATTGGCACTCCATTGTACATCTTATTTCTACAATTCTGGCAAAGGAAAGACCAGGGTTTTGCAGCACTCTTTGGGATTCTCATGGCTCTTTCTTTCGATGGTGTTCCTCTCTATGTAATTTCTGAGTTCACTAATACTCATGTGCATCATTTCCTTTTCTCTTTGGTTCTGAAATTAAAGAAATGAGTGATAAAGGTAGAATTCATTAGCTTGTTGTGCTCTGCCTGTTAGTTTTGTTTAATTTTCAATGTTTTCTTCAGTTTGAAGAGGATTCTTGGTTCCCTCTTTCCCTCTTCAGCTTCTCACTGGTTTGAAACCTCCACTTTTACAAATTAAAGCATCAAAACGATTGCCTTTCTTGCCCCAATCAGAACTATGCAAAACTGGCCTTCATCCCCGTACCCAAATTTGCCTTTCCCTTGATTCCAACAAAACTCCCAAAAAATCAAATCAAATCCTTGCACTTCATACCTAGCCTAACATTAGAAGATACTTCAGTCATCTCAAGCCCCATATATCATCATTTTCTAAGATTGACCTGGAGAGAGCCCTCTCCTGTCCTCGTAGGGCTGGCTACAAGGCTGAGCGTGGTTTGATGTTGGTCCTGGATCCTGCCTTTTCAGCCTGAGGTAAATCTAGGCACTAACATGGTGGCGACCATACTGGGGAAGAAAATTTTATTTTTTTGTTAGTTTTATTTGTTTTATAGACTACAGATGGAGCCTGAAGTTAGCCAAGTAGCCTTCGAAATGCTCTTGCTTTGCATTAGCGAAAGTAGATAAAAGTTGCTTCAGTCAATCTCCGGTCTAGTCTTATAAATGGAGTATATAACTTGCAAATTGCCCCAGTAACATGTATCAAGTTCATATCTGATTGTTGATGATGGACAATGATCAGACACATATGAAGGCTAAAATCATCTACCTGGTGACTCCACTATTCAAAGTCCCGAGTTTCAAAGTATTGATGGTGGCTCCATTGGCTAAATGAAGGACTCAGATGTTGCTTCTATTTGTTCAAGGTATTCATGTATCGATTTTTCTAATCTTCTTGGTTTTCCTAATCAATTACCAAAGGATGCATACATTTTGAGTAATGGTCGTAAATTCAATGGGGAAGATCTAACTTTGACTCTAGAACATATAGAAAATTTTAAAACATTTGTGGAAATTCTTAGAGTTAAAAAGGAAGATGTCTTCATCAGATTGTTCTTTGATTCATTTCAAGGCAAATGTAGAAAATGGATTGAAGGTTTTCCTATCAGATCTATTAAGTCCTTTAGAGATTTTTGGCATATCTTTCTTGAACATGGATGGAGAAAAAGGAAGAATTCAAAATAGAGGTGCCCTCTATTCAAGGTTTTAGAAAATGGGAAGATATGTGCATGGATGATGAGGTAGATGAGAACTTTGCTTCATCTCTTTCTCCTTATCTGAAATCTTGTCGATGCAGCCATGAAGTTAAGCTCAATTTTTTGCAAGAGTTTGCCATCAACATTGAAGGAGATCTAACTGAATTGGAGACCCAAATACAGTCCCAGGATCTGGACTGTCGAGTCCAATTCTTTGGGGACCTTTTTCAGCAGAAGGAACAGAAGGTAAGGCTGCCCATGGATATTTGCATTGACAGTTTGCAGCTGGAAGCATGCATTGAGGAGTTGGGGCAACAAACAGCGTTTGGTTTTTTTGATCCTATTGCAACGTACATGGAATTTTTTTTTCAGTTTGAATGATAGATCAAATTGTCTTTTACACAACCAGACTCGTTATGTGTATGTATGGCTATCATCATTTACATTTGTGTCATGTTTGAAGCACTTTCAAGAAAAATTCTTGTCACAATTACTTGATTGGTTGATATGGCATTACAGCATTACTTGATCTATCAATTTTGCAGCAAACTGGGTTAGATTTGTACATAAAGAAGTTGCCCAAGGCAACATTTCAGTTTCCAGTATTTGTTTATGTACAAGTTGCAGTATGTATATGTTTTTTGGATTGGTACGAGTTGTTTTGGGTTTGCAGTTATTTGACCATCCATGCCCAATGGAAGGGGAACTGTCTATCTCTCTCAGAGATCTGTAGTTCTTGGCACCTCCAAGGAGCTACCATCCCCATTGGAGCCACTGTTAGAGTCGATCTATTCAACCCTCCATCAGAGATCAAAACCTCTTTTGTTGCATTTCATTTTAGGTGTCTCATTCAGCTCGATCATCTGCATTCCATTAGGAGTATCGATCTTCTGACAGAAGGGTCTTGTCTCCATACTTCCCTCATGTCATGTACATGCTGGTTTATGTCTGATCATCAAAGTTCATCAAATCAATTTTACAGTCATCATGGATGGTCTTTTGGTCAGCCAAGAGTCATTTTAGTCATTACGTCTAGGGTTTCACACATTTTTTCTTCAAAGTGTCCAAAAATGTCAACATGCACATGAGGATGTCCCTAATAAGTTTTCATTCCAAAATTTTCATTACCAATAATGCTTGAGAATAATTTTTCTTCAAAACTCTATTTTGAAGAAGAAATCATTAAATTTATTGTTTGTAATAAATATGTAGTTTTTAAGGTTTTTCAAGTTCTACAGTTCTTTAGTGCAGCCCTAGTCATCCTTTGCTGAAATCCAATGCCAACCATCCCTGCAAAAAATTGCCAAAATTTTCATCATTCAAGTCAAAAAGTCAAAATGGGAACCAAAATAGAGTTTGTATTAAAATGTCAAAGTGCCAAAATTCAACAACTTTACAAAGTGGGTTATTTGAAATCAAAAATTCAAATCCATTGGTCATATAAGATATTTCGGTGTCCAAACAATTCATTTGCCTGCCAGAAATATCAGTGAAGCTGATTCAAGTTTGGACGAGAGAAAGCATGTGTTGAAACTGACACTGTGTGTTGAAATTTTATTGTGCGGCGCATTGGGAGGTAGTCGCGGTGCACCGGGAGGTCACGGTGGATAGAGCTGTCATTCACAGTATCGTTTTGAACGTACGTGGCACACATAGACATCGCGGCACACTGGGTATGCCGTGCGACGCATACAACCAGAGACCCAAAAACGGTCAAAATTCGCTCAAATCACTCAACAACACATGAATTTGCCTCGTTTCAAGCAGGTAGAGTCCCCAATACTGCTGTGCATTCAAATGTGATGATTGTGTGATGGTGTTTATTACATGATGAATGTGTAAAGGAGAACAAACCTTGTCTCTTCAAAATTGTCAACCAAAATTGGTGCCTAGGGTTTTGATGATTGTTTTGCCACCAAGTTTATTCCCTTGTCCCTTTGTTTCCATTTGACTCCCTTACCCCCTAAATTCACTAATCCCCTATTCCCCCATTTATTCCTATCCTTATTCCTAAACACTACAATATCCCATCCATATCACTTTCCCATGTCATTTGCAAAAAATCCCCAAACCCCACATTCCTAACACACAGTCAAGTAACTGTTATTGTATTTTAATTTCACTTGGTAGTCCACTTTATCCACTATCCCTTTTCTTTTCCACACTCCATTCCTACTTACCACACATTTGGCAATTGGAGGCAAATAAACCAAATTTTTGTTTTCACCTCATACAGATCAGGATACATAGTGGCATAAACCTGCAACACCATGACATACATTGAGTCATCATATGAATAGGACAATGATTCTACCACAGAGATTCATGCACCGAGGAGGCTTCGTAAGGGTGGCAGACATGTTAGAGAAGAGCCCACCTCTTTGACTTAACTGCAAGCCTGCCCACTTGCTATGGCATGTCTCCAACAATAGTCATGCTTTCAGTATTGTGAAATGATTGCTCAGATTCAACACCATCAGGAGTTGGCTCGGTTATTTGTTTTGCATTTGCATGATGGTCAGGTGACTCTTGCTGGTGTAAATTTCACCTTGACACCAGAGACCATTTCTCAAGCAACATGAATACCGAATGTAGGTGAGGAGTGGAATAAAAAAATGCAGGTATAAAGAGTACGTTATGAGCCATATATCAGGCCTATCTATGTGAGATAGCTTAGTAGGGTGTTTCCATTCCAACTTTTGAAAGAATCCTATGCGCCACTAATGAGAGTCATTGTCAGATACTTTAGTTGTGAGGGCCGCCTCTCATGCCTCTATGGATACCATATCAGATTGTTGTTGCATTTCACGAGAGTGAAGATGATGAAAATTCCATATTTCATGTGCCGAAACATCGAGAGGATGACTACTCTTGTACAGAAGAAGACTCCTGAACAACAGTACAACAACATTTACCACTATGTGCTCATCAAGATCATTGTTGTACATCAGCTTGGTTTGCAGGGTATCACATGGGAAGACTTCATTTCCTGTGAGTTCTTCACAGCTTCAGCAACTCATTAGGATGTTGTCCATCATAGAGGTGAACCTTCATATCAGCATGGAGGTTGGGAGGCAGAGACTACTAGTGTGCTGACATATGTCACCTATCAGAGAGGCTTGAGAGGATTGTTTGCAGTAGCCCGACGAGTACTATCTCCACCTGGGGTGGAAGGGGTCTCGTTGCCATCATTAGCAGCACAGGTATAGGTACAGGATAGAGGCAAGAGGCCTATGCAGGATGAGGGCCCTTCAGGAGGCCTACACACTGATTTCATACTCATCGATGATGATGTGAGCTCCCCTTGCTTAAAGCTGAGGGAGCTCATTCAGGAGCAGAAAGCCGAGATAGATGCACTGACCGACAGGTTTGAGAGAACTCAATGGGTCATAGAATGTTTGGAGCAGCAAAACAAACAACTAGAGGATTAGCATACAGTCATGGAATTACAAAACATTCGGCAAAACCGCCAAGCTGCCCAAAGGAGGAGGATAGAGTTCACTTCATTGGAGCAGGAGATAGAGGCTGATCGAGATACTTGGCTTGAGAGGGTCAATATTTATCTTGAGAAGTTGTTGGCAAAAGAAAACAAAGACAAGGACATGCTCAGGCACATGAAAAATCATTATTGGGCACGAAATCATGTTTGCAAAGCAAGGATCAAAATCCTGAAGGCAAGACTGATCAATAAAATGATGCAAAAGGCATGATAGGCTCCAAATATTGGCCAAAGATTCTTTGGCTAAGCATGGTACTTAGTGATGGACCTTCAGTCCAAATTTCAGCAAATTCGGAGAAACTTTTGTCAATTTTGAATTTTTTTGGCTTCAAAACAGATTTTCCTGCCCAATGCGTAGCACCACTTGGCATGTGCTTATAATTGGGAGATCCTCTGGAGGAAAATTGGAATTTCTAGATTTTCTATGAAAATTTATGCATGCTCATGAATTACCTAATATTTCGTCAAGTCCTGGGTTGCTTAAAGGGTCAAAAACACAAAAAAGATGACCTCTCTGCCACCTTTTGCACCCACATGAAGCAGTCTTGGGAGATTGAAGTTTTGGAGGGGAAAATGACATCCAAATCCAGAAATTCCACTTGGGTTAGAAAGTATACAGCCATGGATTTACAACGAGCTATCATGAGATCAATTTGGACTTCAGGAAGGGCCTTAAAATCAACTTCAAAGTTGTGCTACGCATACAGGTTTTGGGCACGACACATAGAGAATTTTGGCCTATTTTTCACTCTTCAGCTCAGAATTTCGGCTAGTTTTGACTAGTTTTACTTTTTGATGTTACTCTTGATCTAACTTGATGTAATTTCATGACCATGATGTAATTTTGGCACATTTTTACTTGTCTTAGTAGATTCATTCACCAAAAGGTGAAATGTGAGTGAATGAATCAGTTTCCTAACATATAGAGGCAAGTTGTTTCATTGCCTATTTTTTAGTTCCTTGTTTAGATATGGTTGAAACATCTTCTAGAATGATGAGCTCGACCGCTAGAGGCATGGGAAGGAGTTAGGCTTGTATATATCATGTAATTTCTCAGTCGTTTTTAGGGTTGGACACTTGGGATTGCTTGGCACTCCATTGTACATCTAATTTCTGCATTTTTCGCAATGGAAAGACCAGGGTTTTGCAGCACTCTTTGGGATTCCTGTGGCTTTGTGTTTTGATGGTGTTCCTCTCTATGTAATTTGTGAGTTCATTGATATTTATGTGCATCATTTCCTTTTCTCTTTGCTTCTGAAATTGAACAAATGAGTGATGAAGGTAGAATTCATTAGCTTGCTGTGCTCTGCCTGTTAGTTTTGTTTAATTTTCAATGTTTTCTTCAGTTTCAAGAGGATTCTTGGTTCCCTCTTGCCCTCTTCAGCTTCTTACATCCCCGGACCCAAATTTGACTTTCCCTTGATTCCAACAAAACTCCCAAAGAATCAAATCAAATCCTTGCACTTCATACCTAGCCTAACATTAGAATATATTTCAGTCATCTCAGGCCCCATAGATCATCATTTGCTGAGATTGACCCAGAGAGAGCCCTCTCTTGTCCTTATAGAGCTAGCTATGAGGTTGAGAGTGGCTTGATGTTGGTCCCGGATCCTGCCTTTTCAGCTTGAGGTAAATCTAGGCACTAACACCTTAGACTCTAAAGACCTTTTCTTTCTTCAAAAAAAATGATTCAATACTCCACATGCAATTTTTTTTGGATAGGAGGTTCACCTATTTATTCCATTCTCTCAAGATGTGCTGGAACAACCAATTTTAAAAGAGACATTTGAGATTTTGAATGTAGTCCATCTAGTGCTTGAGTGAGAGCACCCTTATTTGGCCATTTATAGACAACCAATACACCAGACACTTTGAATCTCCAGAATAATTCATAATGGATATATTCAATGAGGCTGGAAAGAATAGTAGTGTCGAAGAAGCCACCACATTTTCTTTAGTATTTGTCCCTCTACTGGCAGATAACGAGATGTAAAAGGAAATGTCGTCAAGAAGGAAAATGGTGGTGCCCCCTTTGCAAACCCTGTCTTGATGTACTCCATCAAAGAGGTAAATTTTTTCAGATAGAGAACTGCATGGAAGGTAGAAGGATTGACTTCTATGAGGCTTCCAAGGCTTGACATAATCTGAAAAGAATCCCAAAATGTGGCCCAGGATTGCAGTGATAAAATTGGGTATGCTTTCAAAGATGAGATTATTCAAGGCTTTCCAATTACCCCATGCAATGAAAATGGGTAGTGCTTTATAATTTCCCTTGTTTTTTTCCGACTAAATAATACACTAGTCGAGTGGTGACATTGAGCCATTATCCTATAGTTTTAATACCCTTAAGACATCTGACTACAGCTACTTGGAAAAGGCATAGTTAAAAAATAAATGATTGAAAGTTTTCAAATATTTTGTGCAAAGAGAACATACAATTGACCCAAGAAATTTTTTCCAATACAAGTGGACCCAATTTTGAATATGGTTGTTTAAGGCAAGCTTGATAAAGCATTTTAGTTTAGAGGCAATAGAAAAATCCCATAATTTTTAATGCCACCAACTAACCCTCTGCAAAGGGTATTTTTTTGATATAACAAAATAGGGATGGTGAGCTATGGAGTGCTCGAACCAGGAGTTCCAGTTCCATTCAAAAATGCATCCTCCCTAGATAGTGTAATACCACTAACAATGGGGGATTTGGTGAAACTATCCCACTTCAAAATAAAAGAACCCCACTGGCCCAAATCATGGGCACTTTTCCATCTACCAAATATGAACAACTCTGAAGGGAAGACATAAATTTGACCAAGTCTAGTAACACCCAGAGCATAAAGATAACTTAAAACCTTAGGGGAACACCTATTATAGCACAATAACACATCTTTCTAGAAGCACCTATAATACGTTTGTTGGTTTGACTAATCACCCTTTGGTTATTGTCTGCACACTAGCCTAGATTCTAAAGTGATGTCCTTGCAATCATAATCAACTAAGTCTATTTTCTCTTAAAAAACTATGGAAAGATAAATGTCCCTTTTATAGCAAAGTTCCATCAAAATGGTTCCTCCTACCTACTTAGTACCTACATTTATTTCATGACAAGACTACCGTTCAAGCCACAAAATTTCTATAATATCCATGAGGTCAAAAAAAATAAATTTGGTTCAAGATATATCTAAGTTGGAACAAACTTAGCTCTAGAGCCTATGTTATTTTTCAACCCTTAATGTTTATGGACAAAGATATATTAATTTTCTAAAGCCTGTGGGAGCCAAACTATCACCTTGCCCATGTTGACTCCCTATATTGCATATCATGGAAAATATCTATAGCTTATTTATCTTACTAAACCAAAATTTTCATTAGAAATTATCATTCATCGTTAAGTTATTTTGATTTCACCATAATTCATCTTTCACCATAACCATAATTCACCTTTAATATCACATGATTGAATTGAAAAATTAGTCAAAACCCATCGAAAAATGTTTGGTGACTTAGAGACCCAAAAAAATTTATACGATTATATTTATAATTAGAAATACTTCCTTACTGACAAAAATAAAAGAATTACACATTTCATTTAATGCATTTCCCTTGAAAATAACATATGCATTTCATTTAAGTTCCATTCAAGGTTTCATGGATATATTTATTTCAAATATATAAAAAAAATTCATTTCCCTCACGTTGCAAGGTTTGTCTTTGGAAGGAGGAGAAGGAAGGGCACAACCATGCCATTGCTGGTATCGTATGAAAATTTGGTTGAATCCAAAATATTGGATTGGTCGTTCCCCCAATCATGGTGATTTTGTTCTATAGATGGAATTTACAAGGTTCCCCACACTCATGTGCGACGACCTATCACCAAGCCCCCCATCCATCTTCTAAACTTCAAAATACTTATATACAAGCACAACTGGGCACTCAATAGGCTATATGTTCATAATTCCATGGAGGAAATTGGAGTTGTAGTCATGGGTAATAATGGCTTCACCAAAGAAGATAAGAGGTGTCTTTTCAATTAAAAAATTAGGGAAGAGAAGATGCATATAAGAGAGAAAGAATGCATTAATGATGACAAGGAAATAAAATGTCCTATTACCATAGGTCATCATCAGCCATATGCTCTAGTACAGATGGATTGTGATGATCTAGTCATCCATAAAAAACCCAGAAAACTAAAAAGGGACTCGGATTTTCCTGGACCCATACTGCCAAGAGTCCGAAAGAAAATGAATTATATCCCGAGGAAATGGTCTTGGACTCAGAAAATTAGGATTAAGGCTCTATGCTAAAGGAGAAGCTTCCAGACGCTACTAAACCCACTCAAGGGCTATCTAACTGCATTTTTTTTTTAATTTTAAGAAATACAACAAGAAAATTTCCCATGAGGGACTTCCATTGGCTTAGGTGTCAGGTTTGAATGGTAAATATTATGCCAAAATTCCCTAGGGATTTCATTTTATTCCATTTTGGTGTTGCGGACCACAATGGCAATGCAACCATTTATGATTATGTTAAATTTTGTTGACCTCAGTAGTGAATCAATGTTACCTTAGATGTCGTAGGTCGATCAATTATGCTTCATAGAATTCTTATTTGCTCAATATTTTAACTATTTCTTTGTTTTCAATCCTTATTTCCTTGGTTTTTCTCATAATTTTAATTCCTTGTGGCCTTATTAAAATTTTATGGTTACTAGTGGAGTGTATTTTTCCTCTTCATGTCATTAATCTAGGATCTTGTAAACTAATATTTATTTTAATATGTATATTTTATTCTAGTATGAAACAAGTGTAAAATCAACAATAAAATGGCTTTTTCCCTAAAATTTGTGCATTGCGTAGCTTAACCTTTCAAGCATGGAAAAAGTAGATAAAGGATTATACTGTTGATGTTTCTTTTGTGATTGATGATCTCAAGTTGAATGGCCTGTATATATTGAAATATGGCATCATATGTCAAATGACAATGCGATCTCAAAAGCTAAAATAAAAGCTAATAAACTCAACCTATAAAGTGGAGTAATCAGATAAGAGTGCAATAGTTTGGCTAAGATTCAATTAAAGCTATGCAAAACTATGTTAATAGTGAATTCACCAGGTTTTGTCTCATACTTGAGAGAGAATCACTACAGGAGTGTTCTTAGGAATCCATTCATGAAATTCTCTTAACATGATTATAATCACACCTTGGAGTATTTTAGGATGATGTTCCTTCCATGGAGCACTCTTTGATCTTGCATGTACATAAAATGTTGCCATAATTATATTCTTGCCTACCCATCTCGGTCAAATCTTTGTGATACGCACCCAAAACAACATACTTTCCATCAGGGCCTCGATCAATATTTCTTTCTAGACCCATGAATTTCTTGTATAACACTTATGAGATTCTTCATAGAAAACTGAAGATTATTAAATGACTATTCTCAAAACCAATTATCTCATGTGAATGCATGAAACAAATTTTCCATACACACAGAGGAATCTACATATTCTTTCATCAAATTATCTTTCGCAACTATTGGATGTTTACTCTCTTTTGCCACTTGTAGAGTTGATACCACTACTCCGTAAGTGATTTGTCTTTTTCATTTGTTAAATTGACACTATCGTTTCTTGTTTCTAAAACAATAACTTGTGTATTCAACTGCTTTTGCACCTTTTATTTCTCTTTTTTTGTAATCCTGATTGCATGTCTGAATTATGAACCTTTCTATAGTTTCAAACTCTCATCCAAAGGAATTTCTAGGTTTTTTGCAGCTTGCTAATGCAACTTCCGTATTTATTTTTCCACTCCATATCATTCGTCATTTAACATCAAGCGTAGGTTCATAACGCACTGATATCAAGCAGTGCTTCCTCGCCATAAGCATGTTCAACATATCCAGTAATCATTGTATTTCAGGAAAATTCCCTCTATTCAAACATATTATCAAAAATAGAATTCTACACAGAGATATTTGAATCCATCCTAACTTTAATGATGATTATATGGAACTTCATCCTAAACTAGAAAATACATTAAATGGTGAAATTATCCACTATCATCCCATTCTATTGCATCTAATTGAACAATTTTAGCAACTCCTCATAAAGAACATTGTGAGGATATTATTCATCATAGAGAAGATCTTAATAGGTTGATCCTTCAACATAGCTAACATTTCTATATCCAACCTCAAAGTAACATAGATGACATTTATATATCCAACCTGCCAGTATCAAATTGGTTAACTCTTGATAACTCACTAGTATTAACCCTATGCCAAGATAAGGGGTAACACAAGCTCCAACTCAGAGATGTTCCCTTCTTGGGAGTACATTAGAGTCTTATAATTTTGTCATATATATATCGGAATGGCCTCCACTTCTACTAAAATCACTGCAGAATTTTGTTTTCTACAAAGCAAAAGACAAGTCATATATTTATCACAATATGAAATGAAATTTAGTGATCAAGGGAGCTCATTCATGATACACTACTACTTAGAGGAGCTTCTTCCTTTCCTACATACTGTAGAATGTGAAAAATGAGGATGCTACCTGAAATAATTGATCTTATTGAACCACCTTAAAACTTCATCAATACAATTTTTTCTTCCATTATGCTTAGTTATCATGCAAAATAATGAAACATCAAAATTTCAGCATTCACAGGCTGGGTTTTCTATCAATAATCATCTAAACAAGAATTTAGGTACCTGCAAATCAACAGTACCTTCAAAGTTGAAACTCATATAGGTGTTGACATAAGCTGCTACAGGATATATCCATCTAAGATTGCATATGATTGTAATAATTATTGCCCATTAACTTTGACAATTGTCCTTTTCTACCGCCTAGGAGTACATAATGATTTTATGTTTTGTCTGTTATTAAATATTCACTCCATGGGATAATATAACATGTTGTTCTGGTAGGTCTGTATCAGGGAATGTTAGTGATTGGCACATATCAAGCATTGGGGGATTAGATCCTGTTGTCTTTGGCACATGATTTATTTTGAAAATTTGCATCCAAGCCTCTATCAATCCATGTTTTGTCATTAGCTATTGCATTAATTAGATAAAATCTGATGGAAAATTTCCAACCCAATGGTTGTTGAGATTATCTATTCACTCTTTTTAGAGAGCTGAAAGCTTCATGAAATAAGTTTTCATGAATAACATCTTTCCCAAGTAACACCTACATACCAAGGCTATTGCTTCTTGTAGATAGTTTTGTTCTTGTTTTCAAGAATTTAGAACCAATTTCCTTCATCTTGAAGACATTACTCTAATCTAAGTTTATTATAATCAACCATATTTCACTAGCCGAGATCATGAGAAGGACATCAAATATTTTAATAGTGGATATTTGAAACTTCCAAACTATCATCTCACTAGGATACTGACATTTCTTTAGATTGTATCAAAACAAAATTCCTTGAATACCAAAAAATTTGTAGCACCTCCCTCTTGGAATCATCAAGACATAAATTCAACATGGAATCGAATCTTGTGATCTTATTCATACACATATTCTTAGGATTAAGTTTGAGAAAAAACTTAATGATTAGTGAACTTTCAAATCTTGATCCCACAGATTCAGAGAAATGCTCAGAAACATATGTTAGTATCACTTGTAGTGGTTTTATATTAAACCCAACAAAAAACCATTTCAATGTTTTCGTCAAGGTATGACATGCCTCCAATAGATTATTAGTGTCAATTGGGTAAGATCTCCTATGCATATGTGGAAGTCATGTTGCTTGAAAAAGGAGGTGAACTACAATGCTTTAGTTACACACTTGACATGAATCTTATATTGCTTCCTAGAGGTCGAGAGTAATATGGATAGAGTATATCGTAAAGGATATATATAAATCATTTTAAAGTTTGTTATATTATTCTACCTTGTTGTACTATGTTGAATATTATAATTTTTTCTTTATTTAACTATTGAGGCTAATTATTATTGTTTACATCTGTTTGACCTTTATTAATAAAATTCTATTGAGAATTTTAACTCTAATTTTTGTGGTTTCATAATCATTGAAAAAGAGTACTATAATGCATGCATATTTTGGTAGAGGAATTCCATTAATGTGAAATAGCAGCAATAGATGAAAAAATAGAAAGAAATGAATGACTTCAATACAATGTGTCCTTTAGTTGTGAAGAGAAGTCCTTGATGTATTTCTTTGGCAATGATTTATTCAGTGTAATTGTACGGAAAATGGGAGTCTTTGGTCGATATAATATTGTTGTTGGGCAATGCCTAAAATATATCCTTCTACTGGGGATTATATTCTTTAGAAACCATTAAAATTGTTGTCTGAGATGAACTCTTCAGTTGTTGGCATTGTCGTGCAACCCTAAGGTAAGATTTCTTCCACTACACCCACCAGACATTTTAACTCTTTAGTTGGCATGCCCATATAAAGAAAAACATGCATCCATATTATGATTGGATAATACTATGATGGTGCCTTCCCTGAGGGAAAACTTATAGATCAAGGTGATTTTAAAGACAACTTGGCTCCATTCATCCTCCATTCTATTCGATGTGATGGTTTGGTGGTCCAATGCACCAAGTTACAATTAATGAGGGGCTTAGTTGTTGAAGCTCACTAATCAAATTGCACATTCAATGCTTCAAACAACACCCCAAGCTCTAGAAATTTTGCATCCTATATTTTACTTTCCCGAACATACAACTAGGAAAATCCACATGCGAGTTGCAACCATATGAAATGAGATTTAGTGAATAGATTCATTTTAACATTAAGTAACCCCTGACGTCTAATTACTATTTTTTTGAACATGTTTCCAACATTTCAAGGTTCTATTATATTTAACCATGATTTATATACACCACCTTTCTTATCACGTAATCTAGCCAATACAACCAATGCGTTCAATGATAGACAACATATCCTCACAATGAACTAGTTTGAAACAATTAGCTTGTATTAATATAATTAATTCTCATAAACTTGAGCTTCATAAAGTGAGAACAAGAAGAAATCATCACCCTCCCTAAAGCCTTTGACCAAAATTTTCATCATTGCTTTGAAGTGAAAGGATATTTATATTAAGTTTACACTACTCTTGACATAATGTTACAAAAGTTCCCCTTGTTACATGAATCATTGCATGGGTTTTTTTGGAATTGACTAAGACTCAATTGATTGTTACCAAATTTGGCCTTATGGGTACTTCCTAATAGAACTTCAGACAAATACAACCATATCTTTATTCCCATATAAATATGATATGGACCAAAAAACTCTCTAGATTCATCTTCAACAATAAATACCAAATTTTATTTGTTTGAATGGAAGAAGACAATAATGAGTAGTCTATGTGACAAATATTACATTCTTTTAATAGTGGATCCAGTTCACTAATGATGTCTGAATCAAACATGTTATTAATGGAATCATTAGCTAATGGAACTACACCCGGGAGATAATCTTTCCTGATAATTAATAAGAAGAAACACTCTTGCACCTAAAAATGTACAAATAAAGAAGTCATTCTAGCCATATAACTATATGTAAAAAAGGAACTGATGGCATATCTATATGAAAAACAAATTGATGATATTAAACAATTACCAAGAGTCGAGGTTGATGGGCCTCCAAATTAGACATAAATTAAGGCCCATCCAACCTTTCCTAGGCATATGAAGGCTATATTAAACCTCTCCTTCTACACTTAATAATGGTTTTTAGCTTTAGTATGTTCATTAGGAAGGTGTATGGATAAATTGCATATTTGTGCCTAATATTATTTATTTTTGTAAAATATTTTGAGAATATTGGGTTGATTATGGAGATTTGGAGGGGATAATTTAGGGACTTGCTCCCTACTACAAGATGATCAATATTGGATAATAAATCAACAGGGTATTATGAAATTATTGCATATATTGTGGAGCTCCAATGCTTGAGAAAATCTAGGAATGTGTTCCCTGTCATTTAATGCATATTCCTAGTGCTGGAAACTAGATCCACTATTTGAGGAATTTTGAAGGGGAAAGATTCATCCTTACATAGGGAATTATTCCTAATCATTTTGTATAAGTACCAAATCTAATTTTCCTCTAGGTGTTGATTTTTATTATTCTTCATATGGAGAGAACACGTATTTTTGCAGCTCTACTTTCTTTTCTTGCAGGGATATTGTAATTGTATTGATGGCAATAATGAAGATTAGTGCCATGTTCATCTTCTAAATCTTGGTATCCTTGATAGGGCTTTTATTTTCCTTGGGATTATCCATACCATGAGCCTCAAATCTCTTTTGTATCATCTAATTTTCTTCCTTTCACTTCTTATTCACATGTATCTCTTGTTCTTGTCTTTTTGTATTTCTGCATTTAGCATTGACGGTTTCTTGTTGTAGGATTGGGTTAAATGGTTGAAGTAAGTTATTTTTATAGATCCAAATCATGATCTAATCCTTTGAGAAACTTTGGAAGGTCATAGTAATCATTGATCTACTTTGACTATTTTTTTATTCCGAAATATAAATTTCTGGAAGTCCCTTGTGGCAAATAGTAGTACATTTCTGCTATTTTTTAGAACATGCTAACGAGCTTCAATCAATTTTATTCCACTTGAATTAGATAAAAAAAATCCATTTAATAAAAAAATTAGCCCATTGCATTCACACTTTATTGGGTTAGACATTTTATAGATTAACTAGCTCACTAGTTCTCGAATTTCTAGATTTTATACTAGTAAATTTCTACTATTTGTTAGCATATGTTAACAAGGGTATTTTTGAGTGATTCTAGTTGGAATGGAGACCTAAGGAATCCTAGTCAATAAAAAAGAAAATTCCCATCCAATTTGGATTTGATTTTCTTGGTCATTTGGTGAATTATATCTTCATGTAGCAAACTTGTTTCCTGTACTAGATTCCTCTAGCACTCTTCTAGCATGTATATACTTGCTAAGATTTGCTCAGAAATGTTGGTTTTTGTCCCTTGGGGTTGAATAATTACCCCTAGGTTGTAAATAAATGGTTGAGGAAGAATAAACACCACTTAGTACTTTTCTTTTTACCCATGAAAGACATCTTAGCGTATTCAGTTTATGGACAAATTTATGAATTGGATAATACAATAATGATTTTCTTGATTGTCACATCTAATGAAATCTGTTAATGGATCTAATCCCTTTGAAATGTAATGATTTATATTTATCTAGTGATATTTACTTTATGAAATTATACTATTTTTTCCTTGTATTTTCTTTCTTGCAATAGGTTAAGGTTTCCATTTCGAGCATTTCCATATCTGCAACTAGTTAGAATTTGGTTTCATTACATGCACTCCTTTACATCATGATAGAAAAGGAAGGAAACATTGTATGCTTTGCATGTAGTTTAGATACATCTTAAGTTTGTACGAACCTTGGGTTTATAATTAGAGTTGGTAGCCTTGGGAGTTGCAACATTCTTGTTGCAATACTTAGGCTCATCACTTTTTGGCACCATTGTTGGGGAGGTGTCAAAGTATGCATTCTTTTCTTCCCTAGTTTATTCATTTATTTTTACTTTCTTCAAAACCAAAAAATTACATTATTCATCTTTCATTTCAGGAAAATAAAATTTCATTGCATTAGCATTCTTATTCAAAAAATTTCTCTAACATAAACACCCCCATTTGATCACGTGGTGCAGTAAGATCCATATCACCATTCATTTTTGCAGGTTGAAGAACAAGAAGTGATAGAGAAGGTAGAAGAAATGGATGGGTATGATGAAAATGAAGAAGATACTCTTTGATTTCCCATTCAAGATATTGATGTTAATGTGCACATGAATAACATCCCTCCATCTTTTCTTCCAAACTTTCATGGTCTAAGGTCAAAGGATTCAGAAAGAATTCTCTTCAATTTGAAATTGTTTATAGATCTTATGGTTACTGATTAAACACTCAAAATTGATATTATTTCTGCAACATTGAAGGACGGAGCTCTTAAATGGTTCAGGAGTTTAGGGACTAATTCAATAACATCAAGGAATGATATGGAAAAGATATTTCTAGAAAAATATAAAGATCATGATCTTAAAGAATGAATGAAAACGAAGATGAGAACCTTGAGGATCTAATAGAGAGTTTCATGTATAATGTTAAGAGGACAAAAATACATCATTTAGGATATGACACACTCAAAACCCTCTTACTTAGAATAGTTAGGGATGAATGGATTGATCTCCTTGATCCCATGAGTAGAGGTGATGTATACCAATTATCATTTGAAGAAATTTGTGAAACATGCAAAAACGTATCAAGACGAATGGAAAGATTGAGTTAATCATCATCAACATTGATAAGTCAAGCTAAACTTGGAAATTTGCTTGATAACTTTAAAACATAAATTCGTAGCAATCTGAGTGAACAAGTAGAAATGTTAAGAATGCAAAATGAGCAAAAGGAAGATGTTGATATTTTTGTTGTCCATGAAGAATCACATGATGTTAAATATTTCCCCTCATTACTAAGGTTGAATGATGTTTACCAATAGGACAATGGAGGAAATCAATTTCCAATGTAGCTATGTTATGTAGCTCTGAGAGGACCATGGCAGCCTATTCAACCTAATATGATGCAAGAGCCTAATTCACAATTGCAGGCTTATGCACGTCCATCTCTAAGTAATTGGAACACACCATTTCCTTGGCAACCTTTGCCATCTCAACCACGAAACCAATCTTGGTAGCACGGTTGGCAAGGAACTTATGGCAGTAATCTATTTTACTCTGAGATAATTCTAATTTAATTAATCATGTGAGATCATCTAAAATGTTTTGTTTTTTTAAGATTTTCTGGATGACCAATGTTATGAAAAGTTAGAGATAGGTGCTTAAACCTTAAATTTTGAATATAATGAAAGGGATGATTCTTTATCTCTAAATAGTACATTGATTTTTAATTCCATGAATAGCAGAGTTCAAAAGGTTATAACTCACTAAATATTTGAACTGAATATTCGAACTGAATATTTAGCTAATTATAAGATAGAATGCAGGTAAAAAATGTTTACAGGCCGAAAAAAATGTATTTAATTTTATGAATATGGGTGTGGCAATTTATAAATGTCAAGAAGCTTACAAGAACATACAGTTTTATAAACTAATCTCTAATATTGATTATAACTTCACAAGGGATTTAAGATACACTCGTATTTAGTTTAGTCTTACCCATAGTTCTTCCTTAAAAATTAAATACATGAAGAATAACATAATGAAATGAATACATGAGAAAGACTCACAAAGAGACAAACTATTTGAGGAAAATCCAGAATCCTTTCATTAATTCAAAGTAAACCTCTAGTTTGATTACAATTCTTCTTTGAAAACCTCATCCAAGGTTTCAACCCTTAATAAATCTGATGGGGAATTATTCATACAAAAATACTTGATTTTCTCTTTAACAAATTAAAAAATTAGTACACAAGTATAGGAATCCAAAATTTTTTGAGTTTCTTGCACTGTCTTCAAGGAAGTTGTTGACAATCTAGCCAGAGAATGTGTTTCCTTGCTCTCTGGCTGTTAGTGGTGAAAGTTACTCAATGATTTGACACAAGTGATCCCATCTATCTTCACTTGGTATGGAAAGATTAATTAATTTTCTATAAAATTCATCCACCTCAGTATACTTTTCAAAAGTAGGCTTATTGACAAAGATATGTTTAATTTCATGCCTGATCATTAAATCAAAGTTTAAAGCCTATAAGAAAGCCTTCCCTATAAGATGAACTTCGATACCTGCAAATTTAGCTTTATCAGTTGCGGTTGTGTAAAGCTTTTGGCAATATTCCTCCACACTCATCAATCTGTCATTTGGTACTACTAGTCCTGGAAATCCTCTTTGATTAAGAAATTTAAACTTAAAATGAAATCGCTAGACTACAATTTTCAAAGTCTAGCATTTTATCTCCAACTGAGTCATAAGATCTTCTTCTGCAAAACTTTCTTAATATCTAAAATGGTTTATGTTCTGTCTGCAATATGAATATCTTCTAATTCAGCTCTGGTTTTTGAATTCATCACTTTATTCATATCTATGGCCTCATCTAGTTTTTGTTTGAGTGCTTCTTTGACTTCTTCAACAACTATCTGGCACTTAGTGATAAGCTCTTCATGTTCAAAAAAAATTGTGGAGGGCCATACTTCAATTATAGCTTGAATTATATCTGCCCTGATGTTTTCCTTGGCTTGGGCCAAGGTCTAAGCCATTAGTGACTCATTTTCCAAATCTTGAATCTTCTTGGTTAGTCTATGGGTCCTGTGCATCTCTTCCACATAAAGAGTGTCATTCTTTATTTTCTCTGCCTCCAGATTTTTGATTTTTTGCTCACATTTTTCATTTTCCTATCTCTAAAGAGACAATTCTTGTATGAATTTATTCATATCACTTGTTGTTGATGTAGACGTCGTTGTTATTGATGTTGATTCACATGTTTTCCTTGTAATTGTGATGGGTATAGCTATGATTGGAGCGATGGAAACTTGTGTAGACTCTTCCTTTTCCTTGACCAAACTTTCTATCTGCTCCTACAACTTCTTTATTTGTATATTCTGCTTAATGATTAGTTTGAGAATTTCTTCTTTATGTTGCTCTCTTTCTTCTATCTCCTTGGTTTGAGGATCCTCTATAGAGGGTGATTTTAGATGCTTCCTAAGTGTTGTAATGTATATGCTTTTTCTTGATGATGTCTTGTACATCTTTAACATTAGTGGGATCATACACAATCTTGATCACTAAATCTTCTAATAATTTTACCTTATTATCCTTTGCCAAGGAGGATATATTCTCTATTGTCAACTATGACTGCACATTTGAAAGAGCTTTTCTTAACTTTGACAGTGCCATGGTTGAGAAAAGCATCTCTCCAACTATCTATGCATGTCCATTTGGTTGATAGGATGCATTTTTTTTTCATCAAAAGAAAATATAGTATTCTTATAGTCTGAAGAAGTCTTCGGGAAAGGAACTTAGGCCTATAATAATGCAATTCGAATCCTTCCCTTTTCACTTTCAAATGTTATTAACAATCTATGTTATGAAGTAGAAGTCTCCTTCTAGAATTGAGCATAGACATTGGCCTTAAGAGTTTCATTCTTTTGCTTAATTTCCAGAAAATTAAAGAAAATATTGTGTTCATCTTGTTCACTTACTCCTGTTGACATTGTAATCTCCAATAGATTTTGTTTAGTTGAATAGGAGGATGGCGTGTTAAGGAAATTTTCCTTTGATCCTATAGAAACCTATGAATCATCAAAATCAATAATTATTGGCTCTTCATAACCCCAAACAATGGTAACTTTAGGAGCAGTCTTTTGTTTCTTCTGAAGATGACAAACTCTTTTACACTCTTTCTTAAAGATGATGATTCTTCTCTCGGCCTCTTTTCCTATTTTATTTGAGAAATGGGACTCTGGAGGATAGCAACAGGTAGAATTTTCTCTTCTGCTTCCTGAAGTGTGTTCTCCTCCCACTATTCTTGATTCTTGTATTTCTCATTCTCTGGTCTAGGAGTGTGCTTATAAGGCATGGTTTTAACTTCCACCCTTAAATTAGAGATTATGTTGAATGGGTCATATGACCAAGTAAAGCTTGGTTGGAATCCCATATGCTTGAGAATTGAATCTTCTTCAATTCATGTCGCTATGGTATTAAATATTAAAGGTCCTACATTGGACTTCATATTAAACTGAGACTTCCTCTTGAAAAAAAAATTAAGACCATGCATATTAAACATTTTCCTTATATATTCGAGAGAGAAAATTCTCATTGGAACATATTGGAACATATTTAGGCAACGTATAAGGAGCTAGCTCACAACCACATACCCTTATCTATGTATAATTCTAATAAAGATACTAGTCTCAAGTTTTGGCTTGGTCACTCAGGTGGAGGACCCATTTTATCTCTGAAATGATTCTAGGTTCACGCTGGCTATCAAGAAGTTGTGCAACTGGGTGAATGAAACAGTCAATAAAATCTATAAATTTAAACTCAATTGAGTTTCTTATGATCAATGAGGTCCACTATATAACTTATAGATTTATTTGTTGATCATCCTTCTTATGTAAAGTTATTGGCATCATGTCTCCTTGTTCTAAAAGGAACATATGGAGCAATACAAAAGAGTATATGAACACATCCTTAAGGGCGATATTCGTTATTTGTTCCTACATATTTTTAGCTAGAAAGTGATTGTAATTATACATGAATGATGGCTTGCGCTCTTTTGAGAAGATGGATAGATAACCTAGAATAGGCTCATCTACCCATTAGTGTATCTGGTAACCTAACTTGCAAGAAACTAGGGAGATGATTTCCTTGGCTCTCTCTGGGAACATATAGGTTGGATATGGAGGATTCTTTTTGGGAAGCTCATCATTTTCTTAGAATAAAGATTTCGAAAATTTGAGCTATTTGGGGGAAAGTGAGTTTATGATATAAATCCACAAGGACAACAGCAGAGAAACGACTAAGGGAGTCATTCTCTAGAATTAATAGTATTTTGTTTATGCTTCCAGAGTGTCTCCATTCTCAGCCATAATGGTTCTTTGGAAGGGATTATACCTAGCCTGACACCACATGACCAAATCAGGGTTAAGTGGGTTTGAGGGAACATAAACATGGGTAGCGGGGATTCCCATAGATTAATCTCATCCCATAAATCCTGGTAAGTTTGTATTATCCTATTCTGTAATTTGAAAATATCAAATTCACACTCTGTATCAGTTATTTTGAAGAACTGGTCTACTAAGGGGATATGGAAAAGGTCTGGGGTACTAGACGTTTTAGGATCTTCCTAAGTCGGGGTTTTTCTACCATAGGGATAGTCATTTATCTTCCATGCCATATTCTACTAAAAGAGAGAGGAAGACTAACAAGATGCTGATAAGATAGATACATGAACAAAGAGTTGTATTTGTAGACACTGGTGAGCCTGGTATCTTCTTGAAAAAGTAAGCGTTGTATGTAACAAAGTTTAATGACAGCTGAGCTTTAAAACCTATAATTTCAAACAGTGGCGAGGAAGTGAGGGGAATCACACGAAAGGAATGGAGGATTTATTTATAAAAGTAAAATGAATTACCATTAAGATGAAACCATTACCAAATGGGATTTGGGAGCATTAATGGACAACGGGAGCCCGCTAACGGGCAAGAGTGTAATGGGCATGTAGCAATGAGTCTATACAGTTGGGAGAATATGATTAGTAGAGGGAATCTATGGGAAGTGGTGTGATAACCATTGGTGCGATGGGGTGCTGACATGAGCAGGATGAGCGGATTTTAGAGGGGCGGTGGTAGTGGTTGGTGGTATTGAGAAAGGGGGGTGGGGTGTGAAGCTGTGAGGGGATGACACGTCACAAGGGGCCCGCTGAAAATAATACAACTTTTTCAACCCCCCACCCCTTGCTGTTAACGTGAAACCGGGGAAGGGGGTGTGAAATGACTTCCTCACTGTTGATCTGGGTGGGGAAGTGTTGTTGGGAAATTTATCCATTCGGAATGCCCCTATCCCACTCTAAGGTGTGATAGTGCCTTAGCAACAAACAAGGAAAAATATCTTCGTATTCTTCTTTATGAAATGTAAATGGAGAAGAAGGATGTAACTAACCTATGTCTTTCGCTAGTTTGTTGATCCACTCGTTCTCCTCTTTGTTCGTTTCCCGCTGCTTGCTTTCTCACTGGTCCAGCTTCACCAAGTTCCTGCAAGATCACAGAAGAGAGAAACTACACAAAAGACATAGATTTACATTCATAACTAGTTTAGGATCAGATATAAACTAAACATGCAAATATAACAAAGCATCATTGATATACAAGCATATAGGAGAAACTCAAATAGTTTTATTGATATGATAAGAAAGTCCAAGAGGAGATACAACCAAGTGAGTCCCGATCTAGCATCTACCTCCCAGCAAAGGAATCCCTTCCTCTCCTCCAACAAAGCATAAATCACCCAATGTACTAATCTCAATCTCAAACCAACAGCAATTCTCTGCAAAGTACAAAATTCCAGCCTCTGGATCTCTTGGATGAGGGATCCATATATAGATGTAAGCAGAGAGGATGAGTCAGCTTATGTTTTGACTTGTGGCTTCTCTCTGTCAGTTCTTGCTTCAACTTGGAGGCTGAGAGCCTCTTACTCATCACTGGTCGAATTCATTGAGGCAAGTGTCATTGAGGAAGATTCTGGAAGCTTCCAGTGTCTGTACACCTCGCGGAATGATACAGCCATTTGGCATTTCTCGCTCAGCGCACCCTGGTAGTGCATTTAGGTGCGTTGCAACGCACCTAGCTAGTGTACTGGGGTGCATTGCAACGGAGGCAGCTAGTAGAGCATCTGAATTGATCCTAAATTGATTGTTTCTGAGTGGTTTTTGGTGGAGAACTTCTGGGAGAAGCTGTCATTGGTTGACCTTGTTCCTTTAGGGGTAGGAACAACACTTTTAGGGACTTTGGATCCCTTGGATTATGGACATTTCATGCTCAATGCTGTAAGGCACAAAAATGTCTATAACAGTTGCCCCCTAAAGTATGAGGCCGTTTATCGGGTGAAATGCTTTATTAGGAGGATCCGAAGTTCTTTCAATGCTGGGAGGAGACCTGTAATAAGATACAATACAATACATTATTTTTCATACTGTTTTCATGATCTAGCTGAGGCGGGCATTCCCATGCTCAACTTTATAAATTCATTTTTTTGTACATAGAACAGACAATCATCTGATGGTAGACTGATGATTTTGATGAAATCATCATCCTTTTGGTAGGATGATTATCTGTGCTGAAATGTTGTACATGTCAATGTCTTTATTTTTCCTAAATACATATCGCAACCCGGATGGATGAAACTAGATCTGGGGTCTTCAATCTCGTCCGATCTTCACTCTAAGTACAAGTCGATCCATGTGAGAAATGTTCTGAAGTCGAACATGGACAAACATCGCTTGATTACCAGTCAATGATGTAAACTGTTAACAAGCGCGAGAGGAATCACCGATAATGATAATGACCCTCAAGGTACTGCAGTACAATTCATGTGGTGTGAATAAAGGACTTGGCATCGAACACCACGCAAAATCTTTCGGTCGAAGGTCATTGATGTATACCTGTCGCTGGAAGTGAGAAACTTGCCATTGAGGCATGCAAGCTTCAAAGTACTGAAGGGGGTGTTCCTAGATCAACTTCTTGGATAATGAGCTGATGTCGACAAGAAGCGATCCGTCAAAGGAGGGCCTTAATGCATCCCACATCAGTGACACGGAACGGAGCAAATGATTTTTATGGAGGTGAAAACGATCTGATGATATATGGTTCAGGGTGGCGGTCATGAAAGAATGAAAGATAATGTACGGTAGTGGATGGGATATGGTTGACTTCTCTGGATGACTTCTCTTGAACATATCGGCGACACTTATGTGATGGATTGGTAGCATTTACCCCAAAGATGGATGATATGGCGAGACCATGGTGATGTGACCGGTGAATGAAACAAACCAACCTGACTCAGGCACGGAGTGGAAGTGTCATGTTCAAGAGCGACTTGCTACCAATAAAAGTTCTTTGAGTTTCTTCCCAATTTTTCCCCAGTCATTGCTGACCAGTACCTCTTTATTTTTGTCAAGCTTGAGGAGGATAAGATATGCTTGTTCTATAATTTTCCCTTCGGGCAAACCCATCGCTATGTTTTAACGAGCCTAGCGATAGTGAAACTCGTTCTCGTCTAAAGACAAGTTTGTCGCTATTAATCTTTTTAACGAGTCTAACGACAAAGATAACTCGGTCCTTTTCATTTTTAGAGAGTCTGAAAAGGTACGTAAAGATAACTCCAAAGTTCCTTTTTTCGTCATCTAATCCCTTAAGTCCGAAAAGGTATAAAAAAATATAGAAGGGATGAGTTTTCGATAGTTTTAACGAGCCGAACAAGATAAGCGCTCGATCTTTTTGTGCAATAATCCCTTAGGTCCAAAAAGATTAAAATCTAGAGGAGGGATAGCACTTCCGGTCGCTTTAACGAGCTGGAAGGCCAAAACTCGGCAATCTTTTCATATTTTACGAGTCAGATGGAAAGAGCTTAAAGAAGACTCGTCTTTTGAGGAACGAGTGATAAAACGGGTAGCAGTTGATTCCAGGTAAGGGTTGGAATTTTCCAATCACGGCAGTGTCACAAGGATGGCTAGTGAAATCACTCTTCGCAGTTGTTCCTCAAAATGGGTAAACAAACAAATGGAGGTGAATGATCGGCCAATGGAAAAGTGGAGGTGACGGTGCAAACACGACCAAGGCTTTAATGGCTGATAAATTTACATTCACGGTGGTTATTTACCGGAGGATAGCTCATTTTTTAACGAGCTTAAACGCGGATTGAAACACTTTCTCGATCTTATGTTTATTTTTTAACGAGCATGAACTATGTGCTAAAATTGCTCGATTCCAGTCATATGATAAGAATGTCTCATTTAAGATTCCATTTTTTATGGAGCTTGCGCCTTACAAAGCTTTGCTCCGGATCCTTTCTTTATGCAAGTTAGGAAACGACTAATCCAAAAAACAGATAAATAATCGCTCTTTGCTTGCACTCGAAAAGGTTTGCATGCCCCCAGGTATAAAGTATGATTTCAAGGTTATCCCTCAATTTGCAGATAAAACATTTGTTCTACCAGGAAAGGCCTACCTCTTTCAGGTTACCAAATATTGCCTCATTTGCACAGCAAACGAAACACTTCTTCGGTGATGTCTACCGAGATAGACAAAGGTGAGTGACAACGAGCGCCAAACACATAACTTTGACAAAAGAATCTTATTCTAGAACAACCCCTCTTCCAATCACGGATGGGGTATGGACTAGTCATATTCTCCCGCGGAAACCTACCCTATACCCAAAGTTTTCCTACCGAAGCAGACCAGGACGCATGCCCCCTGGGTTCCAGTCATATCCTTTCGAATCACTCGTGCTCATCGGGAGGATGGACCGTGGGTTGAGACATTTCTTGCGTGAAGAGACCATTTAGGTGTGGTATATGACTATTTGCGATGCGTGATCCGAGAAATGAAAGCTGGTCCACGAGCTTGACCACTCTTCCTTCGTGCGGAAAACACATTACTCTAAAGAGTGAGGAGACGATGGCTCCCATGCAATATACATAGTCTCGTCCAAGGAGTAGGTTATAATCCAAGGGTCCTTGAATGACCATTACGTTCATTTGAACGGTCTTCCCTTTCAATGTGATAGGCACATTGGGGAGGATCCCTAAAGGTCGACCGGTTCCTTTATAGAAGCCTGTCAGATTTCTCATTTCAGGCAAAAGCGATGGCGAACCAACCGCTTTCCAAGCAATAGAGGAAAGGATACTCATAGATGCCCCCTCATCAATGATGGTGCTAGCCATGACCATTCTGTATATTTGAATGATAATTCGGAATGGTATGCTTGCTGGCAAACGGGGTCTGCCTAGTTGGTTCCAGTCGAAGGATACAACTAGGTTGCTTGGTGGTGGGACCGAGTAGACGGCTGGGTATCGCTTTGACGAACTTCCTTCCTGCGATAAAGGAATGGGTGGATTTCCCCCGTGTTTGTCGGAGTCTGTGTTGATGAAGAGAATTTGGATGGTGTCATCCTTATCCTCTTCAGTGACTGTATCATTCGAAGATAAAACCTCTGAAGGCAAGACCGGGTCAACTGCCGCCTCGACCTTTTGATTTTCGTCTGGAATGGATTCAGTTGTTTTATCCTCAATGATAGATGCTTCAGCCGACCAATTGAGTGGGCCAGCTGGATTCTCAACTAACGAAGGACTCGGCAAGAGTTTTTTATATCCAGGAGGAAGTCGTAATGGTGAAACCGGACGATCTTCTAAGACTCTTTTAGCCTCGTCTAAGAAGGGACAATGGTGGAGGGCATGGTTGCCTTCGCACAGTCTACAGGGAGGTCTAGTTCTCCCTTTTTGTCCTGGAGACGGTGTGCTTTCAACATGGCTATCAGAGGTTGATGACACCGGATTGTGCAAACGAGGAGACCAGTCCCTTAGTATCCGAGGGATGCAAGGACAATCTCTGTGAAAGTGGTCTCCTCTGCAAATGACACATGGCAATTTAGGCCTGGTCAGTGCTGTGTGTGGATTTTCATTAGACGACACTTGTTTTCCCTTATTTGCCTTTGGCTCCTTCTTCTTTTTCTCTTTCTTCTTCTTTTCCTTTTTCTCCTTATGAACTTGGTTTTTAGCTTTACCAGTCCCGTCACGCGAAGAGGAAGGAAGAGAGGAAGAATTAGAGGAAGTAGAAGGTTGGTGGGAAATTCTAGACTCGTCTAACTGCTGATTCGACTGTTCAGGAATAGTGGTGTTCTGAACGATATTGGTTGAGAAGAGTCAGACCGGCAAGCCAATTGTTAGTCCTGGAAGCGACAATGTGGCCATATGGGGCGCATCAACATCTCCCCAAGAGGAGAAGGGACTAGGATTTCCACCAAGGGGAATTCCTTGGTTGGTGGGCTCCATTTTCTCAACCTAAAGATCAACGCAGGAAAAAGGGGTGATTATTCCATTTAAAATAAATTTTAATGACGCTTGGACACAACTTGCTTTTTCAATTTTAAAGAGTCGAGAAAAAGCAAAAGATGACTCTAGTCTCCTTCGATTTTTAATGAGCCTGAAGTGACAAGTGCTCAGATGGACCTTTTCTGTTAAAGAGTCTGAAAAGGAATGAAAGGGACTGCTCTGGAGTTCTAGGTAGAGGGTGTGCCAAACCAATCGCAAAACCGCAGAATACTTTTTAAGGTACGGGCGGTCAATCTTCCCGAATGCTGTGTTCAGTGCATTGCGATCAGTAGGGCGGCCGGCACGGCTTCCTATGGATAAAGGTTTTATGCCTATAGGGGTCTCCCAATATATACTCGACGGTACGTGGGAGCACAATCCGTACTGGCACTTGTCGTCTCTCAGGAGGAATCACCCAACCATCAGTGAGGCAACAGTTACCAGGTTTTACGACGCCGGAACACGTCTCTAGCCTAGACCCCTATGTTGTGCGTTAAGTTACAAAGCGTTGTTAAGTTCATTCAATTTATTTTAGGTTGATCTTTCTTAGAAGTTTGAATTTTTGGATCACCATGAGATGTAGATACAATTCCTAAATGTAGTCTAAAGATGATAAGCAAGCTTTTATCTCTTTTCAACAATGAAAATCCTAGCTACAAGGGGAAAAGAAAGACACAATCTTTTCTCAAAGAGCATAGAGCACACTGTAAATGCACTTTTCCTAAATCAATCCATACAAACTGTCAAAATGCAAATGCACATATGCATGTATTTGTTTTCACTTTCTTAATATTGATGCCTAAAAAGAAAGCTGTTGTACAAATTTGAATTTGATTTCAAGTGAAAAACACAAACAAGCTTCTTTCGAAATCAAAAAGACGATTACGACACTTTATGATTTTGAAGTAAATACTTGTTTTCGACACTAGAAATGCATAAATTCAAACCAAAATACAAAAGTAAAAGTGTAATCAACTGTGAACAGCAAACAAACTCACTCCTAAGATCAAAACGACACTGACGACAGGTCTAGATCTAAGGGCGACAGTATGACTAGTTTACTTTCGTAATGGGAAACTGTAAATGATGTAACAAATACACAAAAACAAATACAGTTTATTTTATACAACTAAGGCAGAATTAAGGCAAAGAAAAGGGGTTTTAGATAGATACACACATTGACAACAGGCTGCAAAAATCAGAGAGAAAACTGAGCAAAAAGAAACAGAGAACCACGGCTGCACAAGGCAAAGGCTGATCAGCGCACCCTCAGCACAGAGAAACTGAATTGCAGCGCACGTAGCCCTCTCGGGACCTGCGTTGAAATGCAGAACCTCTTCATAGAGCCTGCGCTGAAGCAGAAACGAGAATTGTCTCTGGGTTCTGGGTCACGGTTTGCATTTTAATCTACGGTTTTTGGCCGGATAAAAGCTATCAATTAGGTACAATTAGAGGGATGATTTAAAGGAGGACTAAGATCTATCACAAAGGGCTGTTAGAGAATTTGTGGATCAGCCGTTCAGATCATAAACAGGCCCAGCGAATGGACTAGAGTAGCAGATCTCTACTTTGCATTTGTAAATGGCAAATGCAGTTCGATTCGGCACTCCTGAGTTTATGAGATGAACAACAATAGAAACCCAAATAAACTAACTAGATACGATCACCAGCGGAGTCGCCAATTTGTTGTTGGGAAAAGTATCCATTCGGAATGCCCCTATCCCAATCTAAGGTGTGATAGTGCCTTAGCAACAAACAAGGAAAACTATCTTCATATTCTTCTTTATGAAATGTAAATGGAGAAGAAGGATGTAACTAACCTGTGTCTTTCGCTAGTTTGTTGATCCACTCATTCTCCTCTTTGTTCGTTTCCCGCTGCTTGCTTTCTCACTGGTCCAGCTTCACCAAGTTCCTGCAAGATCACAGAAGAGAGAAACTACACAAAAGACATAGATTTACATTCATAACTAGTTTAGGATCAGATATAAACTAAACATGCAAATATAACAAAGCATCATTGATATACAAGCATATAGGAGAAACTCAAATAGTTTTATTGATATGATAAGAAAGTCCAAGAGGAGATACAACCAAGTGAGTCCCGATCCAGCATCTACCTCCCAGCAAAGGAATCCCTTCCTCTCCTCCAACAAAGCATAAATCACCCAATGTACTAATCTCAATCTCAAACCAACAGCAATTCTCTGCAAAGTACAAAATTCCAGCCTCTGGATCTCTTGGATGAGGGATCCATATATAGATGTAAGCAGAGAGGATGAGTTAGCTTATGTTTTGACTTGTGGCTTCTCTCTGTCAGTTCTTGCTTCCACTTGGAGGCTGAGAACCTCTTACTCATGACTGGTCGAATTCATTGAGGCAAGTGTCATTGAGGAAGATTCTGGAAGCTTCCAGTGTCTGTACACCTCACGGAATGATACTGCCATTTGGCATTTCTCACTCAGCGCACCTTGGTAGTGCATTTAGGTGCGTTGCAACGCACCTAGCTAGTGTACTGGGGTGCATTGCAACACAGGCAGCTAGTAGAGCATCTGAATTGATCCTGAATTAACTGTTTCTGAGTGGTTTTTGGTGGAGAACTTCTGGGAGAAGCTGTCATTGGTTGACCTTGTTCCTTTAGGGGTAGGAACAACACCTTTAGGGACTTTGGATCCCTTGGATTATGGACATTTCATGCTCAATGCTGTAAGGCACAAAAATGTCTATAACAGGAAGAGGATCACTATTGAAAGGAAGTCGCTCAATGGCACGTGGTGGCATATGATTTTTGTCGTTTTATGACTTTGGAATAAAATTATTTGATATTTTATTATGTATAATTAATCAGCCTTTAAAAAATGATCAACAAATAATTAAAACAGAATTACTCTATGAAGAGGCACATTTGATCTAGCGGCCATTTTATTTTCCTAATTCTATTCTAACCCTCCTCTAGTGCATATTTTGCATTTGGCAAAGTTTTTAGTATATTTGGTCAATTTTTATTCCTATTCTATCCTATCTAATTCATTCTCAACCAAGGTTAAATAATTTGGTGATCTTATTCACTAAACTAGAGACAAAAATTCAAATGATTTGATCATGGTTAAACTATATGATTCAAACCAGAATATTAGGTTGTGGCATTTAAACAAGCTTCACACAAAACCCTAATTTATTTCTAATGCAAATATTATCCTTTTCTAGTGGCATTTAAATTTGCTCACTTATACAATTGTTTTTTCTGATGATGAGGTTTCCTTTCATCATTTGTTTTATTTTATTTTCGTTCTTTTACTTTATTTTTATACCCTACTTTTGTAAAAAAAAATCCTAAATTATCAAAATCGAATATGTTACAACATCGGCTCCAGCTAGGGACTACTTCCTCCTTCAAGATGCAGATAACTTGCAGATCCATGTGCCTTATCCTTAGGCTAATGGCGTCTCTATTGAAAATAATTACACAATGCATAAAAAATAAAAAACAATCTGGTGATGTAAAAATGATGAATGAATGAAGGAATATCAATATTGGATATAATGTTTCAAATATTTCCCAATAATAGGAAATGACGATTATTTTCCTTCCAAATTCTGCAAGATAAAAGTATTGTTGCCTTTAACCTCTACAACGCTAAAAGGTCCAAACCAGATATTATCAAACTTTCCATGTTTTCCTTTATCTTCCCTTCTGGAATCCCATACTAATATTGAATCTCCTTCTTTAAAATCTCTTTCTCTAGGCTTTCTATCAAATAGACTTTTCATTTTGTTTAGATATTTCTGAAGCTTATAATGAACTTCATCTCTGTTTTCATTAAGATCTATAATCTGATTTATTCTTCTAGAAAATTCATGAGGTTCTTCATTTTATTCTTGTAAAAACCTCATGAGAGGAAAAGCTAGATGTGTAGGAAATATGGATTCCTTACCATAAACAAGCTAAAAAGGAGATTTACCTGTTGACCTCTTTGGAGAGATCCTGTTTGCCCAAACTACATATATGAGATGGTTGTCCCAACTCCTTTTGTGGTCCTCCAGTGTTTTCTTAATGAATTTAAGCAGAGTCTTGTTTGAGGACTCTATGAATCCATTTCCTTGTGCATAGTAAGAAGTAGAATGATGCAACAAAATTTGGTACTTCTCACAAAATTGAATCATCTTGACATTGTTGAATGTTGTTACATTTTCTGTAACTATTTGTTGGGGCATCCAAACCTAGAATTTCCTCTACCCATTTGGTAAAGTAATTTGTGGAATTCAATATCCATCTATCCTCGCTACTTGATGGTGGATGAATTTCCCTAATGAAATCCAATCCCGACTGTAGGAAAGGTGCTTGAACTAGTATTGGAACCAGAGCAAGTGCTGTTAATTTATGCTTTCCAGCAAACATTTGGTATTCGGTACAACTTCTAACCTTTGCTCCTACTTGTGCAAACAATGTGGGCTAGTAAAATCCTTCTCTTAAAATATTATATGATGTAGGCCCCCAAGAATAGTGTCCTCCACAAATACCTCCATGATATTGATTAATGATTCCTTCTGTCTCACCTTCTGTCAACAAAAGTAAAAGGATGTTGAGTGGGTCCTTCCAATACAGATTTTCATTGATAATACAATATTTTATGGCCTTCAAATTCAGCGTTTTACATGATTCTTTCTAAATTCAGATAGACACTCAAAATATCTAAGAAAATGCACAATATTAGTGTACCATTCAGAGAAAAAAAAATTCATCAATATGAATCGGAGTTGGTTGGCTTAAAGACGAAGGTTCTTATACATTATTCTCTGATGAAATATGAGAAGGTCATTGTGGATTCTTCTCTGCTGGAATTTCAAAAATAGAATTAATTCCCAAGACTTTAGAATTTGACTCAGCTAAGAGTTTAGCCAAGCCTTGACCTTTTACTAACTTTGTGGTTTTCATAATAAGATCAAATTCCAATATCTTGGTAATCCATCTCCCTCTTCTTCCATCAGTATCAGGTTGTGTTAACATAATTTTAAAATCACTATTGGGGACATAGGCAATGATGGAAGAGTGAAGGACATAGACTCTAAAAGATTTTAGTGCTTGAACTAAGGAATGGACCTATTTTTCAATGATATCATATTTAAGCTCAGCGTCTCTCATGACTTTATTGAAAAATGAAATATGTTGGTCACCTCCATACCCATTCTTTTGCAAAAGAACAACAATTAAGGTAGTTTCAAAGGCAAAGGAAAATATGCTAAATGGCTCAGAGTAGTTTGGACTGGCTAGTATAGGAGCTTCTGAAATGGCGTTTTTAATATTTCAAAAGTATATCTTGTTTGAATTGTCCATTTAACTCCATGACTCTCCCTTAAAACGTTAGTGATATCCTTAACTATTTCAATATAATTAGGTATAAATCTTCTTAAAAATTTGATTTTAACAAGAAAATCCTAAATTTCCTTCTTATTCCTTGCTAATGAAAGTGTTTGGATAGCTAAAACTCTTTTAGGATCAATTATTACTCCTTTCTTAGGAATAATATGGCCAAGAAATTTTGATTATTTGAGTGTAAACAGAGACTTTCAGAGATTAAGAGAAATCCAAAACTTCCTACACTTGTCAAAAACTTTCCTCAAGTGCTTTAATTTTTTTTTATCAGAATTAGAAAAAATAGTCAAATCATCTAGAAAAATGACAACAAATTTGATTTTCTTACCCACAAATGCTAAATCCATAGCTCTTTTAAAGGTTGCTCCAGCGTTGGTTAATCCAAAAGGCATACCTGCATACATAAATGTACCCCAAGGAGTTGTGAATGCTGTATTTTATCTATCTCCTAGGCTCACCATGATTGTATCTAGAAAAACCATCTAACATGGAAATTCTATTAGCACCTGAAACTTTTTGAAGCAATTGGTCCATCTTGGGTAATGTATAATCATCTTTCAAAGACAATTTATTCAAGTTCCTGAAATCTACACACAGTCTAATTTCACCATTTTTCTTTCTTATTGGAACTAAATTAGATAACCAATCAGAATATCTCAATGGAACTATGATCTTGGCATCAAGTAGCATTTTAAGATCTTTTTCAATGGTAGGAAGAAGGACAAGATTAATTATTCTTGACTTTTGCTTAAAAGGTTTAGCTTAAGATTTTAAAGTGATTTTATGGTTAACGGTAGTTGTATCATATGTTTTCAACTCACTATAAGACCAAGAAAAAATATATTGATAAGCTTTAAGAAGAGCTAAAGGATGCAAAGATTTTAATATTTCTGATTTCTTCTAAAGTTCCAATATTACATTCTTCTATATCTTCTTCAGGTGAATTTGGTAATGGATTTTTAGGAACATCATTATGTTCAAACAAGTTTTAAAGAGGGACCAAGCCCTTAGGTACGAAATTTTTTGATAACTGAATAATACTACGATCACCAATTTTTATCTATTTCGATTCATTGTTATCTATTTGTTCTTCTTCAATTTGGAAGGCTGAAAATTTGTTAATTACTTGCAAAAAGGATTTCAACTCCTCATCATCATCAAATATTTTCCAATGTTTAATATTATCAGGAATTGATGGTCTATACTTAACTTGAATTTGATATTGGATAAGCATTTGATCATGAATTTTAAAAGAAGTAGCTGAAACAACTAAAAACTTTGCATGAATATTTTCATCCCTTAGAATAACAGTGATGTTAAATACTTGAAATAAATTATCCACTGAATCCCACACCTCATTCTTATAATATCTAAGTCTAGGATTCTTTGTTTGACAAATATTCCTTACTTGTTTGACAATGAGCTTAGAGTCACTCAATACACTTCGATTTTTCACTTTAAGGCTTTTGGCTAATTCCAATCCTAGCAGGAAGGCTTCATACTCTGCTACAATATATGTCACATCAAATTCAAGCTTATAGGATTGAGTAATATTCTCTTTGTCTGGTGAAACTAGTACAATACTAGCTCCATCTCCTTCCTTTGAGAAAGAACCATCAAAGTAAAATGTCCAAATATCAGTCTTAATGGTCTTTGGTTTCTCTACAATGTTTTCAATGCTACACTGAGTGTTTTGTAGATTATTTGATGACAATTCAAAACATACAAAGTCTTCAGTTATGACATAAATGCGATGATTTCTTGCTTGATCAAATTTGCAAACAGTATTCATGAATCTTAATTCTCTGTGTAATCTAAGATGCTAACCCCCATATACAAGAATAATAGCATAAGACATGTCCATTTGAAGACTTCCTCCTAATTTGGCACAACAAGATCTTGATAATAACATGCCAAATTTTGGAGGGATATCAGTGACTACAATGTCTAAAACCACACTATCAATAGGGATTTGAGCTAAAGTGACAACTAGATCGTTTATCATTCCAAGAGAAGGTACTTTCTTGGAGTCAAAAGTGTATAGATCATGATAAGTTCTAGTAACCTATAATTGAAGCTGGTTCATGATTACCTTTGGCATTAGATTATGGGAGGCTCTAGAATCTAGCATGTTGTTATATAATAATAAATCATGAACCTTTAGAGTAACATAGAAACGTGGGACATTTTCATCAATCATCTCTGAGGTGGGACCAAAGACTACTGAAGGTTTTTCATCTTGTAAACTTATTACATCTCCTTCAACATCAACATTGGATGACTGGATCCATTTGGAAACTTTATTTTTATATCCTTGATTCTTTGAAACTTCATATAAAGGAATGGGTATTTTGACTCTTTCTAATTCCTTTTCAACATTGAAAGTGGTTAAAGTAGTTTTATCAATTGAAGTTGTTTCATTTCATTGATTCAATGGTTGAATTGTTGTTGTTCAAGATTCAATACATTTTATTTGTGGTTCATTTACAATGGGATTTTTGGGAGGTATACTAGGCCCTGACGTAGGTCTTAAGTCATATCTCCTATTTAGTTATTCAATAAAAAATTTAGAAAAGGCTCGATACCTTGAAACTTGTGAGCCTTCTTGAATTTGTTGAGAAGACTGATTTGAAGGAATAGAGACAATAACATTTCGTATAGATGACTGATCAATATTATCTATATCCTTAGTAATCAAAGTGCTAGTGTCTTCAGGTTGTTCATCATCAATCATCAATGGTGGTTGAATTTGTTGATCAGTATTTGGTATTTGTAAGATTTGGGTTTGGGGAGCTCTCCTGAATTGAGATTGAGGTCTGCAAGTAGTTTGTTGAATTGTTGAAGGCTGAGTTTCAATTTTTGAAATTCTATTTGAAAGGTTTCTAAGTAATGAAGTGATTTCATCTATATTTTGATCTTCATTTTTAGTTTTTGAGGAAGAACCTTCTTCCTTGGCTTTCATTTTCCTCTCATCTTTTTTGCCTTGGATTTAAGTTCAACTAATGCTGACCTATTCATTTCAACTTCTATAGCATTTGTTTGCATGCCTTCTAGGGTATGAGATGTCCTTTCCTTAAACATAACTACAAAATCATCTTCAATTTCTTTAGAAAATCTAACTTTGGCAGCTGCCACTAGTGGTTTAAAGTCAGGTGGCATATTATGGTAAATTTTATTGAATCTTTGTTATGAAATTTTCCATTGGCTCACCATGGTTTTGTTTTAGTTCTTCAAATTCTTTGAGATAGTAAATAGGATCCTTCTTAACCCCCCACTGATTCTTAAATATGGTAGTTAATTCATTCCAGGACTGAATAGAATCAAGTCTTAGTTGTCTAAACAAAATCCTAACATTCCCTTCTAGTGATTGAACAGACAATCTCATATATGTGTATTTTCATGTTCTATGTTCATGTTATCAGCAAAATCCAAGAAGGCAGAAACATGATCTTGAACAGAAAAATCAGTTTCTCCATTAAACTTTGGTAGGTGTTTTAAATACCCATCATGAAAATTATTGAGTATATTAGGAATTTGTAAATAAGCATAGATATCTTGAATAATTGGTCGAAAATAAATGATATTTGAAGATGAATATGAATCAGTAGAATATGTGGTGTATGATGAGGTAGATGATAATGAAGTTGTAGGTGAAGATGGAGGAGGAAATGTAGGAGGAGGAAAAGAGGATGGAGGATCTCTTAAAATTTTAAAATGTGTTTTGATAACTAAATTCTGAACTTCTGTTTGAACTTCCTCTTTATTTTCAAACAAAGGATTTGAATATATAAAAAAAAAAAAAATCCTCAAGTTGGGCAGAAGTAGATGGAAATGTATAATGAGTTGGGGAGATAAAATCAGTAGGATTGAAGTGAGGTAAAGGTACATCCAATTCTTCTTCACTTGGGTGAATCTAAAAGAATTTCAGGAATTTTATATGATTCCAATGATTGCACTAAAATATCTTACTACAAATCAACTCCTTTGGATGGTAGTTCCAAAACCCTAGGTCTTAAGTCAGCCAAATATAATGGATATGGTACAGACCTAAAGGGATTAGAGGTTGAAATATCATCAGGTTGTAAAGGTACAGAAGAAGAGGTAGAAGCCTCAAATCTCCTTCTTAAAGAGGCTTCTCTTACTAGTCTCTCTGGATCAGATAATGGAGAAACAATTTTAGAGTCAGAATGAGACCTGGTATGTCTTGAAGGAGCTAGTCTGGGTTTGTGAAGTCACAAGGTGAAATATTTTAACCTACTATTCTCTTATTCAACTTCAAGGAAAAGTTTTATCATTGTCCCATGGATAAAAACTTAAATTTTCATTCCCCGACAATGGCGCCAATCTAATGTTGTCATCTAAGATAATTCTAGGTTAATTAATCATGCCAGAGCATCTAAAATGTTTTGTTCTTTTAAGGTTTTTTGGATGAACAATGTTATGAACAGTTAAGGACAGATGCTTAAACCTTAAAAATGTTGAATGTAATCAAGGGGATGATTCTTTGTCTCTAAATAGTAAATTGATTTATAATTCCATGAATAAAAGAGTTGAAAAATCTATAACTCGGTAAATATTCAAACTGGGTATTTAGCTAATTATAAGATAAAATGTAGGTAAAAAATGTTTACAACCCAAAAAAAATGTATTTAATTTTATGAATATGTGTGTGACAATTCAGAAATGTAGAGGAACTTATAATAATAGATAGTTTTATAGAATAATCTCTAATATTGATTATAACTTCACAGAGGATTTAAGATAGAATCATATTCAATTTAATCTTACCCATAGTTCTTCGTTAAAACACAAATACATGAAGAATAACACAATGAAATGAAAACATGAGAAAGACTCATAAAGAGACAAACTATTTGAGGAAAATCTACGATCCTTTCATTAATTTGAAGCAAATATCTAGTTTGATTACAATTATGCTATGAAAAGCTCATCTAAAGGTTCAACCCTTAATAACTTGAACAAGGAATTATTTGTTGGCATTATGGCACATGAGTTGTCCTTGATGGCAACTATCTTTGGTAACAGATCTCAGTTAAGGCTTTCAGAATGAAGGAAAAGACATATACGTAGGTTCATCTAGACGAAGATGCGTATACACGCGGGTTAGACATTTCAAAGGCGCGTATACGTATACACACATTTTCATGCAAAGAAAAGCACGTATATGTTGGAGAACTTACCTTTGCTCCGTGTTAGTTAGTCCTTGGTATTTGAACCTATGGTTTTGTACAATGGTACCTCATCAGAAGTGTTGATCCTAAGTATTGGGTCCATGGTATTGGTTTATTATGGTTTTGGACCGTGGTATTGTGAAAGGCCTATGTTTATAAAAGAGGAAGGAGATCATTTGGCAAAGGATCATCTGAATTGTTCTTGAATATCTGATAAAGTGCTAGATCTGGAATACTGGTAATTAGGTTATGGTGAAGATCTGGATCTGAATGAAGGAGGAACCTTAGCACAAAGAGAAGGATAAGTTCTATTGATGGGTCATAATCTTTAAGCTTGAATGATAATATCTTTGTATGATTTTGATCTGCTATATGTGGCGCTTGCTTGATCTATAAGTCTGATAATCTGGGTTAATTAGTGTTTGAATATCTGAAAGAGCGAATTATCCTTTATAGATCTGTACGCAGGTTCAATGAAGCGAAGGCGCGTATACATGCTGGTTCAGTGAAGCGAATAAGCGTATATGCAGTTTTTTCCATACGTAGAGGCGTATGCATGCAGGTTTCAGGTTATTAAAGAAGCGTATATCTTTTGAGTTGTGATCTAGATACCTTTGTTTATTGCTGCAATGTTCTGGGTTCAGATTTGGTGTGTGGTTACTGTTACTATGATTTGGGTATAGTCGTCAGAGAAGTGTTTATGTTGATTCAGTTTTGATGGGTGAAAAGGTGATTGGTTGATGTTTGATTGATGTTATTTGTGGATCTAGTCTGAAAATTTATGAAATGTGGTCCCTGAAAGAAAGAGAAGGTTGTAGCCTTCTGTAGGCCAGCACCTACGTACTAGTATCTTGGCTAGTGCAAGAGCTAAGGGGGTTGTAGCTCACTTCCAAGAGAAGCTGGAAAACGAGAGAGGGTTGTAGCTATCTGCATGTTGCAGCCTGCGTACTCGTAAAGGACTGCACCAGTACAATTGTAAAAAGAAGTTTCTAATTAAATAGAAGATAGAGACAAATTGCAGTAGGTGGTTTTCACCCACATTGGGTTTCCACCTTATATCTTGTGTTCTTTTGTGCGATTGTCTTTCTGCTCTGTTTTACTTTTTATGGTTACTGGTTATTTACTTATGAATCACAGATTAACAATCAACATCAGAAAGATAAAGTAAATTAAAAGTTTGCATTATATACGCGGGTTTCCTTCTACATAGTTGCGTATATACGTGGGTTTAATTAACTGAAGTAGTGTATATCTTTTGATTTTGAAAAAGGAATATTTGACTTGATAATACTGATTCACACCCCCTCTCAGTATTATTTCCAACAATTGGTATCAGAGCCGGTCCTTCAGAAGAAGCTTGATCGCTTGAAGGAAGATGTTTCATCATGAGCAACTACGAGAGGGAAGCATCAATCAGGCCACCGATTTTTGATGGGACAAACTTCGTATATTGGAAGGTAAGAGTTACTACCTATCTTCAATCTCTTGGTACAGAAGTCTGGGATATCATAGAAATAGGATATACTTTTCCATCAGCAACTCCTACACATCCGACTGAGAAGAAGAAATATGAAACAAATGCAAAAGCAGTCAATACTCTATTAGGATGCCTATCTCAATTAGAATTTGTCAAGGTTATGCAGTTTAAATCCAAAAAAGAAATATGGGACGGGATTGTACTGAGCTATGAAGGAGATGATTAGGTAAAATGAGCAAAACTTCAAACCCTCAGAATTCAGTATGAAAATCTCAGAATGTACAATGATGAAAGTGTGGCTAACTATTTTCTTCGTGTAGATGAGATTGTTAATTGTATGAAAAACTTGGGTGAAGAAATAAAAGAGGCTGTTGTGGTTGAAAAATTTCTAAGATCTTTGTCCCCTAGGTTTGAATCTAAAGTTTTTGCAATAGAAGAAAAAGAGAATCTACAAAATCTTAAAATGTCACAGCTGCATGGAATTCTAACTGCTTATGAAATGAGAAAAGGAGGTCCATCAGATAGGAGAGAAGTAGCTTTCAAGGCTTCAGGCAAAGGAGACTACTATGAGTTAGGACATGCGTCAGAAGAAGAAGAAGAAATTTTGTCAAAAACCTTCAAAGGGGGGCCGGAAGATTCCGAGGTAAGTTACCTTTCATATGCTTTTCTTGTGGAAGAGTTGGTCACTATGCTGCCAAATGTCCTCATAAGGATAAGGTTGACAAAAGGAAGGAACCTGTTAGATGGAACAAGAAACAAAATGCAACTAAGAAAAGTTACTACACTCATGAAGACAATGATGGCCTGTCAAATAGTGACGAAGATGAACGAGGTAATGATTATAAACTTTTAATGGCTTTTGAAGATGATGATTACATGGATGCTATAGATGTAGATGGCTTTTATGAAGAGATTTCTAGACTCAAAACATGTTTAGAAGAAAAGAATATGATCATTGATAATCTGCAATTCCAACTTGATGAAAAAGAAAAATTTCTTGAGAAGTTAGAATGCGAAATTGTTGGCCTTAGAAAAGAAATTGAGAAAACAAAGGCTCTTAATCTCAAATTTGTTAAAGGATCTAAAACTCTGGATGAGATTATCAATGTACAACGTTCTCCACTAATCAAGACAGGTCTAGGGTATAATGGAGAAGCATCTCAAGCATCCACCTCAAAAAGTTATCTTGATGCAGCGAGGAGGAATGAGAAAAAGCCCAATGGAGATAACCAGGTAAAACAGGGACGAATTACATCATGAATAAACAAAGACCACCAGGTAAATCAGGGGCAATCCATCTTAAGGGTGAACAAAAGCTACAACCAGCCACAGGTAAAAACTTCTCAATTTGCTTCAATAATGGATGACAATCGAAACTACAATCATTTGGCTAGTAGATTTGATAATCACAGAAGTTTCTTCAATGGCCAATGTTTCTCTTGCCATAACTTTGGTCACAAAGCAGCTCAATGTGTTGCCTATATGACAATCATGACTAGAGAAGCTCAAAAACAAAGAAGTATAACTGGAATCACAAAAAGGACCTATAACAACTTTTCCACCCTTGAAAATGAAATTGAATGTTTTATTTGTAATAACTTCGGTCATGAAGATTCTGAATGTAGGAGCAGGTTTTGGAAGACAACTCAGAAGGAACAAACCTCAAGTGCCAAAACATGGAGAATGAAGGAACCACAACCAGAAAGATGTGGGATAGCCTTTTATGCAGAAGGATAGGAAAATATATGGTACATCGACAGCGGATGTTCGAAGTATATGACAAGTGATAAAGAAAAACTTGAATCATATACTGCTTTAGAAAAGGGAAAGAAAATTTCTTTTGGAAATGATACCCCTGCAGCCATAAAAGGGAAAAGAGCTGCTCAGTTGAAAGAAAAGGTCAAAGCTGGAAATTTTTTGTATCTTGATGGCTTGAAGCTACTGAGTGTCAGTTAGATGTGTGATCAAGGAACTGAGGTAATATTTCGATCAAATGGATGTAGTGTTTGTGATCTTGATACAGGAAAAATAGTGATCAAAGGCAGAAGAACTCCAAATAATCTATACATATTTGAAGAAGGATAACAACAATGCTATTTGAGTAAGGATGATGAACACTGGTTATGGCACCGGAGGTTGGGGCATCTAAGCTTTTCACAAATAAGGAAAGCATGAAAATACCAGGCAGTTCGTGCTCTTCCAGATATCAAAATTCCAGACAACACCATATGCAAATCATGTCAGTTTGGTAAGCAAACTAGAACCAACTTCCCTGAGAAGGAAGGATCAGCCAGCAGGCCTCTTGAACTAGTCCATACAGATGTATGTGGTTAATTTAGGACAAGGTCACCTCGAGGAGAAGAATACTTTATATTATTCATTGACGACCTCTCCAGGATGGTTTGGTTGGGACTTATGAAACACAAGGACGAAGCATTTGAAAAATTCTAATCCTTCAAAGTCTTGGCTGAAAACGAATTAGATCAAAAAATTAAGTGCCTTAGGTCTGACAGAGGTGGGGAGTTTTCCTCAAATGAATTTTTCGATTTCTGTGAAGAACATGGAATAATAAGGTAATTCTCTACAGCTAGGACTCCTCAGCAAAATGGAGTGGTGGAAAGGATGAACATAACGGTTCAACAAACGGCTCGTGCTATGCTTGATGAGTCTGGAACTCCTGCAACCTTCTGGGGTGAAGCTACATTTGCTGCGGTTGTTATTCTCAACAAAACAAATGTCCGAGTGAATAGCGCTCAAACTCCTCATGAGGTCTGGTATGGTGAGACTCCATTGGTAAAGCATTTCAAAATTTTTGGAAGCAAATGCTACATTAAGAATAATGATGAACAGCTTGGCAAACTTGAACCTAGAGCAGATGAAGGCATTCTCCTTGGTTATTCTCCCCACAACAAAGCATATAATTGTTACAATAAAAGACTTCGAAGAATTGTTGACAACATTGATGTAGTGCTTGATGAAAAAGGATACATTCCTAGGCAAGTAAATTATGAAAATATCGAAGAGGATGAAGACTACTCTCCAAATCAGACTGATGACGAAGAAGAACATCAAGGGGCACCAGAGGAACAGATAAGGATAGAAGAGAAGACTCCATCTAGGTACGTTCAGAAGAATCATCCAGAATCTCAGATTTTGGGGCAGAAAGAGGTAGGTGTACAAACAAGAAGAACAATTGCAGAAGCCTCAAGCTATTTAGCACTGCGCTCCTCCACTGAGCCACAAAATGTAAAAGAGGCATGCAAAGATGAATGCTAGGTCAAGGCAATGGATGAAGAACTTGAGAATATCGAAAAGAACAACACTAGGGAGTTGGTTCCTAGACCAAAAGATAAGAATGTCATAGGGACAAAATGGATCTTTAAAAATAAGTTGAATGAAAATGGAGAAGTAATCAGAAACAAGGCCAGACTTGTGTGTAAAGGGTATGCTCAACAGGAAGGAATATACTTTGAAGAAACTTTTGCTCCCATTGCTAGACTTGAGGCCATCCAAATGTTCCTTCCTCTCTCAAGCTTTCAGAAGTTCAAAGTATTTCAAATGGATGTGAAATTAGCCTTTCTGAATGGAGACTTAGAAGAAGAAGTGTACATTGAACAACCAGATGGTTTCATTCTTGGGAATGATCCAAATCTTGTATGCAGACTAAAAAAGGCTGTCTATGGTCTTAAACAGGCTCCAAGGGCTTGGTACTACCATTTGGACAAATATCTTCATCAACAAGGTTTTTCAAAAGGATCAGCAGATAGCAATCTCTATATAAAAATTGAAAATGACAAATTGCTAATACTTGTTGTGTATGTAGATGATATTATCTTTGGAAGAAATGAAGAAGCTATGATTCAAAGCTTTGCCTTGGTGATGTAGAAAGAATTCGAAATGTCCTTGCTTGGAGAACTGACATTCTTTCTTGGATTGCAAATCCAACAAAATGAAGGCAGTATCTTCTTGTCTCAAACCAAGTACCTCAAGCAGATTCTGAAGAAGTATGGCATGGAAGACTCGAAACCAGAATGTACCCCCATGGTTACAGGATACAACCTCAGTGCAAATGATGAATCAGCAGCAGTGCATCAACCAACCTATAGATCTATGATTTGAAGTCTACTTTATTTGGCAGGTACCGGACCAGACATCATGCATGCAGTGGGAATAGTTGGAAGATTTCAGGCAAATCCAAAGGAAACTCATCTTCAGGCAGTGAGGAGAATTTTCAAGTATCTTCAAGGAACTCAAAACTATGGCTTATGGTATCCTAGAGATACAAATCTCACTCTTCATGCTTATACAGATGCAGATTGGGCTGGAAGCGTAGATGACAGGAAGAGCACAAGTGGTAGTGCATTCTTTATGGGTTCCAGATTAGTATCTTGGTTCAGCAAGAAACAGAGTTCAATTGCTTTATCTACAGCTGATGTGGAATATGTGGCTACTGCATCTTGCTACACTCAACTTCTTTGGATGATGCAAACCTTGCAGGACTTTCAAATCACTTGTACACCACCTATCTCCATCTTATGTGATAATACAAGTGCGATCAGTATTTCAAAGAACCCAGTCATTCATTCAAAGACCAAGCACATACTGATCAAGTATCACTTTCTCCAGGAACAAGTCTTGGAAAAAAAGGTCAAATTGGAGTATGTTCCTTCTGAGGAACAAGTTGCTGATATTCTCACCAAACCACTGCCTAGGGAGACATTTGAATACCTCAGACAGAAGGTGGGAGTAGTTGATGCATCATCTTGCTATTAAAACCTGTCTATTTCAGAGAAAAATAGGTGTACGTAAGTTTCCTGAGGAGTATCTGTGTACATATGCCGGTTTGTGCAGAGACAATCGCGTATATGGAGGTTCGATGGACATCTGTAGGGACAACCTCTGGTTGAAGATATTCTGATATGGGTCTGACAGAGACCATCCGACACAGGTTCAAGGGGAGCAGATAATCTTCTAATAATGCATTGTTGGCATTATCCTAGAAGCTTTTGGTTCTAGTTCATAGCTGTTGTTGGTTTCAGATGGAACATAGGTAGAGGGAGAACAAAAGGAAATCTTGGTTGCTGATGGTGATTGACAGATGTTGCTGCTATCAGTTATTAGTGACTTTCATAAGTCTTGTTCTAGATATTTCGTCTCTATGTCAAGTATCTCTTTTATGGTGCGAAGGTCATGTAATGGCCTATTTTAGTTTCCCCACTATGCCTGGGATGAACATTAATTAACTTGGTTGTCATATGTAAATTTCTGATGTATCCCCATTTGGTTGGGTGGATGATCCCCACTTGGTTGGGTGATGGATGTATGTATTGAGTCTTTTGGTGATAGGAAGGTCTTTTATGATGTATAAGTCATGGTTCCTCTTGAAGAACATCTTTTGCAGATCTTGCCTATAGTCAAGGGGAGCATGGTCAGCACAACAAGGTAGAATTTTCAGCATGTACTCAGGGGGATCACAACCCTTTGCCCTTGATGACAAAGGGGGAGAATGACTTTGAGGATTTTGGGTTGCCATCAAGTCCAAAGGGGGAGATTGTTGGCATTATGGCACAAGTTTGGAGTTACGGCACAGGTGTTGTCCTTGATGGCAACTCTCTTTGGTAACAGATCTCAGTTCAGGCTTTCAGAATGAAGGAAAAGACATATACGCAGGTTCATCCAGACGAAGATGTGTATACACACGGGTTAGACATTTCAAAGGCACGTATGCGTATACACGCACTTTCATGCAAATAAAAACGCGTATATGTTGGAGAACTTACCTTTGGTCCGTGGTAGTTAGTCCTTGGTATTTGAACCTATGGTTTTGGACCATGGTACCTCGTCAGAAGTGTTGATCCCAAGTATTGGGTCTGTGGTATTGGTTTATTATGGTTTTGGACTGTGGTATTGTGGAAGGCTTATGTCTATAAAAGAGGAAGGAGATCATTTGGCAAATGATCATCTAAATTGTTATTGAATATCTGATAAAGTGCTATATTTGGAATACTGGTAATTGGGTTATGGTGCATATCTGGATCTAAATGAAGGATGAACCTTAGCACAAAGAGAAGGATAAGTTCTATTGATGGGTCATAATCTTTAAGCTTGAATCATAGTATCTTTGTATGATTTTGATCTACTATATGTGGCGCTTGCTTGATCTATAAGTCTATTAATCTCGGTTAATTAGTGTTTGAATATCTGAAAGAGAAAATTATCCTTTATAGATCTATATGCAGGTTTAGTGAAGTGAAGGCGCGTATACACGCTAGTTCAGTGAAGCAAAGAAGCGTATATGCAGTTTGTTCCATATGCAGAAGCGTATGCACGCAGGTTTCAGGTTATTAAAGAAGCGTATATCTTTTGAGTTGTGATCTAGCTGCCTTTGTTTATTACTGCAGTGTTCTGGGTTTAGATTCGGTGTGTGGTTATTGTTACTGTGATCTGGGTATAGTCGTCAGAGAAGTGTTTATGTTGATTCAGTGTTGATTGGTGAAAAGGTGATTGGCTAATGTTTGATTTATGTTATTTGTGGATCTAGTCTAAAAATTTATGAAACATGGTCCCTGAAAGAAAGAGAAGGTTGTAGCCTTCTGTATGCCAGCACGTACGTACTAGTATCTTGGCTAGTGAAAGATCTAAGGGGGTTGTAGCTCCCTTCCAGGAGAAGCTGGAAAATGAGAGAGGGTTGTAGCTCTCTGCATGTTGCAGCCTGCGTACTCGTAAAGGACTGCACCAGTACAATTGTAGAAAGAAGTTTCTAATTAAATAGAAGATAGAGACAAATTGCAGTAGGTGGTTTTCACCCACATTGGGTTTCCACCTTATATCTTGTGTTCTTTTGTGCGATTGTCTTTCTGCTCTGTTTTACTGTTTATGGTTACTGGTTATTTACTTCTGAATCACAGATTAACAATCAACATCAGAAAGATAAAGTAAATTAAAAGTTTGCATTATATACGCGGGTTTCCTTCTACATAGTTGCGTATATACGTGGGTTTAATTAACTGAAGTAGCGTATATCTTTTGATTTTGAAAAAGGAATATTTGACTTGATAATACTGATTCACCCCCCCCCCCTCAGTATTATTTCCAACATTATTTATACAAATCACTTCATTTTCTAGCAATATCTTTAACAAATTACAAAAGTAGTACAAAAATATGGGAATCCAAAAACTGTTGAGCTGTTGGCATTGTCTTGAAGGAAGTTGTTAATGATCTAGACGAAGAATGTGTTGCCTCGCTATCTGTCAGTTGGTCGTGAATGTTACTCAATAATTTCACACAAGTGATCCCATCTATCTTCACTTGGTATAAAACGATTTATTAATTTTCTATAAACTTCATCCACCTTGGTATACTTTTAAAAAGTAGGCTTATTGACAAACATATGTTTAATTTCATGCTTCATCATTAAATCAAAGTTTAAAGCCTCTAAGAAAGCCTTCCCTGTAAGATGACCTCTGATGCCTGCAAATTTGGCTTCATCAATTGCAATTATATAAATATTTTGACAGTATTCCTCCATACCGATCAATCTGTCATTTGGTGGGACTAGTCCTGAAAATCCTCTTCGATTAAGAAAGTTCAACTTAAAATGAAATCTCTAGAGGACAGTTTTCAAATTCTAGCATTGTGTCTCTAGCTGAGTCATAAGATTCTTCTTCTGCAAAACTTTCTTAATCTCTAAAATGGTTTATGTTATGTCTGTAATCTGAATCTCTTCTAATTCATCTCTAGATTTTGAATTCAACATTTTTATTATATATGTGGCCTCATCTAGTTTTTGTTTAAGTGTTGCTTTGACTTCTTCATGTTATAGCTTCAAACCTCACTCTTGATGTTTGTGATGCTGCACTCATGGACCAGGGCAACCCCTCCTTCCAGACTTGGTCCAAAATTTAAAAAACAATGTTTTATTCCCTATACGTGACATTTCCCTGAGCTAAATGCGTGTGTACGTGGGTCTGTGTATACCCAACCTGTGTATATGTCTTAAAACACTTAAAAAAAATAAATCTCCTTAATTTCTGATGGAGATCATGGGTTTTACCTGTTGATTACCTATTAGTGCCCATGGCCCAACTATTCCCAACTAATTCCCAACTAAAAAACTACTTTGGGAGAAGTATAAAAAGGCTTCAATGGGAAGGCCTAAAAGGGGAGAGAAGAGAGAGAAAGGTTACTATGCTAAGATTTCCCTGACCAGGTCTGAAGATCCTAGTGCCTCCTGCACTTCCCCCATTTATAGGAAACCCTTGTTTCCTTGTGTGATGATGTCTATCTACTACTTGAGATATCATGGAGTAAGTCATGGAAGGAGTTTGTTAAAGGCTTGAGACTGGACGAATCCGGAGGACGGTTTAGATTGGAGCCTGCAAAAGGACGAATTAGGTGAAATTATTCCTTTTTGAACTTTATTTGTCTATAATAAAAGAAACACTTGTCTTTGTTCCTGATATAAATCTTCTTCATGTTTATGATATCCATGTTATGATTCATATATGAATGGTTGTTTAATTTCATAACTAACTACCTTTCAATATACTATGAAGATGATTTCTTTATGATGTTTAGTCTATATACTGTTGTACTTTCTTGAATTGATTGTTTTGCAGGTTGAAGGAGCAAAAGGAACTCCAAGAGGGTTTGGACCCTGGCATGATATTCTCAAATGAAGGACCCCCACGTACGCCCCTTATCATATAGTTTGCTATATTAGCATTATGGCTGTATGGAATGTGTGTTTCTCTGTATAGATAACTTTCGATCTGCTAGGGTATCAACCCAAGACCCTAGGGGAATATATTCCTTAACAAAATTGACAACTCTGCTGGGGACAACAGTACATTTGTTCCTAGTTTGGGTTGGTTCAAGCCAATCATGGCTCAGATTTCTGTTTGCTTGTTGTTACTGTGTAGTCTGTTCTTGTAGGAATATGAATTGTAAGTTTGATTAGTTTCTTCAGACTATTTCTTGTTTTTCTTGAAATCTTTTATATACGCTATTTTTCCTGTTTACGGAGGTGTATATATGCATGTTTCCTTAAGTTAACCTGCGTATACGCAGGTTTCCTTAGGCTCAATCACGTATACACATAGTTGTACGTCAATACAGTCACGTATATCTTGTAATTTTCAAGATTTTTCAAATATTTTTGTTTCTGAAGGTCTATTTGCTGGTGGGTTCAATCCTGAACAGTTACTTTTCTGTGTCAGTCTTTAGTTTTACAGCAAGTATCTGATTTCAAATTCTTTCTGATTGTGGAAAGTGTTGGTCTTATTTGTTTTTCTTGCAAACGTCATCATTTTTGCTTAAGCACACAAGATTTCTTGCTAGGAATCTTGGTTGCTCTGTGTTTTCAAGGTAGAAAGATTGATTTCAATCTTTGTGTCAAGTTTCATTTTGGTGACTTTTTGGTTTGCATGTCAAAACTGTATCTTTATGACCATCTGCTTTTCTTTCTTTCCGAAAGTTGTTGGTTCACACTTCCTTGAAAGTTGTCTTTTCAATCTTTTGGTCTTTATTGCCAAGCTGTTGTTGCTGTTTTTTTATTGTTAAGAGCATTTTGAAACACATTTTTGTTGAGTTCTCACTTGTTTTGTGTTGCAAACTCGCAAAGTGTTTCATTGCCTATTCTTCGATCATAATGTTTCAGTCTTGTTTAAAGCACTTTTGGAAAGTCATTTTTGTTTTTCTTTTGAAGAAAACTTCTTGAAACTTGGTCTTACTTTCTTGAAGTTGGTTTTGTTTTAGTTTCCTTTTTATGAATGAAAGTGCATTTTTGTTTGTCTTGAAACTTGCTTTTAGTGTAGAGACGAAAATGAGCATTAGAAACTCATATTCCATCTAAACATTTTAAGTGGCAAATCATATTGAGAAGCAAGTTACTTTCATTTCTTGATTTAGAGTAGTTTTGAGTTTTGCATCAACATGTACTTGTTGCATTAGTATAAATTTGTGCATTTTTTAGGCATCCATAGTTTTGTTAATTTTTGTGAGTGTGAAGTGTGATTAAAAGAAAAGAAAAGAAAAATTTGTTGCTTTCTTTGAAGTTCCTCTGAACCTAGTAGAAATTTCTTTCATCAAAAAACGAAAACAAGTGCATTTGCATATAGTTTGGTTTTTATTAATTTCTTTTGCGTCAAAACACCACTAGTTTCACTTCCGCTTATCCCTTGACTTAAAGAACAACCCATTTGAAAACAACCACTAATTAAAATATACTAGAAATTTTTATAATTCTCAAGTTAGACACACCAACAAGTTTTAGGATATTTTAGGGCCTTGGATTAAGCGAGTGGAGAGATAAATCTCCAAGGCCATTTAAACTGTCAAACATAGGAGTCTGAATAGTGAGTGAAAATCCAATAGCGTTAGGGAGACCAGGAAAGCTCCGGATCTAGGAGTTAAGCATGAGGGTTTTTGAAGATAGGGAAGAGAGATACCTGCTCTCCGACTTGTCAGATCTTACCTCAAGACTGTTCCGCCTGGCTTCTGGCACGAGTTGGTAACCTTAGTTGCTACTCCTAGGGATCTACACAGGTGGCTACGGAGGGGAATCCTGTGGCACCTGAGTTCGATGTTGTATCACTCTCAACGGTACTACTGGAGGGCACCCTTGTGAATCTTGGGGGCTTGCACCGGCGCAGGCTGTTGTTAGGAGGTCAGCATAACTTCCTTTGTTACCTTCGCTGATAAGACTGGGCCGTCATTATCCCAAACTATCTTCGGAAGGCCCCTTACTTCACTTTCTTGTATTTTGGTGTCTGGTCCTCATCACCTGGAGCAGAAATACTTGAAAGTTGTTTGAGTGGCTGATATCTTTTAGGGACTTTTTAGTGTGTGCTTTGTGCTCCTAGTTGGCCTAGCTTTCAATTTTTTGAGTCTTTAGCTAGATCTTAATAAAACTTTCAAAGTGGCTGACCGATCACCTAGATGGTCTCGAAAACTTTGTGGTCTTTCACCACCAAGTTTAGAGCCTTCTCCTAGAAGGTGCAGAGGTAATACTATCGGCGGGTTTCATCCCGTGCCAGCTGACACATCGGGGATTGATCCTCCTCTCGAGGGCATTAGTGTTCAGAATAGGCCTAGTACTTCCACAGAGCAAGAGAGGAACACTCCAGTTCTTTCTCAAGTTCTCTTTCAGACAGAATATAACATAGAGGTAGAAGAACTCCCAGAGTCATTAGCAGCTCCGTATTGTCCCCTACCTTCTAGTTATCCAGAAGTATTATGATACGTTGGGACTCCAACGCATAGACCATCAAGTCCAGGTCACATTACACACTTACCATTGATGACCACTACTGGATGCATGGCTTCTACTACAAGTGCTACAACTATGCAGAATCCAACATCGGTACAAGGGGGAGGAATGATTTCCATCCCCCGTACTTCTTTATTTGGATCCTTTGCTAGCACATCCTTAGTTGGGTCTACTTCCATTCCTTCTACCAGTGGAAATTCCCAAACCAATGCTTTTCGTTCTGGATTTTTTCTGTTTGGCACCCATTAACAAGGTATTCCATCAGTTCCGTTTAGTGCCTCCACATCCATTATGGGTGGATCGACATCATTCCAGGGTTTTCCTTTCCGAAGTGGTCATATACCACATTCCAACCTGACAGTAGGATCTATGCCTTTTTCTTCTACAGGACAAAGCAGCAATCCTTTCCAAGGTTGGAATAACCTTGCGATTAGTGGCGTGGGAACTGGGAATCCATTTTTCGGCCAACAAGAGAATGGGCCGTACTCCACAGTTAGTTAATTTCAAAGTATTCCTCCCTTAGCTTCTGCTTGAAATCCTTATTAGGGGTTATTGACTCCTTATAATCCTTTAGGAGGAAGCTTCGAAGGTTATCGAGGTTTTGCGGCCAGAGTTGGTCAAACTTCGAGTTTCGCTAGATCACAAGGCTTGCATTTTGGTTCAGCTGGTTCTACTGGATACTTTAGGCAGCCTTGTGCCTTTCAAAATCCAGGCCAATCTTTTAAGAACTTTGGGAGCTCCGCCCAGTCAGGGTGGAACCCCCAAAGTCCTCCTAGGCTTCCTTTTCTGGCAACTTTGAACTTGCTAGATCTCACGAAATTAACAAACGATCCAATCAAACACAACCCGGCCTGGCCTATGGCCCCAACCAAACTCCCTTCGAACATTCCAAAATTCAAAGGGAAGGGCGGTGAAGATCCAGGCGACCATGTAACCACATTCCATTTGTGGTTCTCATAAAACTCCCTTATTAATGACTCGAGTAGGTTGAGACTTATTCAGCACACCTTGACTGGTAATGTGGCCATGTGGTATATAGAGTTGTCAGGGGGCAGCTTTACATCTTTCGCTGACTTAGCTAATATTTTCTTAAATCATTTCTAGTTGCCTGTCGGTTATGATGCTGGAACTGAACTTCTAGCACTTTTTGTGAGGACACGGCAACTCACATTTCTAACCATATTCAGGAATGGAGACGGAGAAAGAGGCTCATTAAAGCCAAAATCCCTCCAGAATACCCTCTCAAATGGTTTTCGAAATCTTTAAAACCTAAAATCTCTAAGGATGTCTCTATGTCTGGAGTCTATTATGAGGAGCAAGCTATTTTTAGGGCCCAACAATTAGAATTGATTTACTCTCAGTCTGGGATCCTACAAAAAATCTTACCAGATGCTCCTGGGTCTAAGGTTGATATAGCCAAGTCGAAGCTAGGTCCCCATGCGAATGGTATCGTTGGATCGATAGACACAAACGCGGTGATTTTGTTGAGCCAATTGCAGCAGTTGTCTTTGCAAACTGCTCCTAACAACCAAGTCACATCGTCTAACCCTTTGTCTTCCCAACCCTCTTCGATTAATGCCGTCCAATATGATAACCCCAAAGGAAATCAAAATTCCAATGGGAAAAGGAAAGGACGAGGTAATAAAAAGAGTCAGGATGGGAAGGTTGACGCAAATAAATCTAGCAATAATGCTGGTGGTGGTAGAAATGAGTCTAAAAAGAAAGTTAAGTTTCCATGCAAGTTATGCAATGGAGACAATTTAACTCATCTCTACCCCAAGATCCAAGATGCCAAGTGCTTGTTAGGGCAGCAAGGGACTTCTAGCTCTCAAGTTGTGTTAACAAACCCTTTTCCCCAAGGGCAGCAACTTCTTGCTACCGCGAGTTCAAACCCTGGTACCTCCACAGGGGGCAACCAAGAAGGGGAGAAATCATCAAATGTTTTCATGATGGGTTCTAATGTCCATGTGGCCACTCGGTCACATGATTACGGTGAAGCTAAAACTTCCAAGGACAAAACTGCTCCCAGAAATACTGACCTTCATATTGAGCAACCCCCTATTGAGACTATACCACGGATATCGAAAGGTTCCGCCAAATGCGCAACTATTAATCCTAATGCTAGGGCCGCCGAGAATTACTCCATTCTTGAGGATCTGGCTTAGAGTCCATGTGCCATATCTGCTTTAGAGGTTCTCTAGTCATGTCTAGCTCAACGAAGTGATTTACTTTTGGCAGTTGGGGCAGCTGATCCAACTAACTCTTTAGTGATCACTTTCGACATGTTAAATGTCAAAAAGTGACTCCCTCATCATATGGCTTTCCAAATAAAGTCTACATACTGGAAAATTAACATTTTTTGTACTGTTATTGATGAAGGAGCTTCCACGTGTGTCATGTCGATGTCATGTTGGAAGGCTATTGGATCGCCTTCAGCTGTTCCTTCACCTACCATCCTGACTGCATTTGATGGGCATTCTCATAAGCCACATGGGATTATCCCATCCTTTCCCATATGTGTTGGGGGGAAGGTTGTCAATATTGAAGTAGAAGTCACTGATGCTAACCTGCACTACAATCTCCTCTTAGGAAGGAACTGGGTATATGAAATGGACGCCATTGTTTCGACTCTGTTTCATGTCATTTTCTTTCCTCATGAAGGGAAAACCATTAAAGTTGATCAATTGGATTATTGTCTAGTTGATCCTCAAGCAACTTCCGACTCTACTGTGCCTTTAGTGGATAACCCTTGTCCACCTACTGAGAATCTAGGAGTTGGGATGTATTCCTCATTGATGTGTACCTTCGATTTTCCCTCTCTTATCGCTAGAATCAATGTTGTTTCATCATCTAAGGAGTCTTCTTGAAAAGAGTTCTTTCGAACTCATTATTTTTCGAACCCTTGGACCTTGCCTTCACCTATGACCACAATAGCTGAAGGACAAGTTAATGGAATGGCATTCCCTATGTCTACAGCTGAGCTTATATACCAGTCTATTGTTAACGCTGCAGATGACCATTATACTCCTTTTTCTAAGGAGGAGCTAGATGGTGATGTGGCCCTAGCCTGGACCCTTGATTCTACCTCCGCCTTGGGCTGCGTAGATATGGTTTTACCTTCTGAAGAAGAAATCCTAGAAGTAATGATGGGTGTAGATCGACCTTGGGAAGACTTACACCATCGTTCATATTTTCTTCCTCCATTGCAGGAAGTAGAATCTAGGTTCTCTGAGCTCTTTACTAGTGATGTTTGTACGGTATCAAATCCTTTGGCTCCAGCACACTTTTGTGCCGAAGGTAATATGTCGGTGATTTCAAAAACAATATCTATAAACATCTCTATGAACCCTAACGTGATTGAGAATCTCTTTATCAGAATCGAATGTTCCCCTAAAGAAATTCAAGTTTACACCGACCTTTTCAAGGAATTTCGAGATGTATTCGCTTGGTCTTATGAAGAAATGCCTGGGATTGATCCATCTATATTTCAACATGAGAACAAGACATATGAAAACACCAAACCAGTTCATCAAAGCTTCGGCCGGTTAATCCTAGGAATGTAGCAGCCATTAAAGCTGAAGTAGAGAAGTTGCTCAAGGCGGGTTTCATATATCCTATTCCTCTTATCGATTGGGTTTCTAATCTAGTCCCTGTGGATAAAAAGCAAGGAAAAATCTGAGTATGCATCGACTTTAGAGACCCAAATAACGCTTGTCCAAAAGATAATTACCCCCCACCATTCATCAATCAGATTATTGACGAGTGTGCGGGTAATGAGATTTTTTCCTTCATGGATGGTTTTTCCGGTTATAATCAGATCTCTATCCATCTTGAAGATCAACATAAGACAACTTTTATATGTCCCTGGGGTACCTTTTCATATAGAAAGACACCTTTTGGTCTTAAAAATGTTGGAGCTACTTTCCAGCAGGCCATGTCATATGATTTCCACGACATTAAACATATCATCGAAGCATACTTGGATGATCTCGCTGCTCATTCTTGAAAGGGAACTGATCAGCCTAATCATCTTCGATTGGTTTTTAAGCGATGTCATTTTTATAAAATCTGGTTGAATCCCAATAAGTGCATTTTCACAGTTACATTCGGTTGGTTATTAGGGTTCATCCTGTCAAATGAAGGGATTCAGGTTGATCCCTTCAAGTTTGACGCAATAATTCAATTGCCTCCCCCGTCCTCAATTTGGCAACTTCAAAGTCTTCAAGAGAAGGCTAATTTCCTAAGATGGTTTATAGCGAATTATGCCGAGATTACTAAAGGGTTTATTTGTTTGCTACGCAAAGGAGTTCCATTCATGTGGGACGACTTTGCGTAGTGGTCATTTGATGCTTTGAAAAAGGCATTAGTCTCTGCCCCTTTTTGAGTCCACCAGATTATGGTAGGGACTTCCTTTTATATCTCGCTGCAGTAGAATCAACCATTAGTATGGTTCTCGTTCAGGAAGACGATGCTCTCACGGAGCATGTGATTTATTATTTGAGGCGAGGCTTGATAGGTCCTGAACTTCGCTATTCTCTGGTTGAGAAGTTGGCTTTCGCAGTTGTCCATGCTGTCCAGCAGCTCCGTCATTATATCTTGCTGTGCAAAACTTTTGTCTTAGCGGTGGTCAATCCATTTCAGTTTGTCCTTAGTAGGCGAGTGATTGGGGGAAAATACAATCGATGGATAGTCATTTTACAAGAATTTGATCTCGAGTTCTTGTTTGCCAAGTTTAAGAAATCCATGGTTTTTTCCGAGCTAATTTCCGAGATGCCTTGTGGAGAAGATACTATTTATGAGGAAAGTTTTCCCGATGAACATTTATTCCTCATCTCTTCACTCGACGCTTGGTATGGCGATATCATTGTCTCTCTCCAGACTTCGAAGTTTCCCTCTACTTTCTCTAAGGATGAGCGTCGAAAGTTATGTCACCTGGCTAAAAATTATGTTATCATTGGTGATACATTATATCGTCGAGGGGTTGATTCAATCCTTCGGCACTGTTTAACCTTAGAGGAAGCAGAGCTAGTGCTAAATGACTGCCACAGTGGAGCTTGTGGTGGTAATCTATCAGGGCTTGTTGCAGCCCAGTGTATCTTCCGTGCTGGCTATTTTTGGCCTTCGCTCTTCAAAGACTATGTTGAAGTGGTCAAACGATGTCACCCTTGTCAAATCTATACTCAGAAGATGCACGCACATCCAGCTCCTCTTTTTCCCATTGTCATTGTCAGTGCTTTTACTAAGTGGGGTATCAATTTTATAACTTGTAATCTGCCTTCACCAGTGAATCACAAGTACATTATCGTGGCTATAGAGTACTTTATGAAGTAGGCCGAGGCCATGCCCACTTATAAAAATGATAGTGAAACAGTGGCATTGTTCCTTTTTAATCAGATTATCTCAAGGTTCGGTATGACGAGAGAGATTGTCACTGACCATGGCAGTCATTTCCAGAATCAACTAATGTTCGAATTGGCTCTTAAATTGGGTTTTTGACAAGAACATTCATCTCCTTATTATCCTCAGGCCAATGGACAGGTTGAGGCAGTCAACAAAACTCTTAAGATGATCCTGCAATGGACAATTGACACAAATTGGTCCAATTGGCATCTTATGTTGTATCCGGCTCTTTGGGCATACCGAACCTCCGTGAAGACTGCTACTGGTTTTACACTGTTTCAGTTAGTTTATGGGATGGAATCTATCTTTCTTATCAAACGTGAAATTCCATCTCTTAAGTTAGATGTTGAGCTCCTTCTAGAGACTTCTAGTCTCGAAGAGTGCCTCCTTCATTTGGAACATCTTGATGAGCAGCGTCGATATGCCGCCACAATCAATGAGGCTCATAAGAAAAGGGTTAAAACACAGTATGATAAAGATGTCCATCCTCGAGTCTTTTCTGAAGGCGATCTCATATTGGTCTATGACCAAGACAAGGACACCTTGGGGGTAGGCAAGTTCAAGCCTATGTGGTATGGTCCCTTCATAATTAAACAAATTTTAGAAAAAGGGTCATATGAGTTAATCGATTTTGAAGGAAACAAGTTGGCGGAGCCCTGAAATGGGCTCTACCTCAAGAAGTACTTTGCCTAAGTAGTAGCTAGGTAATGGATTCTTTGTAAATTTTGTATATTTGTACATATCTCATCGAAAGTTTTTGATACTAACACTTTTTGGTCTGCTGTGGCAGGTGTTGATGGATGACTTGGTATATTTTGGATTCGCCAATGGTGCTAGTCGGCACACTCGGAACCTCGCTTCCGCAGCTTGTGTACTCTACTATCCAACTGGTCATTTGATGGTATCAAGGGGAGTATGAATTGGACCCGCTTCAAATAATATGGCTGAGTATACTACCGTCATTAATTTACTCACGAAATCGACTCATTGGTAGTTTATCTTGATTCACAATTGATAGTTTCACAATTGAGTAACATTTATCGGGTAAGGGATCCATGTTTATATCGCCAGTATTTAAGGGTGAGGTTGTTGCAAAGATCATTTACTTATATTATTATTTGCACATTCCAAGATCTCATAGTTGGTTAGTTGATTCTATCGTTAATCAAGCATTAGATTGGCACATCAATCATTCATCACAATAAAATCAAGCATCAAAAAGTCGAACTATATATATATCATAAAACATCTCGAGCGTACATAAGTCTGTCCAAAAGTAATATACAAAATTGGGACTCAAATTCCCATAATCATGACTAGTACATCTAATGCCCCGACTCAGGATGAGTGGCTAAGTAGGCAACTACTGCATTGCCCACACGCCTAAGAGTGTGGACCCAATCTCGTTGAATTCCAGTCACATGACGCTGCATATCTACTGGAAGATCCTCTATGGCTGCCATCGATGCTCCGTGAGTCAGTCTCACCAGGTATCGCTGAACTGTGTGAAGTAGTCGCTCTATGCCTGCAGCTGCCTCTTCGGCCCCTCGGCCGCGACGTCTGTGCCATGGGAACTCATCTGGTCGTATTGGCCCAATATCTAGAACATGATCATCATATGAGTCATTTGAATCCTATCAAAAACATTTTTCAAAATTCATTATTATATTTGAGAAATCACAAAAAATCACAAAACCAAAAAACACTTACTAATGTGGCCCCATGGTGCGGTCGGTGGTAATACTAGATCAGGATCTCCTCGGAAATCCAACCTAGCATAAGGGTAGTCATCTATGGCAATGATCTGTTGATCCCACCAGGAATAGAAGTCATCGTCAAATGCAGTCCGTGGGACGTCCCCACCTCCTAGACGTTTCATCAGGTCAGCCCACCTACCCATTCGTGGATCTCTTGGGGTGCTGATTGAAACCAGTACTCTAGGATGAAGTGCAGGGACCCTCTCAAAAAAGAAAGAACACAAAATAGTCCCATATCCGAAGTTTTTGGTCTGCCTTCTCTTGATGGAAGTGAGCTGGCTTTTCAGGCTGGCCAAAAGAGGTGTACACCAGTCAAATACGGTGGCAAGACAGTCTACCGCTAAGCTCATGGCTAGCCATGATGCCTAGTGCAGAGAAGCTGATCCATTCACTCTAGCTATGGTGAACAGGATTATCCTCAGCGATAAACTCTCCACATGTGTGATTGAAATTTGACTTCCAACCTTTTTTGGATGTCTCGGGCAATATATATGTATGTAGTCCTCAATTGAGAGACTGCCTCGTGTCCTACCCCTGGAATGTACTACCTCTCCCCTTCGGGAAAGGCCTGTGATGAAATAAATATCTTCCACTTCTATCCTGAGTGGCATCTGGTCAATCATAAATGCATCATCCTCGATACTCCAATAATCAATGAGCATCTCAAGCAGACGTGTGTTTGCTTTCATATTTGGCAATTTGAAGAATTTTAGCAAACCACATCCCCGTAAGGCATCCAAAGCATTAGGATCATTCATGACCTCACCATCCACTGTGGTATGCTCTCTTTCACGCCAAGTGACGGCATCCTGAAGAAAAAATGATTTTGGACCGTTAGTTTTTTTGTTTGAAATGTTCGCGGTGTATACGCGGGTCCATTTACACACAGTCGCGTGTAGGGCCCATGTGTACGCGGGTTTCATATATCCAACCTGCATATACATCGCGGTGAAATTTTTGACAAAGATTTCAACGGTAAAACTTAAATTAAAAATTCTAAAACTAGTCACAATTGATTGCAAGACAAGTACAAGAGTTACCTGGGGATTTTGGAAGAATCTGAACGGTTGAATTTGGCATATGGAAAAGTTTGCTCCTTTTGCTCCACTTCTCTTCTCTCAAACTCAAATGGTGAAAATGGTTAGTTCAAAAACTCTTTTATAGGCTTTTAAAATGCAAAATTTTTTCAAAACTTAATTTTGTTTGGTCTCATGTAACTTTTAACTTGGGAGCTTGGAATGTCGAGAATGGTTTGAATTTTAGGACATTTTGGACTTCTTTTTTACAGTTTCGAGATCATTCCATGACTGCTGACCTGTCATGGCAGGTTTCATTTTCTCACTGGAATATAGGTTAGGGAAGCCATTTTTCCATTGCATTATGCATACTAGCCTCCATTTGTCAATACATTTGCCATAGGGTTGATCCCATCGTGTTATGGTTCGTAAACCATCTTCACTTGCCGATTCTTTAAATCATGACACGATGGTAGAAGCCATCCTTTACATGGGCACCATAGTTAGCACCTCACTAAAATTTGTTGCCCATGCTGCTCCGATTTGAATAGGCTCAGGAGTCCTTTGTAGTCCCACCATGACTTATGCGATGAAGACTCATTCCTCTTTACTTCTTCACTTCGTTCTGGCCTTATACCCTAGAGGCTCCTTTGTGTTAAGTTGTACTATTGCATTGCATTTTGACCATTTTCACTTTTTGGCCTTGAGCCGGCTTCACTTGGACTCGTGTTTAAGCCAACTTTTGACCATGACGACTGCAAAATCAAACTTTCATACCTTTAACTTCTACAACTTGACACACCCTGACCCATGGAAGGAACACACCTTTGAGTGTCTTTGACCAGTTTTCACCTCCCTGCATTGAGCATAGGAATTTTCCAATCCCAGGAACTAGATCATCTGCTTCACCAACACTCATTCTTTCCACTGTACTATAGCATTCTTTTATTCCTTTTCCAGCTTAATAGAAACAGACAAAAAAAATGCATATTCCAAAAAAGAGCGAGAACGGGAGAATATTTCTATTTACTGTTGGCAGCTAGAGTCAGTCATGTCACCCTTGAACAAAGCACACAAAAAAAAAGTCTCCTCCGTTTGGGCGGGATTTAGTTTGACATAGGTACGTCGTAATCTTGTTATTGAGTCAGTTCTCCCCCAATTGGTTATCTCTTCCAATCATATGGAGGGTTCGTTCGTGCCTCCTACATGACGAACTTATACAGAGTCATCATATGTTGCCACATAGTCACATTGAGTCGTGCTTTTGTTCAAGAGAAGTTGGCCTAAGTCGGCCTCTCTGCGGTGTGTCTTGACTCATTTTTCAGTCGGCCATCCCCGGTTGTCAGTATCATGTCTATCATCACGTCAGCTATATTGCTCCCTTACTCATGCCAGTTTGAGAAGATATCCATTGACTTCTTGGTGGCAGGTCTTGTCCTTATTGACGATGACATCTTGCTCTGAGGACAGGCCTAGAGCTACACCCTGGCTCTATTTTCATTATTGATAGGTCACATTGTGCTCAGCATCGATTAGTGTCATGGGTCTTTGACTGAGTGGTTTCCCTTGTGTTCGACATCAACTTACATTATCACACATTGGGATTCATGCAGTACCTTGGTTTCCATTTGACCCTATTGGTGGATACCTCACCTTTGTGTCAACTTTCATTATTGGTTGGTTCAGAGGGTTTCTGTTGTGCGCTAGCCACATCTTGTGTACGTCGGAAACGTGCTTCGATTGGGTTACTATATCTTTCTTCGTCCGATTCCTTCCACAATATTAGCCTAAGGGTTATACTCGCACTAGATTGATGAAGGATGCCTTAATGCCTTCCTTCTAGCGAATCTTTCCCTATCGACTTCGACTCATTGCTCTGGGGCAAAGATCTAGAGTCCATTTGGCAGTACCTTGGGGTTTGCAGTCATTAGTGGCAGATCCTTCGCTATCAACAGTGGGAAATCATCATTGTCTCCTGATTGATAGATTCTTATAGGTGTTCGATTTTAGCTCATCCATTCACACTTGTCAGATTGTACTGGGTACCTTAATGCTCATTATCATTATCAGTGAGTAGTCTCGCGTTTGTTAACGTTTTACATCAATGACCGGTAATCAAACGATTTCTCACATGGTTGACTTCAGATCATTTATTCCCATGGTGTAGGAATGTACCATAGCGGTCGGTGAAGACGTCAGGTTCTATCAAAATTCATTGGTTCACTTGATAGTTGCTCCTGTTGATGCTAGTTGATACCATTCCACCTTATATGTTGCAGTCTGTCATGGCGACATTCTATATGCTGGCACTTGAGTTTGTAGTGTAGTACCATCCTATTCCATCATGTTCATTTGGTACCTTTTGTGATCAGTCTTTGATATCAGTGATCCGGTTCATTCTTTAGCATCATTGACAATCTTATATGTGATATTCAGACATGTACTTGTTCAATCGTGATCAGATGATTCATTATGTATTTTCTAGTATACTTAGTGGATCCGATCGTACTTGATATGCGGACATACTTTACTTTCTCTGAACATGGGTATGCCCGCTTCAGACAGTGTTTCTTTCTGATCTCCTTTTGTGGCTTGGCAGGTTGACCTTTGGTGGAGTCCTTCTCAGTTTTTGGCAGACTTCCTTTCCATGAACTTGCTTAATACATTTCGGCCATCATGTACCCCTTCTGACCTCATCTATTAGGGGGCATCTGTTACAGCTCCAAACCTCACTCTTGATGTTTGTGATGCTGCACTCATGGCCCAGGGCAACCCCTTCTTCGAGACCTGGTCCAAAATATAAAAAACAATGTTTTATTCCCTATACGCGACATTTCCCTGAGCTAAACATGTGTGTATGCAGGTCCGTGTATACCCAACCCGCGTATATGTCTTAAAACACTTAAAAAAAATAAATCTCCTTAATTTTGGGTGGAGATCATGGGTTTTACCTGTTGATTACCTATTAGTGCCCGTGGCCCAACTGTTCCCAACGAATTTGGAACTAAAAGCCTACTTCGGGGGAAGTATAAAAAGGCTTCAATGGGAAGGCCTAAAGGGGGAGAAAAGAGAGAGAACAGTTACTATGCTGAGATTTCCCTGACTAGGTCTGAAGATCCTAGTGCCTCCTGCACTTTCCCCATTTACAAGAAACCCTTGTTTCCTTGTGTGATGATGTCTATCTACTACTTGAGATATCATGGAGTAAGTCATGGAAGGAGTTTTTTAAAGGCTTGAGACTGGACGAATCCAGTGGACAGTTCCGATTGGAGCCTGCGAAAGGATGAATCAGGTGAAATTATTCCTTTCTGTACTTTATTTTTCTATAATAAAAGAAACACTTGTCTTTGTTCCTAATATAAATCTTCTTCGTGTTTATGATATCCATGTTATGATTCATATATGAATGGTTGTTTAATTGCATAACTAACTACCTTTCAATATACTATGAAGATGATTTCTTTATGATGTTTAGTCCATATACTGCTGTACTTTCTTGAATTGATTGTTTTGCAAGTTGAAGGAGTGAAAAGAACTCCAAGAGGGTTTGGACCCTGGCAGGATCTTCTCAAACGAAGGACCCCCAGGTACGCCCCTTATCGTATAGTTTTCTTATATTAGCGTTATGGCTGTATGGAATGTGTGTTTCTCTGTATAGATAACTCCCAATCTGCTAGGGTATCAACCCAAGACCCTAGGGGAATTTATCCCTTAACACTTCAATAATTGTCTAGCATTTAGTAATAAGCTCATCCTATTAAAAAAAAAATGTATGGAGGGCCAAACCTTAGTTATAGCTTGACTTATATATGCCCAAATTTTTTCCTAGGATTGGGCCAAGGTCTGAGCCATTAGTGACACATTTTCCAACTCTTGAATCTTCCTGGTCATTCTCTGGGTCTTATGCATCTGTTCTACATAATGAGTGTAAATGTTTATTTTCTGTACCTCTAGATTTTTGAATTTCTACTGAAGTTTTCCATTTTCCTGTCTCTAGAGATACAACTATTGTACGACTTTATTTAGATCACCTGTTGTTCATGTAGACTCTATTGTTGATGATGTTGATTCACCTGCTTTCCCTAAAACTATGATGGGTATAGTTGTGATTGGGTCTATCTCCACTTGTGTAGACTCTTCGTTTTCTTTCAACAAACTTTCTATCTTCAACTCCATCTTCTTTATTTGTATATTTTGCTCAATGATTAGTTTGAGCATCTCTTCTTTATGTTGCTCGCTTTCTTCTATCCCCTTGGTTTGAGGATCCTCTGTAGAAGGTAATTTGAGCTGCTCCCTAGGTGTTGTAATGTGTGCATTTTTTTCTTGATGATGTCCTCTATAGCTTTAACATTAGTGGGATCATACCCAATCTTGATCACTAAATATTCTAGTGATTTGACCCTATTACCCTTTGCCAACAAGAATAGCTTCTCTACTTTCAACTGTGAATACACATTTGAAAAAGATTTTCCTAGCTTTGACAGTGCCATGGAAGTGTTAGTCATGGTGGAGAAAATCATCTCTCCAGAGCATCTATGTATGTCCATTTGGTCGATAGGATGTATTTGTTTTGCATCAAAAGAAAATATAGGTTTCTTATAGTCTAAAGAAGCCTTTTGAAAGGGCACTTGGCCCTGTAAGAATTCCATTTTCATCCTTCCCTTTTCACTGTCAAATGTTCTCAACAATATATTCTATGAAGTAGATGTCCATTTCCAGAATTGAGCATAGACATTGGCCTTAAGACTTTCATTAATTTTCTTAATTTCTAGAAAATTAGAGAAAATATTTGGTTCATTTTGTTCACTTACTCCTATTGACTGTGTAATATCCAATAGATTTTGTGAAGCTTAATATGAGGATGGAGTATTAAGGACATTTTATTCTGATCCTGTAGAAACCTGTGAATCATCACAATTAATAATTATTGGCTCTTTCTGAACTTGAACAGTGGTAACTTTAGGATTAGTCATCTATTTCTTCCTATAGATGACAAATTATTTTGCACTCTTTTTTGAAGATGATGATCTTCTCTCAGCTTTTTTTCCTATTTGCTTTGAGAAATGGGAGTATGGAGGGTAGAAGAAGGTATAATTTTCTCTTCTGCTTTCTGAAGTGTGTTCTCCTTCCACTACTTTTTATTCCTGTATTTTTCAATCTTTGGTCTAGGAGTGTGATTATAAGTCGTGGTTTTCAGTTCCACCCTTAAATTAGAGAATATGTTGAATGGATCATATGACAAAGTAAATCTTAGTTGGAATCCCATCTTCTTAGGAATTGATATTAAACTGAGACTTCTCCTTACTTCAAACAAAATGAATCTCATCCATGTTAATCGTTTGCTTGATATATTTTATAGAGAAAAGTATCAATGGAACAGATTTAGGAAACTTTCAAGGAGATAGCTCACAACGATATACCCTTATCTTTATATAATTCTCGTAAAGATACCAGTCTCTAGTTTTGGCTTGGTCCCTTAGGTGCAAGACCCTTTTTATCTCTAAACTGATTCTAGCTATTAAGAAGTTGTGCATATAGATGAATGAAACAATCAATAAAATATGTAAATTTAAACTCAGTTAAGTTTCTTCTAATCAATAAGGTTCAATGTATAGCTGATTGATTTATTTTTTGACCATCCTGCTTTTGTAAATTTATTTACAACATGTTTCCTTGTTGAAAAAGGAACATATGGACCAATATAGAAGAGTATTTGAAACTAGGGAGATGATTTATTTGGCTCTCTCTGGGAACATAGAGGTTGGATATGGACGATTCTTTTTGGGAAGATTAGCATCTTCTAGAAGAAAGATTTTGAAAATTTGAGCTGTTTGGGGGAAAGTGAGTTTATGATATAAATCCATGAGGACAACAGCAAAGAAATGGCTAAGGGAGTCATTCTCAGTAATTAAAAACTTTTACTTTATGGTTTAAGGTGTGATATAGACCGAAATGTCTCCATTATGGGCCACAATCATTATTTGAATGGGATTATACCTAGTTTGAGACCACATGACCAAATCATGGAATAAGTGGGTTTGAGGGAACATAGACACAGGAAATAGGGATTCCCGTAGATTAATCTCATCCTCTCAATATTGGTAAGTTTGCCTTCGTGAATGGTGTAATTCAAGCATATCAAATTCACACTTTTTATCAGTGATTTTGAAGAACTGGTATGCTAATGGGATATGGTCAATGTCTGGGGTATTAGAGGCTTTAGGATTTTCCTGAGTCAGGGTTTTGCTAGCAAAGGGTTGGTATTTTCTCTTTACTACCATGATCTAGGTGGATCTTTAGATACAATGGCATGGAAAAACTTAGAAAATCAAAGTGATTGGGAGGAAGTCAACACAGGATCAGAGCATAGATCTCGTCATCCTGATTCCAACGACGCAGATGGTACTTCAATCTGAGTCTGGATGATGAAGTTATCACACAGGGAAGGCTTCTTTGATCCTTAAGAAAATGAGGATTTTCCTTTGAAAATGGGTCTTAAAGCCTTAAAGGCAAAATGGCGATCAGAGGATGCATAAGGGCAGACTTAGGAAAGGCGCTAAGGAAACCCCGATCGTTGATCCATGATTAAATCAGGTCAGAGGATTAGCAGGAAAATGGTTCAAAGATCTTACATATATACATATCAACGAGCGGGTAAAGCGATCGGTGATACACCAATCGGCAAAACCATTAGCAGGACACTCAGGGTGATATATGAGCGGGATCAATGCGATCGACCGATGCCAATTGCAGCGATCGGCGATTGGCGGTTGGCAGTTCCCTGGTTATAGGACCTTAGGGTCACCGATATGCCGATTTGTGACATCACGTCAGACCTGATAGTCACATAAGCTCGATTTAATTATTTTTGAAATCAAGGTAATTGGTTTTGGGGTAGATTTTCAGTGTTTTCAGGATTTTTGAAGTGTTATCACCTCAACGATAAGAAAGCCATTTTGAAAGGTGGTTGGTGGGCTCCAGTATTTTAGCAATAATGCTACAACTCCTGGAACTCCCTTCTTTAATTTTATCAACCCGATAGTTCATAACAAACTTGGAAGTGACGGTGCTGTATGCACAAGTACTAGCTCTTGCCGCAGCTGTCACTTGGTTAGCTGGCACAAGTCCGCTAGGAGCTTAAGCCAACTTCTATGAGCTCTTAGAAGAATCTTTTTAATTGATGGATGAAAGCTAACTCGAAGGAAGCTAATCTAATTGCAAAAAGAAACTGAAAGCCAAAAAGAAACACAAACCCTAGCAAACCCTAATTCTACCAGCTAGTCCTATTGATGCAAAGGAGAGCATGCAAACTACTGAAAGAGATGCCATTAATTATATGAAGGTAAAATGCATGTGTCTAAGTTATCACTATCTGAAGAAAACATCTTTTTGTATTTTTGATTAAGTTGTTGGAATTATCAGGCATGTGCTTCTAACTATTTTTGACTGTACAGAGGTGGATCAAGGAGGAGAAATGCTTGGAAGAGGTCGGGAAGGTCCGGAGAGGTCCTAAGGGGTCCCTAACACCCTGCTAGAGAGTTTCACAAAGTTTGGTTGCCAAGAAACCGTGTTTATGAGCTTCTACATGAAGCCTGCAGGGGTTCTACAGGATGTTCTGAAATTTCTACAAGATGTTCTGCGATTTTCTACAAGATGTTTAAAAATTGGATTTTGGAGCATGGATGGAGGGAAAAAGATGGAGGAATGAGTATGGATGTGAAATAGGGGTGTGAAGAGGTCTAGGACTTGGTGGATGAGGCTAAGGAGCGATTGGATTTGTTCAAGGATGGAGGAAGCGATGATGCACAAGAATGTAGGAATTAGGGCAAGGTGTGGAAAGTATGGCAAATGAAGGGTACGAATCATGGACTAAGGGTTGGAGTAGATTATCTGATGGATTATGGGTAGATAGAGAAGGATAACAGGTGCTCTGCAAGTTATTTTTCGAATTTAACAAATGAAGACTTGGAAAATCAAGAACCTAATTACCTTGACCTAATCTGACCTAGATAATAGCAAAAGAAATGGAACAGAAGTTTATTTACACAAAATCATATGAACTAACTATGCAACTAAGCAATCATAACCCAAAGCATGCAGTCAAAACCGATATCAAGTTTGACAACTAAGAATCCAACACTAATACTTGCATGGTGAAGCAAAACAGCGTTTTTGTGGGCAGCAAGGTCACCTTTGTCCCAACTCACGATCCCACTGAGGGAGAGGTAAGATCAGAGGTTCTTGAGCCCCTTTTTCCAAGGATCCTTTATGTTATTAATCTATCCAAATCAATCTGAACATGAAAATCTACTTTAATCATCAAAAGCAACCTAAATAACACAACAAGTTTTAAATCTAAATAGCAGATTTTACTCTAAGAATGCAGCAAAGACACATGAAAGTAAACAAAGGAGGTACTGGGCGCTTGAGATGGGCCCAACCCCAAGAGCTACAGCCTCCTAAGAGAGATTTAGAGTTGGTGCAAAGCTGGATTCATCTTTATTGAGCAAGAAAGGAAGAGTTACATCAAAACTGTCCACAAGGGAAACTTGAAAATGTGCTAAAAGCAAAGCTAATCTACTGCCTAAAAATCGAACTACAGACTAGCTAACTTCTGCCTACAAAATGACTAACCATTGGCTACAAAATGACTAACCACTAGCTAACCAAAATGAGGCCCTAAGCCTTCTTATTTATACAAATTGAGGACCCCAACAATCCTCCTAAACTTTAGGGACTTGACTGCCCAAAACTTGTAGTTAACAACAGTCCTACTTGACTTACTTGGCTGTCCTTGTGCTAATTGATTTGGTGGCCCTTGAACTCCGAGATGATGGTAGATAAATCGAGGTAAGGGCTCGTAAATGAAGGGGACACCTTCCTACAAATCCTCTCCCTTGTTCTCCCACGAATTTGGCTGCCAAGTGCTCATTAAAACCTTCAATTTTGTCTCCAAGTTGACCAAAAAGGCTACACAAAGCACCCATTAGACTTGTTGGCATAATGACTAACCCAATTCACTCTATTAGCATAAATATAATAAAAAACATGCAATAAACTAATGAGAATGGTGGATTAAGTCGAATTAGGACGTTGAATGAGCCCAAATAATTATCCATTTTTGGGGCTCATCATCACCCCCCTACTGAAATTGTTGCTCATCCTCTGAGCAACCAATTTATCTCCTCATGTTTGATGGCCTTGGTGGCCTCCTTGTCATGCCAAGCTTATGAAGTGATGTCCTCTTCTCTGTCATGAAACCATGCTTTTCTCTTTGCTTCTTCCCACTACTTGCTCCTTTTCCTAGAGAATTCTCAGCTTTGGTATGATTGTGCAAGTATATTCAATCTTATGGTGGCAATGGTGGTGAAAGGAGATGAAACCAGTGGAGGATGCAAGAAAAGAGTGGTTACATGCCTCCTCAACAAACTTCAAGCTTCAAATCCCTCTCCATAATTGATTCAGGCCTGCCCAAAGGCTTCTACAGGATGTTTCTGGTAAAAATACAGAACTTCCTGTAGAAAGTCGTGTAGCTTCCTGTAGAAGGTTGAACCATGACTAAATTGTGTCCGAACCCTGAAAAAAATGAGTGTTCATGGAGGGGATGGATGTGCTTAGGGTGGCCAGCACAGGTGCTGCCTCCCTAGCTAAAATCTCGGCCAATTTCTCCTTCTGCTGCCCTTTCCCCAAACTTCCTGTAGAAAGTCCTGTAGTGGCCGTTTTCTGGCTTCCTGTAGAAACTGTTTCGGTCTACTGTCACTGATATCTCATGGTGTGTCTCTTCCTCCTTTTTTCCTCTTCTTTAGTCTTTTCTGCCTCTATTCGCTTGCTTCCTCATGCTCTGTTTTGGCTTTCTTCTCATCTTGTTTAGCTTCTGCCTTCTCTACTGTAGCCTTTTTTTTTTCTCTGTTCTGCCTTTGTTTTGCCCTCTGCTTGAATGATTTGTGCTCCCTCATCATTGGTTTTTTCACATTCTCCAGGCCTGATTCTTCCCTAGAATTGCATCGCTGCTTTTGCATAAACATGCAACAAATAAAACTATTTGTTTTCTTCTTCTCTTGAAGCCAAGAATTTTGCAAAAACCTGTGTTTTCTTCTAAAAAGATAGCTCATTGCCCCTCTTGTAAACTTGTTATTGCTCCTGGAATTTTCGTGTTTTTCACAACAACAACTTCCAATTTTTTCTCTCTTCAAACTTTTCCAACCTGAATTTGCTACTTAGTTTTTGAAAAGAAATCAATTTTTTTTTTTTTAACAAAACAGAGACCAAATAACATAGTTTTTTTTCCTTCTAGAAAGTGGTCAGTCTTACAAATTCATTCTTTCACACAAGCCTAGTTCCTATGGTTGCATCTCTCTTGTCAAAAGAAGGTGAGAAGGAATAGGCCAGGCTTCGAATGCAGAGGAAAAAAGTACTGTGTAGAACTCAGAAAATATGCAAGCAGACTTTTCACATTTTTTCAATGTGCAGGCAGACTTTTCCTCTCATTTTTAAAATTTAATTCCATGTTCAATTCACCATTTTGCACCAACAAATTATGCACAATGAAGCTTCCCCACTCCTACCTTGTTTGGAGCTTGAAATTCGCCGAAAATCCCAGGTTTTCTTTTTGCATGGTTGTTTTTTGCGTTTCCTGTAGAAGACTTACTGTAGAAACGCCTGTAGGGTGTCTCTGCGCCTTTGAATGATCTTGGTATGCAGGAGAATTTTTAACAAGCTGAAAAACTTGGCGAAGGACGTCAGTTTAACAGAATTCAGAGGCAGAGGATTCAGCTGAAGAGGTTTGCAAGTGTAAATGAATCAGCAGTTAACGAGAGTCTTAGGCCGAGCATTCCTTTAATTACTGCGTGATTTGTGGTGAGGTGGCAGAGATGTGCGCTGCTCATGCAAACTGTTGGTCCCCTGCAGTGCCATCTGCCTGTAATCCCTTACCATTAGTTGCACTGGAGTTTAAAATATCCACAACTGTCTGTGTTTTTTCAAATTTCACGTGAGTTGTCTAACACATACGTTGCATGATTCTTGGCTGATTGATAGAGAATTGGACAAGGAATTATCGGCTTAATCCTACTATATTCGTGGCTCAATTCCACCTTTCCATTCATTCATGCAGTTTTTAAATTAGATTTGTGCAATAGAAGAATGAGTTTCAGTCACGTACCTGAAGTCAAATGGCTGCTGTGAGGTGCTGAGGCTAGTCATTGTTGCATGCACTGGTTTCTTTGGTTGCATGAGGGCTTGGCTGATGATTTTTTGGTTGTTTTCCTTGTGCAGGTGTCCTCTGGCCGGATGCATGCTGCAGGAGTTCATTTCCACGCTCAGATCTGCACCTTCAAGCTGCTGCTGCTGAATTTTCACCGGACCAGAACTTGTTTTTGCCATTGCTCCCAAACGATAGATCAGATCGATCTGAAAATTGCTGAGCATGTTCCTATCATCATGATGCACCTCCCATAGAAAAATCGTGATCAATGGATGCACAGATTTCGAGAAAAATGGAAAATGGCTGAAGATTTCGGAGATCAATTTCTTGGAAACCGTGCATCGGAATTGGCTGAAACTGCTTGGGTAGCCTACTATCAGCTATATGCATCTCCCATGAAACAGGTTTTAAAACGGATGCATGGATATGGAGAAAATGCAAAAATGGCTGATGGTGATGGAGGCTAATTTCTTGGAAACCGTACACCGGAATTGGCTGAAACTGCTCAAGCATGTTGCCATCACCCCTGTATGATTCCCCATAAAATGGATTTTCAAATGGATGCATGGTTTTCAAGTTAGGGAAAAAATAAATTTTGTTCTAGGTATTTTTGCTTCAAGGCATTCTGCAGTTTTGTTGCATGGTAAGAGAAATGAAATTGGGTTGTGGTGCATGTATGGAGATGATGGAGGAGGAGTTTGAAAAGTGCAGGAGGACTTCTAAACCCTTGAGGAAGCTACCATGTTCGCCAAACCACCTTTTTGAAATCCATTTCTAGCTTCCTACAATATCTATAGGAACTTCCTGTAGAAGCACATTGAAGAAGCACAACGAGGTGGAAAAGATGATGGAAAAGGATGACGAATGGGAACATGGATGCTTGCATGCATAACCAATGGATTCCAAGCTTTAGATCCCCTTCCAAAATCGAATCTGGCTCGCTTGAATGTTCTACAGGATGTTTCCTGTAGAAATACAAAACTTCCTTTAGAAGGCACAAAAACTCCTTTGTCTTTGTTTTGAGTGATCCTCCTGACCTGCAATGTCATTGCTGCAACCTGAAATTATTCAATGGAAATTAGCTTTATTTTTCTTTTTCTTTTTCTCTTTTTTTCTTTTGAAAAACAACTAGGGCGCCTCATGGAGGTTTTCACCCTAATTGCCTGCCCTGGGCGCCTCCAAGGGAGGTTTTCAACCAGAGATCTTATTCTCTTTTCTCTTTTTTCCCAACCCATTGACCGCCTCATGGAGGTTTTTAATCAATGAGCCAATCTAAGGCGCCTCCGAAGAGGTTTTCACCTTAGATTTTTATTCTCTTCTTATTTTCATTTTTTTTCTCTTTTTTTTTTTTTTTTCTACCCTACCCTACTTGAAAAACAAAGTCATTTTCAAGTGTAAGAATACTTCCAATGGAGCCATGTGCACATCAAGATTAGAGACAAGATGATGTGAAGGCTCGAAATGCATGCTTCGACAGGTATCCGGATTTCAGAGACCAAATGATTTGACTTTGAAGGGATCAAACATAGCTGAGGAAGAGAGTACTGCTGCAACTTAGTGACTGTCTGGAACCATGTCTCAATATAGCTTTGATATCCTCGGTACTTTTGCTGATCTGGATCATGTTTCATGTCACCTTCTAACATGACTTCCTCATCTTCCTCTTTTTGTTGATCTTTCTCTTGAATACATGGAAGATTAGATGGTAACCATGAAGGATCTTTCTTTATCTCTGCTTCTGATGTCTTCTCTTCATCAAGTAAAGCCCATGGTACTTTGATTTCCTCTTCTGAATCTTGTTTTACCTGATGTGGTCCTTCAATGCTTTCAATATAGTCTCTTTTTTGCAATACTCTTCCTAAGCTATGGTGAAGATCATTGAGCTCAAGAGTAGTTGTTTGGACATGTTGTGCCTCAGCTTTGCAATTGGGTTGAGCTGCTCCATGGTATGGTTTTGGAAATGGTGGTACGGGTAGCTGAGTGGGGGTGTATGTTTGAGATGGATGTGGATGGGGTTGTGGTTGGGTAGGCATTTGGGGTTGCCTTGGTGGAGGAGAAGGTGATGGTTGTGGTTGAGCAGGCGGTGGAGGAAAAGAAGTGGGAGGAGTGTTGTACTAGGGCCTCCACCCCTGATGAGGTGCATTCCACTGAGGCTGTGGCTGAGCATAAGAGTGAAACGAATGAGCAGCTGGTTGGGCATAATATGGATCTATGAAGGAACAAGGAGGAGGTGTGAACCAGAAAGGATGAGCAGGGGGACCCCAAGAAGGCATGAAAGTGGCTTGATATGGGTCATAATAGGTCTCGGATGTCCCTTGCAGTTCCTGCTGGTAAGATCTAGGTCCATGTGGCCTCCTTTGGTTCATATAATAGAGTGATTCAGTGGCTCCTTTGGCTCTCTGATATGCAGCTTTGATTCTGGGTAAGGAAGGGCATTGATCTATAGGATGGTATTCTTCACAGATGAAACACACTTCTAGGGAGTGCATTGGACATTCGTTCCTAGGATGCTTTCTAGTGCACCTGGGACAAAAGATGACCAAAGCCCTCTTTGCTTCCTCTTGCTTCTTTTGGATCCACAGGGTATCCAATTGCATGGCAAGAAACTGCCTCAGATCACTCTTGAAATCTTCTATCTGATCTTCAAATTCGTCTTTGGACAAGGGACTGCTCCCAACATTTCTGCTTGTAGCCATTTGCTCCAGAGGAATGGTTTCTTCTTCTTCTTCCCTTGAGGTTCTTCAAATATGTCTTGTTGTCCACCTAAGGGTTCTTTAATCACAGCCATCGAAGAAGAGAGAAGTTTGGCTGTGTGAAGTGGTGGGGGTGTTGTGCAATCATTTTTCTAACTTATCTCTACTCCTACAAGGCATGAAATGAAATCTTTTTGGTTGATTTTTGAATTTTTCTTCTTGTACCTGCAAAAACTAAAATAGATTGAACTGCAACTAACTATCTTGCTAAAATGAAAATGCAGAATTGAAATGAAAGCCGGAAAGGACTAATCTATATTGCAGGAATGAAATGCTAGTCTACGCTGGCGGAATTGAAATGTTAATCTACGCTTGCAGAAATGAAATTGCGGAATTGAAATGCTAATGTATGAAAGCGGGAAATGTTAATCTACTTTTGCATAAACGAAATTGCATAATGGAAATGAAATAAACTACTTAGCAGAAGATTGTAGTGGAAAATAGAAGAAAAGCGACAATCACCAATACTCTAACGCTTCCCCGGCAACGGCGCCAAAAAGATGGTGGGCTCCAGTATTGTAGCAATAATGCTACGACTCCTGGAACTCCCTTCTTTAATTTTATCAACCCGGTAGTTCGTAACAAACTTGGAAGCGACGGTGCTGTATGCACAAGTACTAGCTCTTGTCGCAGCTGTCACTTGGTCAGCTGGCACAAGTCCGCTAGGAGCTTAAGCCAACTTCTATGAGCTCTTAGAAGAAGCTTTTTAATTGATGGATGAAAGCTAACTCGAAGGAAGCTAATCTAATTGCAAAAAGAAACTGAAAGCGAAAAAGAAACACAAACCCTAGCAAACCCTAATTCTACCAGCTAGTCCTATTGATGCAAAGGAGAGCATGCAAACTACTGAAAGAGATGCCATTACTTCTATGAAGGTAAAATTCATGTGTCTAAGTTATCACTATCTGAAGAAAACATTTTTTTGTATTTTTGATTAAGTTGTTGGAATTATCAGGCATGTGCTTCTAACTATTTTTTACTGTGCAGAGGTGGATCAAGGAGGAGAAATGCTTGGAAGAGGTCGGGAAGGTCCGGAGAGGGCCTAAGGGGTCCCTAACACCCTGCTAGAGACTTTCACAAAGTTTGGTTAACAAGAAACCGCGTTTATGAGCTTCTACAGGAAGTCTGCAGGGGTTCTACAGGATGTTCTGAACTTTCTACAAGATGTTCTGCGATTTTCTACAGGATGTTTAAAAATTGGATTTTGGAGCATGGATGGAGGGAAAAAGATGGAGGAATGAGTATGGAGGTGAAATAGGGGTGTGAAGAGGTCTAGGACTTGGTGGATGAGGCTAAGGAGCGATTGGATTTGTTCAAGGATGGAGGAAGCGATGATGCACAAGAATGTAGGAATTAGGGCAAGGTGGGGAAAGTATGGCAAATGAAGGGTACGAATCATGGACTAAGGGTTGGAGCAGATTATCTGATGGATTATGGGTAGATAGAGAAGGATAACAGGTGCTCTGCAAGTTATTTTTCGAATTTAACAAATGAAGACTTGGAAAATCAAGAACCTAATTACCTTGACCTAATTTGACCTAGATAATAGCAAAAGAAATGGAATAGAAGTTTATTTACACAAAATCAGATGAACTAACTATGCAACTAAGCAATCATAACCCTAAGCATGCAGTCAAAACCGATATCAAGTTTGAAAACTAAGAATCCAACACTAATACTTGCATGGTGAAGCAAAACAACGTTTTTGTGGGCAGCAAGGTCACCTTTGTCCCAACTCACGATCCCACTGAGGGAGAGGTAAGATCAGAGGTGCTTGAGCCCCTTTTTCCAAGGATCCTTTATGTTATTAATCTATCCAAATCAATCTGAACATGAAAATCTACTTTAATCATCAAAAGCAACCTAAATAACACAACAAGATTTAAATCTAAATAGCAGATTTTACTCTAAGAATGCAGCAAACACACATGAAAGTAAACAAAGGAGGTACTGGGCGCTTGAGATGGGCCCAACCCCAAGAGCTACAGCCTCCAAAGAGAGATTTAGAGTTGGTGCAAAGCTGGATTCATCTTTATTGAGCAAGAAAGGAAGAGTTACGTCAAAACTGTCCACAAGGGAAACTTGAAAATGTGCTGAAAGCAAAGCTAATCTACTGCCTAAAAATCGAACTACAGACTAGCTAACTTCTGCCTACAAAATGACTAACCATTGGCTACAAAATGACTAACCACTAGCTAACCAAAATGAGGCCCTAAGCCTTCTTATTTATACAAATTGAGGACCCCAACAGTCCTCCTAAACTTTAGGGACTTGGCTGCCCAAAACTTGTAGTTAACAACAGTCCTACTTGACTTGCTTGGCTGCCCTTGTGCTAATTGATTTGGTGGCCCTTGAACTCCGAGCTGATGGTGGAGAATTCGAGGTAAGGGCCCATAAATGAATGGGACACCTTCCTACAAATCCTCTCCCTTGTTCTCCCACGAATTTGGCTGCCAAGTGCTCATTAAAACCTTCAATTTTGTCTCCAAGTTGACCAAAAAGGCTACACAAAGCACCCATTAGACTTGTTGGCATAATGACTAACCCAATTCACTCTATTAGCATAAATATAATAAAAAACATGTAATAAACTAATGAGAATGGTGGATTAAGTTGAATTAGGAGGTTGAATGAGCCCAAATAATTATCCATTTTTGGGGCTCATCATCACCCCCCTACTGAAAGTGTTGTTCATCCTCTGAGCAACCAATTTATCTCCTCATCTTTGATGGCCTTGGTGGCCTCCTTGTCATGCCAAGCTTCTGACGTGATGTCCTCTTCTCTGTCATGAAACCATGCTTTTCTCTTTGCTTCTTCCCACTACTTGCTCCTTTTCCTAGAGAATTCTCAGCTTTGGTATGATTGTGCAAGTATATTCAATCTTATGGTGGCAATGGTGGTGAAAGGAGATGAAACCAGTGGAGGATGCAGTAAAAGAGTGGTTACATGCCTCCTCAACAAACTTCAAGCTTCAAATCCCTCTCCATAATTGATTCTGGCCTGCCCAAAGGCTTCTACAGGATGTTTCTGGTAAAAATACAGAACTTCCTGTAGAAAGTCGTGTAGCTTCCTGTAGAAGGTTGAACCATGACTAAATTGTGTTTGAACCCTGAAAAAAATGAGTGTTCACGTAGGGGATGGATGTGCTTAGGGTGGCCAGCACAGGTGCTACCTCCCTAGCTAAAATCTCGGCCAATTTCTCCTTCTGCTGCCCTTTTCCCAAACTTCCTGTAGAAAATCCTGTAGTGGCCATTTTCTGGCTTCCTGTAGAAACTGTTTCGGTCTACTGTCACTGATATCTGATGGTGTGTCTCTTCCTCCTTTTTTCCTCTTCTTTAGTCTTTTCTGCCTCTGTTCGCTTGCTTCGTCATGCTCTGTTTTGGCTTTCTTCTCATCTTGTTTAGCTTCTGCCTTCTCTACTGTAGCCTTTTTTTTTCTCTGTTCTGCCTTTGTTTTGCCCTCTGCTTGAATGATTTGTGCTCCCTCATCATTGGTTTTTTCACATTCTCCAGGCCTGATTCTTCCCTAGAATTGCATCGCTGCTTTTGCATAAACATGCAACAAATAAAACTATTTGTTTTCTTCTTCTCTTGAAGCCAAGAATTTTGCAAAAACTTGTGTTTTCTTCTAAAAAGATTGCTCATTGCCCCTGTTGTAAACTTGTTATTGCTCCTGGAATTTTCGTGTTTTTCACAACAAAAACTTCCAATTTTTTCTCTCTTCAAACTTTTCCAACCTGAATTTGCTACTTAGTTTTTGAAAAGAAATCAAATTTTTTTTTTTTGACAAAACAGAGACCAAATAACATAGTTTTTTTTCCTTCTAGAAAGTGGTCAGTCTTGCAAATTCATTCTTTCACACAAGCCTAGTTCCTATGGTTGCATCTCTCTTGTCAGAAGAAGGTGAGAAGGAAGAAGCCAGGCTTCAAATGCAGAGGAAAAAAGTACTGTGTAGAACTCAGAAAATATGCAAGCAGACTTTTCACATTTTTTCAATGTGCAGGCAGACTTTTCCTCTCATTTTTAAAATTTAATTCCATGTTCAATTCACCATTTTGCACCAACAAATCATGCACAACGAAGCTTCCCCACTCCTACCTTGTTTGGAGCTTGAAATTCGCCGAAAATCCCAGGTTTTCTTTTTGCATGGTTGTTTTTTGCGTTTCCTGTAGAAGACTTCCTGTAGAAACGCCTGTAGGGTGTCTCTGCGCCTTTGAATGATCTTGGTATGCGGGAGAATTTTTAACAAGCTGAAAAACTTGGCGAAGGATGTCAGTTTAACAGAATTCAGAGGCAGAGGATTCAACTGAAGAGGTTTGCAAGTGTAAATGAATCAGCAGTTAACGTGAGTCTTCAGCCAAGCATTCCTTTAATTACTGCGTGATTTGTGGTGAGGTGGCAGAGATGTACGCTACTCATGCAAACTTTTGGTCCCCTACAGTGCCATCTACCTGTAATCCCTTACCATTAGTTGCACTGGAGTTTAAAATATCCACAACTGTCTGTGTTTTTTCAAATTTCACGTGAGTTGTCTAACACATACGTTGCATGATTCTTGGCTGATTGATAGAGAATTGGACAAGGAATTATCGGCTTAATCCTGCTATATTCGTGGCTCAATTCCACCATTCCATTCATTCATGCAGTTTTTAAATTAGATTTGTGCAATAGAAGAATGAGTTTCAGTCACGTACCTGAAGTCAAATGGCTACTGTGAGGTGCTGAGGCTAGTCATTGCTGCAAGCACTGGTTTCTTTGGTTGCATGAGGGCTTGGATGATGATTTTTTTGTTTTTTCCTTGTGCAGGTGTCCTCTGGCTGGATGCATGTTGCAGGAGTTCATTTCCACGCTCAGATCTGCACCTTCAAGCTGCTGCTGCTGAATTTTCACCGGACCAGAACTTGTTTTTGCCATTGCTCCCAAACGATAGATCAGATCGATCTGAAAATTGCTGAGCATGTTCCTATCATCACTATGCACCTCCCATAGCAAAATCGTGATCAATGGATGCACAGATTTCGAGAAAAATGGAAAATGGCTGAAGATTTCAGAGATCAATTTCTCGGAAACCGTGCATCGGAATTGGATTAAACTGCTTGAGTAGGCTACTATCACCTATGTGCATCTCCCCATGAAACAGGTTTTAAAACGGATGCATGGATATGGAGAAAATGAAAAAATGGCTGATGGTGATGCAGGTTGATTTCTTGGAAACCATACACCGGAATTGGCTGAAACTGCTCAAGCATGTTGCCATCACCCCTGTATGATTCCCCATAAAATGGATTTTCAAATGGATGCATGGTTTTTAAGTTAGGGCAAAAACAAATTTTGTTCTAGGTATTTTTGCTTCAAGGCATTCTGCAGTTTTGTTGCATGGTAAGAGAAATGAACTTGGGTTGTGGTGCATGTATGGAGATGATGGAGGAGGAGTTTGAAAAGTGCAGGAGGACTTCTGAACCCTTGAGGAAGCTACCATGTTCGCCAAACCACCTTTTTGAAATCCATTTCTAGCTTCCTACAATTTCTACAGGAACATCCTGTAGAAGCACAATGAAGAAGCACAACGAGGTGGAAAAGATGATGGAAAAGGGTGAGGAATGGGAACATGGAAGCTTGCATGCATAACCAATGGATTCCAAGCTTTAGATCCCCTTCCAAAATCGAATCTGGCTCGCTTGAAGGTTCTACAGGATGTTTCCTGTAGAAATACAGAACTTCCTTTAGAAGGCACAAAAACTCCTTTGTTTTTGTTTTGAGTGATCCTCCTGACCTACAATGTCATTGCTGCAACCTGAAATTATTCAATGGAAATTAGCTTTATTTTTCTTTTTCTTTTTCTCTTTTTTTCTTTTGAAAAGCAACTAGGGCGCCTCATGGAGGTTTTCACCCTAATTGCCCGCCCTGGGCGCCTCCAAGGGAGGTTTTCACCCAGAGATCTTATTCTCTTTTCTCTTTTTTCCCAACCCATTGACCGCCTCATGGAGGTTTTCAATCAATGAGCCAATCTAAGGCGCCTTCGAGGAGGTTTTCACCTTAGATTTTTATTCTCTTCTTATTTTCATTTTTTATTCTCTTTTTTTTTTTTTCTACCCTACCCTACTTGAAAAACAAAATCATTTTCAAGTGTAAGAATACTTCCAATGGAGCCATGTGCACATCGAGATTAGAGACAAGATGATGTGAAGACTCGAAATTCATGCTTTGACAGGTATCCGGATTTCAGAGACCAAATGATCTGACTTTGAAGGGATCAAACATAGCTGAGGAAGAGAGTATTGCTGCAACTTAGTGACTGTCTGGAACCATGTCTCAATATAGCTTTGATATCCTCGGTCCTTTTGCTGATCTGGATCATGTTTCATGTCACCTTCTAACATGAATTCCTCATCTTCCTCTTTTTGCTGATCTTTCTCTTGAATACATGGAAGATTAGATGGTAACCATGAAGGATCTTTCTTTATCTCTGCTTCTGATGTCTTCTCTTCATCAAGTAAAGCCCATGGTTCTTTGATTTCCTCTTCTGAATATTCTTTTGCCTGATGTGGTCCTTCAATGCTTTCAGAATATAGTCTCTTTTTTGCAATACTCTTCCTAAGCTATGGTGAAGATCATTGAGCTCAAGAGCAGTTGTTTGGACATGTTGTGCCTCAGCTTTGCAATTGGGTTGAGCTGCTCCATGGTATGGTTTTGGAAATGGTGGTACGGGTAGCTGAGTGGGGGTGTATGTTTGAGATGGATGTGGATGGGGTTGTGGTTGGGTAGGCATTTGGGGTTGCCTTGGTGGAGGAGGAGGTGATGGTTGCGGTTGAGCAGGTGGTGGAGGAAAAGAAGTGGGAGGAGTGTTGTACTGGGGCCTCCACCCCTGATGAGGTGCATTCCACTGAGGCTATGGCTGAGCATAAGAGTGAAACGAATGAGCAGCTGGTTGGGCATAATATGGATCTATGAAGGAACAAGGAGGAGGTGTGAACCAGAAAGGATGAGCAGGGGGACCCCAAGAAGGCATGAAAGTGGCTTGATATGGGTCATAATAGGTCTCGGATGTCCCTTGCAGTTCCTGCTGGTAAGATCTAGGTCCATGTGGCCTCCTTTGGTTCATATAATAGAGTGATTCAGTGGCTCCTTTGGCACTTTGATATGCAGCTTTGATTCTGGGTAAGGAAGGGCACTGATCTATAGGATGGTATTCTTCACAAATGAAACACACTTCTAGGGAGTGCATTGGACATTCGTTCCTAGGGTGCTTTCTAGTGCACCTCGGACAAAAGATGACCAAAGCCCTCTTTGCTTTCTCTTGCTTCTTTTGGATCCACAGGGTATCCAATTGCATGGCAAGAAACTGCCTCAGATCACTCTTGAAATCTTCTATCCGATCTTCAAATTCGTCTTTGGACAAGGGACTGCTCCCAACATTTCTGCTTGTAGCCATTTGCTCCAGAGGAATGGTTTCTTCTTCTTCTTCCCTTGAGGTTCTTCAAATATGTCTTGTTGTCCACCTAAGGGTTCTTTAATCACAGCCATCGAAGAAGAGAGAAGTTTGGCTGTGTGAAGTGGTGGGGGTGTTGTGCAATCATTTTTCTAACTTATCTCTACTCCTACAAGGCATGAAATGAAATCTTTTTGGTTGATTTTTGCATTTTTCTTCTTGTACCTGCAAAAACTAAAATAGATTGAACTGCAACTAACTATCTTGCTAAAATGAAAATGCGGAATTGAAATGAAAGCCGGAAAGGACTAATATATTTTTCTCAAATGAAATTGCAGGAATGAAATGCTAGTCTACGCTTGTGGAATTGAAATGTTAATCTACGCTTGATGAAATGAAATTGCGGAATTGAAATGCTAATCTATGAAAGCGTGAAATGTTAATATACTTTTGCATAAACGAAATTGCATAATGGAAATGAAATAAACTACTTAACAGAAGATTGTAGTGGAAAATAGAAGAAAAGCGACAATCACCAATACTCTGACGCTTCCCCGGCAACGGCGCCAAAAAGATGGTGGGCTCCAGTATTGTAGCAATAATGCTACAACTTCTGGAACTCCCTTCTTTAATTTTATCAACCCGGTAGTTCGTAACAAACTTGGAAGCGACGGTGCTGTATGCACAAGTACTAGCTCTTGCCGTAGCTGTCACTTGGTCAGCTGGCACAAGTCCGCTAGGAGCTTAAGCCAACTTCTATGAGCTCTTAGAAGAAGCTTTTTAATTGATGGATGAAAGCTAACTCGAAGGAAGCTAATCTAATTGCAAAAAGAAACACAAACCCTAGCAAACCCTAATTCTACCAGCTAGTCCTATTGACGCAAAGGAGAGCATGCAAACTACTGAAAGAGATGCCATTACTTCTATGAAGGTAAAATGCATGTGTCTAAGTTAACACTATCTGAAGAAAACATCTTTTTGTATTTTTGATTAAGTTGTTGGAATTATCAGGCATATGCTTCTAACTATTTTTGACTGTGCAAAGGTGGATCAAGGAGGAGAAATGCTTGGAAGAGGTCGGGAAGGTTCGGAGAGGGCCTAAGGGGTCCCTAACACCCTTCTAGAGAGTTTCACAAAGTTTGGCTGCCAAGAAACCACGTTTATGAGCTTCTACAGGAAGTCTGCAGGGGTTCTACAGGATGTTCTGAAATTTCTACAGGATGTTCTGCGATTTTCTACAGGATGTTTAAAAATTGGATTTTGGAACATGGATGGAGGGGAAAAGATGGAGGAATGAGTATGGAGGTGAAATAGGGGTGTGAAGAGGTCTAGGACTTGGTGGATGAGGCTAAGGAGCGATTGGATTTGTTCAAGGATGGAGGAAGCGATGATGCACAAGAATGTAGGAATTAGGGCAAGGTGGGGAAAGTATGGCAAATGAAGGGTACGAATCATGGACTAAGGGTTGGAGCAGATTATCTGATGGATTATGGGTAGATAGAGAAGGATAACAGGTGCTCTGCAAGTTATTTTTCGAATTTAACAAATGAAGACTTGGAAAATCAAGAACCTAATTACCTTGACCTAATCTAACCTAGATAATAGCAAAAGAAATGGAACAGAAGTTTATTTACACAAAATCAGATGAACTAACTATGCAACTAAGCAATCATAACCCTAAGCATGCAGTCAAAACCGATATCAAGTTTGACAACTAAGAATCCAACATGCATGGTGAAGCAAAACAGCGTTTTTATGGGCAGCAAGGTCACCTTTGTCCCAACTCACGATCCCACTGAGGGAGAGGTAAGATCAGAGGTGCTTGAGCCCCTTTTTCCAAGGATCCTTTATGTTATTAATCTATCCAAATCAATCTGAACATGAAAATCTACTTGAATCATCAAAAGCAACCTAAATAACACAACAAGTTTTAAATCTAAATAGCAGATTTTACTCTAAGAATGCAGCAAAGACACATGAAAGTAAACAAAGGAGGTACTCGGCGCTTGAGATGGGCCCAACCCCAAGAGCTACAGCCTCCTAAGAGAGATTTAGAGTTGGTGCAAAACTGGATTCATCTTTATTAAGCAAGAAAGGAAGAGTTACATCAAAACTGTCCACAAGGGAAACTTGAAAATGTGCTGAAAGCAAAGCTAATCTACTGCCTAAAAATCGAACTACAGACTAGCTAACTTCTGCCTACAAAATGACTAACCATTGGCTAGAAAATGACTAACCACTAGCTAACCAAAATGAGGCCCTAAGCCTTCTTATTTATACAAATTGAGGACCCCAACAGTCCTCCTAAACTTTAGGGACTTGGCTTCCCAAAACTTGTAGTTAACAACAGTCCTACTTGATTTGCTTGGCTGTCCTTGTGCTAATTGATTTGGTGGCCCTTGAACTCCGAGCTGATGGTGGAGAATTCGAGGTAAGGGCCCATAAATGAATGGGACACCTTCCTACAAATCCTCTCCCTTGTTCTCCCACGAATTTGGCTGCCAAGTGCTCATTAAAACCTTCAATTTTGTCTCCAAGTTGACCAAAAAGGCTACACAAAGCACCCATTAGACTTGTTGGCATAATGACTAACCCAATTCACTCTATTAGCATAAATATAATCAAAAACATGCAATAAACTAATGAGAATGGTGGATTAAGTTGAATTAGGAGGTTGAATGAGCACAAATAATTATCCATTTTTGGTGCTCATCAGTGGTTACACTCGTCGATCCTTCCAACCTCTATTATGAACTAGGCAAGCCCCGATATACATGGGATTCTGTCATAAATCCATTATAAAACCACGATAATTGGAAAGAGTGGGGAGAGGCATTTTTTTGGGGAGCAGCACATTGTTTCGTTTGGGAGGAGGCTAAGAGTGCCATTTGTCTGTTTCTAGATAGTTTTTACATGACCCCAGCCCCTTTCATTGCTAGAGACACATTGGTGTTGGTTACCTCTCCATCTCAGGAATCCATTTCATAGCCATCTTGCAAATTGGAGGTATATGCCTCTTGTGGACAGTTGATGATTGTAAATTCTCTTTTCCTTCATGCAATTTAATAAGAAATGCATCCCCATTGTTGAGCTAGTCCTGGAGACGTAGTCTGAATTTGATGAACTTCGTTATCAAGCCTTGGTGTCTTCTTTTTTGCCTTTTTATGTGTTTACTTCTTCTTTCCTTATGTGCACATCTTTGTGTTAAGCTGCAATTTTGCATGTGATTCTTTTCCATTCATCTATAAGCGAAAACATCCTAAATCATGCCATATTCTGATAAAATAGAGAGGAAGAGTAACAATATGTTGATAGGATAGATACCTTAACAAAGAGTTGTCTCTGTACACACTGGTGAGCCTAGTATCTACTTGAAAAAGTAAGCTCAGTCTGTAACATAGTTTAACCAAATCTGAGATTTAAAACATGTAATTTCAAATAGTGGAAATGAAGTTAGGGGAATCATGCGAAAGGAATGGAGAATTTATTTATAACAACAAAATGAATTACTATTAGGATCAAACCATTACCAACCGGGATTTGGGAGCATTGATGGACAATGGAAGCCTAGTTATGGCAGGAGTATAACTGGCATGTAGCAACGAGTATGGAAATGTGGGAGAATATTGTTAGCGGAGGGAATGCGTGGGAAGTGGTGTGATAACATTTTGTGGGATGGTGTGCTAACATGAGTAGGATGAGTGGATTTCAGTGGGGGGTAGTGGTAAGCAGTATTGAGCAGGGGGGGTTACAAAGCTGTTAGGAGGTGACACGTCGCAAGGGACCCTCCAAAAATAGGACCACTTTGCAGACCCTCCCCACTATCATTAACGCGAAATGGGGGAAGGGGGTACAAAATGACTTCCCCACCATTGATCTCGGTGGGGAGGGGGATCACTGTTGAAAGAAAGCCACTTAATAGCACTTAGTGACAAATGAATTTTGTCATTTTATGACTTTGGAATAAAATCATTTCATAGCTTTATTACATATAATTAATCACCCTTAAAAAATTAATTAACTCCTAATTAAAGAAGAATTACTCTATGAATAGGCACATTTGATCTAGCGGCCATTTTATTTTTCCTAATTCTATTCTAACCCTACTCTAGTACATATTTTGCATTTGGCCAAGTTTTGAGTATATTTGGTCAATTTTTCTTCCTATTATATCCTATCTAATTCATGTTCAACCAAGATTAAATAATTTGGTGAACTTATTCACTAATATAGAGACACGAATTTAAATGATTTGATCATGGTTAAACTGTATGATTCAAACCAGAATATTAGGTTGTGGCATTTAAACAAGATGCACACAAAACCCTATTGTATTTCTAATGCAAATATTATCCTTTTCTATTGGCATTTAAATTTTCTCACTTATACGATTGAATTTTTTTTCATGGGGTTTCCTTTCATCATTTTTTTAATTGGATTTTCATTCTTTTATTCAATTTTTTATAGGCTCTTTTTGTAAAAAAAGAAGAAGCTAACTTATCAAAACCAAATATGTTATAGCATCATCCAAAATATCTTGAATATGTTCCTCAATATCCTTCATAACCAAGTCCACTCTATCCCTACCATTCACCTCCAGCACAACCACAACCCCAACCACATACATATCAAAGATCTGTTCACACTCAACTGCCTATACCACCATTTCCAAACCCACACAAGGAAGTAGCTCAACCAGGCTTACAATGTTGAGGCACAACACTTCCAAACATCTCCTCTTGATCTCAAATCTTATTCATATTAGCTCAAGAAGAGCATTGCAAAAAATAGATTCTCTTAATGTCATTGAAGGACAACATTCAGAAAAAGAAGATTCAAATGAGAAGACCAAAGAATCATGGGATGCACTTGATGAAGTGCTGACATCAAAATCATCGATTGCCAAAGTTCCCTTATCTTTACCATCAGATCCTCCATGTGTTTAAGAGAATAATGAACAAAAAGAAGCAAATCTAAACTTCTTGTAAGACAAAGACATCCATGATGATCCAAATCAACAAGTGAACCAGGGGCATCAAAACTATATTGAAATATGGTTCCAAGAAATCAGTAATTTGTAGCCACACACTCTCGTTAAACAATTCTTGATCTCATCTCAGTCAAAGCATTTGGTCTTTGAAATTCAGGGACATGTCAAAGCATATATTTTAAGCCTACAAATCATGTTATCTCTCATTTTGATGTGCACATGGCTCCATTAGAAGTATTCTTATACTTGAAAGAGATTTTCTTTTCAAGTAGAGTAGGATAGAAAAAAATAAAAAATGGAAAATAAGAGAAAAAAATAAAATGTGAGGTGAAAAACTCCTTTGAGGTGCCTTGGATTGGCTCATTTATTTAAAACCTCCATGAGGTGGTCAATGGGTTGGGGAAAAGGAGAAAAATGAGAAAAATAAAAGATCCTGGGTGAAAACCTCCTTTGAGGTGACTAGGCAGACCTACTAGTTAAAAACCTTGTTGAGGGGCCTACTAGGCCTAGAAGAAAATAAGGAAAAAATAATAAAAAAAAATTGCTCCATGTATCTCCCTCTCATGAATGTGCGCACTCTCCAACCTCTGCAAGAAACAAAAACAAGTTAGAAACCAAAAGAAAATTTGATCAAAAGCCTAGTGAAAGGAAGTCAAACTTGGACTTTCTTCTCATTTTCTCAGATGGTACAGAAGGACGAACGCCATGCCAATCCATTTCCCTCATTTATTTCCACCATCCACTCATCATTTCAAAGATTTTACCACTCATTTTCCTTCCTATCCTAAAATACTATAGGAAGGCTATGTTTTACTATAGGAAGTAAAAATGCACAGAGTAGAAAATTATTTTTGGTATATCTTGAAAATCATGCATCCATTTGCCAAGTTGTTTTAGGGGGAGATGCATATGGATGATAGTAACATTTCCAAGCAATTTTAGCAAACTTTGGCACACACTTTTCGAGAAATTGACCTCCATCACCTACAACCATTTTTAAAATTTCTCGATATTTGTGCATTCATTTTCCACATTGTTGCATGTGGAGATGCATATGGATGATAGTAACATACCCAGGAAATTTCAGAAAATTCTAGTCCACGGTTTTTGAGAAATCGACCACAATATCTTACAACCATTTTATTTTTTTTAGATTTGTGCATTCATTACCCAAGACTGTTTTATAGGTAGGTGCATAAGGACGATGGTAACATGCTTAGAATATTTTATGTCAATACAATATACCTTTTGGGAGATATGGTAAAAACAAGTCTACTATAGGATGTTGCTACAGGATTCCATGTACTACTAAACTACTGAAGGAAGTTGGCGGAGGGGTTTTGGAGGGAAATAATGCTCAGATGAAGTGTTGGAAGGGTCTATGACAATTTTGAAAAGTGTGGGGAAGGTGAACATCACCCATGGCCAAATGCAGCACTCCAAGAATATGTGGATTTGACTAAGACAACTTGCTTACGGTAACTCGAAGACAAAGGTTTAGAATATGTGTTGGAATCTAGTAGTTCCAACAACAACAGATTGAATGCCAGAAAGAGGCCTACACACAAAAAATATTACATTAGTCAGAAAAAAAATAATCATGGTATGAAGACCTATTCATTAGCAAACAAAGGAAGTCAACACCTCTGAAATCATCATGTTATGAAGCTCAACAACAACATTTTAGCCAAGGATGTGAAGTAGCAAAAACAACAACAAAAAAACCTAGGAGACCTCCATATTCAAGGATATCAGCAATAGGAACTCTAGCAGATTATTACATGCAACTTCAAGATCATTAGCAACAGCTTCAGGACCACCAAAGGAAACTTCAACATTCATATCAGCAACCTCAATATCACCTACAAAAAGACATCAATGGTAAGGCTTTGGTAAGAAATCCCTTAAACCTTTCTTACAAACTTATTTTAGATTTAAAAACATTGCAACTGTATGAAGTAAAAGGTCTTTATAGCCAAGATTAGTAGTAGAGCAACTGCGGCCTTATCTAGTAATTAACTTCACTTTTCCACCAAGACACCCGCACATGGGGAGACGACAAGACAAAAGTGAAAAGGACTTGAGAAAGTGGGATCTAATCATTTAGTCATGATGAATGACATGGAGCATGAAGGGGTAGATGGGGGCCAACCCAGTTAACTCAAAGCACTTTGACTTTATTTTTCATGCAATAAAAAAATAGAGAAATGTTGAAAATAGAGAAAAATAAATGGAAAATGAAAAAAGAAGAAAAAGAAAAATAAATAAATAAATAAAATAAAAGGTGGACCCACCACCTCTTTACATGAAAAAATAAGTTTCTACAGGATTTAGGGTATGTGCAACTCATTATAGTTGAAGAACCACTTAACGGAAAGAAGCAACCTCAACCTACAATATGGCTTCCTTAGGAAACTGAGATATAAAAATGTAGTAGCAAGAAGAGAAGTAGAAGGGCTTCCTTGGGAAACTAAGATAGAAAAATGTAGTAGACAGAACAGTAGCAAAAGGAGAATCAATTAAACCAGAAAACAAAGCATCAAACATGTTAGCATACATGAAGAACAACAAGGCGAGCAGGATGAATAGGCTACTCAGAGAATGAGTAATAGTTTGAGCAGGGGGTATGATGGGCCTCCAAAGTAGACATAAATTATTTCCCATCTAACCTTTCTTAGTCACATGAATGCTATATTAAACCTCTCCTTATACACATAATAATCATTTTTAGCTTTAATATGTTCATTAGGAATGTTTATGGATAATTGCATATTTGTGCCTAATATTATTTATTTTTTTAGAATATTGTGAGAATATTCAGATGATTATGGAGATTTGGAGGAGGCAATAATTTAGGGACTTTATCCCTTCTACAGGAGGATGAATATTGGATAACAAATCAATAAGATATTCTTAAATTACTGCACAACTTCTAGAGCTCTAGTGATTGAGAAAATATAGGAATGTGTTCCCTATCATTTAATGCAGATTCCTGGTGTTGGGAACCAGATCCACTATTTGAGGGATTTTGGAAGGGAAAGCTTCCTCCTTTCATGGGTAATGCTCCATAATAAATTTTTTTATAAGTACCAAGTTGAATTTGGCTCTGGGGGTTCATTTTTATTAGTCTTCCTGTGGAGAGAACTTGTATTTTTGCAGCTCTACTTTCATTTCTTGCAGTGATGTAATTGTATTGATGGAAATAATGAAGATTAGTACCATTTTCAACTTCTAAATATTGGTCTCCTTCATAGGACTCTTATTTTCCTTGGGCTTGGCCATCCCAAGAGCCCCATAGCCCTTTCGTATCATTTACTTTTCTTCCTTTCACTTCTTATTCACATGCATCTCTTGTTCTTGTATTTCTCTATTTATGCATTTAGTATTGATGGCTTCCTGTAGTAGGATTGGGTTAAATGGTTGAAGTAAGTTCTTTTTTAGGATCAAAATCATTATTTCATGCTTTCAACAATTTTGGAAGGTCATAGAAGTCATTGTGCTACTTGGATTAGTTTGTTTATTCCCAAATCTAAATTTCTCGAAGTCCCTTGTGCCAAATAGTAATAGATTTCTATTATTTTTTAGAACATGCTAACAAGATTCAATAGATTTGATTCCACTTGAATTAGATAAAAAACAAAATCTAGTTTATAGAAAAATTTACCCCATTGCATTCTCACTTGATTAGGTTAGGCATTTGATAGATTAACTAGCTCGCTAGTTCTCGAATTTCTAGATTTTAGTCTAGTAAATTTATGCTATTTTTTAGAATGTGTTAACAGGGGTATTTTTTAGTGATTCCACTTGGAATGGAGACCTAAGACATCCTAGTAAATAAATTTTTTTGTACTATCCAATTTATTTTTTATTTTCTTGGCGATTCAGTGAATTATATCTTCCTGTATCAAACTTGTTTCTTGTAGCATATTCTTATAGGACGCTTCCATAATGTATATACTTGCCCATATTTGCTCAAAATATTTGGTTTTTTTCTGTTACGGTTCAATCATGACCACTAGTATCTAAATAAATTTTTGACGAGTAATAAAAAACACTGAGGACTTTCCCTTTTACCCATTCAAAACATCTCAACGAATTGGGTTAGTGGACAAATTTATGAATCAGATAATACGATAATGATTTTATTGATTGCCACATCCAATGAACTCTGACAATGGATCTAAACCCTTTGAAATTTAATGATCAATATTTAGTTAATGATATTTACTTTATTCAATTAGTATATTTTTTTCTTCCTTGTATTTTCCTTCTTGCAATAGGTTAAGGTTTCCATTTTGGAGCATTTCCATTTCTGCAACTAATTAGGATTTGATTTAATGACATGCACTTCATTACATCATGACAGCAAATGAAGGACACATTGTATGTTGTACGTATAGTGTCAATACCTCTTTAGTTTGTATGGACCCTGGGTTTATAATTAAAGTTGGTAGCCTTGGGAGTTGCAACATTTTTGTTGCAATACTGAGGCTCATCAAGGGTTTTAGAAGACAGTTGAAGAATTAATTACAGATTGTTTTCTCATATCCCTATACTTGTGCATCATGCTAGAGTATTTAATATCTTGACATCCAAAACTCACAATATCATAACATTTTTCTCGGAATCTCTCTAATTGGTATTAATCTTACACATCAAACACACAAGTTCCCTATATACCACAAATTTATCGTATCTCCATTTCACTAGATTTCGATTGTGATTGCTCTTCCTCCTGGAGATTTTCCTTAGAAATAAAGTTCCAAAGTTGCTTCACCATCCCCATTAAGCACACAACATGAAACAATAGTGCTCAAGTTCAAAAAGCCATGCATGAACATTTCTTCAGAAACTTACGTTCAATACCCAAACTCCCACCAATTGATTTATGTTGTGGGTTGATGGGGATGAAATCCCATATTTATTCTTTCTTACAACTCCCATAATTTGTTGTATATAGGGACAGCAATTTCATGGATGAATTCTCACATGTTTTTCTATTAACCTCCTAAGAGAGCTTTCCATTTCCCTGTGCATTGGCATACACATAAATATTATTATGCAACCCACTTTCGAGATCCATTAGCTGATGCAACTATGAAGTACCATTCAATATTTTGGCTTCCTGATTTCTCAAGGAACCTAAATTTATCAAGGATTACGTTATCAATGTTTAGTTGTTAGGATGTTTTCAAAGGGCTATGGTTGATTATAAAACTATGTTGGGAATTTAAGTGAAATATTTTGTACACTAAAATTCCTAGATGAATGCTTCTATATAACTATGCATGAGAGAACACACACCATACCTTCTCATTTCCTTTAAATTGAGGTAGAAAGTTTTAATTCTATAAACCTATGTCCCAAAATTCATTTTCCAGTAGTGTGAAAATGAAATGTTAATGTGAATACAACTCATTCCTTTAAAAGGTTCTGTCAAATTGTCTAGTTTCCATAAACAGAAACCAACGAGGAGTACTTTGTTAATTTGATAGTGGGTAAGATACTTGATCATGGCCCAGAGTTATCTAGAGCTAATAACAATTCCAACCCATAAGGGGTATGTATGACATATGAGATCTTGGAGTAAAGTAAAATGAATGCAACAAAACCCACATCATGAATCAAAGAAACTTATCGATATGTCTCAAATAAAATAACAAATATATGTGGATGGATCAAGAGAACATGAGCTCAATCATCTTGATGCTAACAATTAATTAAGACTCGGGTGCATACTCTTGTAGTCACCCTAGTTACTTAACTACAACCACCAATCTTGATAGCTCTACCGACGTAAGGAGACAAGTTGTGGCCAAGTTGGAAATGCTAGCTCGATGAGTAAGAAGAACAATGGTCTTAGTCATCCTCTCCAGTTGACAACTATCTTGGATGTACAACAATTTGTGATTAAGAAAAAATTGCAACAAACATATTAATTTAGTAGATCATACATTGTCCAAAAACTTCTACAGTATTTAAAATTTCCATCTATTAGTTAGAATATTAATGGAGTGAACACCCTCTTAACATGTGATTCTTATCTAAGTTGCATTGTAGATAGGAAATAAGTAGCAATAATTGTTAAAGATTTTTGAAAATTTGTAGATACCTACACAATAATGATACTTGAATGCACATAAAAAAGGGCCCACTTACCAGCTCATATGAACCTATATGAAAACATGAATAATTGGTTTCTTTTCCATCTACCCTAGTAACCAAGAAGTTGTAGTAACTATATCCTCTAGAATCCTAGAACTCCAAAATGTCAATTATTTATTACTAGAAGTTTGGTGATTTAGAAAAATGCATTAATGCTATAACATTTTGTTGTCATTGCATTGAATTGTCATCTCTTTTTTCTAGAGTTTCAATTCCTAATGGAAGCTAATATAGCTAATGCTTACCTGAGGTCCGTAATCCCTAGTTTTAGATAATTCACTTTCATATCTACATGCATTGTTTTTGCAAACCATTGAATTATTGAGCCTAATCATATGATCTATTATCTAGATAGTTGTGCCACTCTGCCAATAACTTCTACAAAGGATTTAGAATGTATTCTTATCTTTTGAAATTAATGAACACACCAAAATTATTCTAGTAGTTAGTTACTTTGTATGCCATTAGTTGTGGTGCCTATTTCGGCAACAACAATTTAAGTTTCACAAAAGTTTACGATAACACATCAACTCAACAAATCAAAGATCTACCAAAGTTTGATGCAATACTTGAAACTAGGAATGTAGCACAAGATACCTCAAAACTATGAACTTCTAGAGGTTTCCATAGTAATGTAATAGACCACCTCTTTCTACCAAATTATATTTAAGACATAGGAAATAGACAAGAATCGATAATGGTGGTGCAAAACTTCCAACCATCATGAGGGTAATATTGAAAAACAATGAACAAACATATTTTAAGAAGGGAAAGTAGATATTACGAGCCTTTACTGACATGCATATTGGGATTCTACACCATCTGTGTTAGACACAAAAATGCACAACATGATTATGTGACTTGTTATAATACTAAATTGAAGTAGTAGCTACAAATCCTGGAACTCCAAAATGAATTTATTTTACCAAAAACTTTTTTTTAAGTAACCTTAATATAGCTCCTTAGTTTTCTTAGGTTGGAATTTTAGGGTCTCTTGGGGTCCGAAGTCCACTAGCATTTTTGACCAGAATTCATTTATGCATTGTTGGTTTAAAACATGTGAACTTAGTGACCCTAAGAAAGTTCCCCCTCTTTATGGCATATATAATAGGTTTTATCACTCTGTGAATCAATCCCCTAGCCTTTTGAAGTAACTCTACCCTAATGCAATATATTGAATATGCCAACATATCCCAGATTTGGTTACCTTGGATAAGTTACCCCTCTTTCTGGAGTATTTGACAATTTTTCTCACTCTATTAATCAATCCCCAAGCCTTTTGAAGACAGTCATATCTAATGAAATATATTGATTATGCCAACATGTCATAGAATCAGTTCATTGTTTTGTATGTCTCAATTGTTTCTCATGTTCACATGGAATTGATTACTTCAGTTTTGGATTGTATCACATTTCAACATCGTTAGGTCAATTCTCAACATAGTTAGGTCAATTCTATATATGAAAATTTTACAAATTGATACTGGACCAATTTTATTATTGAGTCTTTGTTATTTCTATCCTTGTCATTTTGAGTTTCTGTTATTGTTGTACTAAATTAGGAATTACAATTTGTGATCCCTATTGTAGGTATGAGATTATATTTCATTGCTCCTAAGTAACATGGTTTGCCAACAAACTCATGTAGGTGTACTTGTATGCATAAAAATTGGAGAATGAAATATTTAAAATATGTGCATAACCATTAGTGCACCAACATATGAGCTTGATGAATACATAGTAACAACAAAACCATGTTGGCAGAATAAAGAAAAAGTAGAGCAAACCAAAGTACTCTAAAAGAAACAACACAAATACAACATTTGCATTGTTAATCTGCTGCAACAAAATTTTGATTAAATTGTAAGTATGGGGATCAAAAAATGGAATTCCTATCATACATACAACTCTTCTCAAAAATCTTTTAATTTTATATTATTTTCTTTCTCTACATTTCCCATATATACAGGGGAATATGAACTGGAGCCCAGACATTTACATGAATTGTTTCCACTAATTCTTGATTCACATCATGTCTTATTAAACCTCTAATGTAATGTGTATGCTTTGACCCGCATGCATTAAAAGATGTGAAATGAAAAAAATATATTAAATATTAAAGATGATACTTTTGAAAAGTCTTCAAAAGGCATCCAAATTCCAAAATGCAAGCATGGTGTTGGAGCACAAAGCACCAAAGAGCTCTTTTGACGCTATGTTTTATCCTCTTTACTTTTACTTGTAGACTTGATATGTGAATAATATGAATGTTTTTATTTCCTTGGATTATTTGTTGTGGTTTTTAGAGAATCAGTCATCAAATAATTCAATTTGTAGGTTTGGAATATAGCTTGAATTGCTAAAATAAGCAAGATAATAGTTATTTATAGAGAAAATTTTATTATGCATATAGCTTTACTGTCAGGTTGTCTGGGATAACAATGTATCGACTTCTCAGTAGAATTGGTATTTTAAGGTTGCATATGAAAAACTTGTAATTGCATCGGGGGATGATGCACTCACTTTTGGATTTCAAGGGGTTAAGGAGCATGCTATATTTCTTCGGGAAGTTCACCTTGCATAGGAGATTCGTAGGAAGTTTTTACTTAAATTAATGGTTTTTGAAGTACCTAATGAGTTTTATATGATGAACTATTTTTTTGTTTAAATAGAAACTTGGTGCTACACTTGTACATTATCCCCGAGGTAACCTAAATAAAAACAGTCCACCTTTGGAATTAAATGCCAAATTGTTCGATCTTAGAGAGGGAAAACACACTATAAGGTCGAGTTCTTTCACACATTTATTTGGTGTTTGAATATTCTCTTATTTGGGGTGTTGTGATTTTTGTTTTAACAATAACACACAGAAATTTGTTTCAGTTGCACTCGTCAACAAAATAATATAAAAATAAAGTAACTATCCAAAAAGACATCTTGAAAATTGTCCAAATTTGGATATTACTTGCTAAGGAAACAAAACAATCCTTTTCAAAGGATTTTTGATACCTACTACTTGTATAAAGTTATAAACTCAAAGGTATGGTGGTTGTAAGTAAGAATTTTTACCAAAATCTCAAGCATTTGTTGTAGAGAAATGCACTCAATGTTTCACTTTTGATTGTGTGTAAAGTTTTCAAAATGAAGGCATACTTAGTGTTTCTATCTTCTTTTGGAAATGATAATTTTTGGGAATGCATTCTATCAGTATTAGAGAAATTTTAATTCCTATTATTAGTGATGAAATCTCCTTGCCTCCTTAGATCTATGTGAATGTTAATGGTTTCACACAATGGGCATTTCCTAGTATGATAATTGTCCATTATAAATGCACTATTTAACACATGTAAAACCCCTTATCACTGCTCACTGATAAAAAACTATCATAACCATTAACTTCACCCCTTTAGAAAATTCCCTTCGGTATCTAATCTACAACCGACATTTCCACATCATGCTCTTGATGGTGAACAATATGATCTTCCTTCACCTCCTCTACTGTAGACCCAATTGATAGCCTAATATTTGAGATCAATGAAATAGGATTTTTGACCAAACTCAACCATTCGTCGAAGAGAAACAAACTCAATTTAAATATTTTCAATTTTCCTCTTTCGATTGTGTAAGGTTTCCAAATGAAGGAATATTTAGTGTTTCTTGCTTCTTCATAGGGATGCATCCTATAAATACTGAAGAAAATTGAATTTCTATTATTAGTGATGAAATCTCCTTTCCTTCTCAGAGCTTTCTAAATATTATTGGTGTTACATAATGGGGATCTCTAAGGATCCTCATGGTCCATTCTAAAGGAAATTCATAACACTTGTAAAACTCCTTACCACTCCTCATTGCTAACAATCTAATAAAACCAAAAACTTTACTGATTTCCAAAAATATCTTACATAATTAATAATAGAGAAAAATACTATCAATCTTTAATATTGAGCCACTTTTAAATATCCTTGGGATTTTTGAATAGACGTTGCTAAGCTTATAGGAAAAAGCAAGGCTTTATATTTCTCAGCCACTAGTGTGGTCCCTGTAGAAATTTCACTCCATAGCCTGTAGATATTTACAATGAGCTTTCAAAAATAGGGGAGGCCTTGGAGATTGTGTTTATATCACATCAGAAAGAGGAGAAATACTTTGGAGAGTATTATGCAAGCATTCCTTGACTACCTTTGTCGCTTGCAAACAACATTCGGAAGAAATTGTCTCACTACTTTGAAGTTTCTAGTATCCAAATATTGAAGTATTATCCACATACGAGACTATGGAATCCAAAATTCCCATTTGCAAAAGATTGACTGGATGATATTGAAGTTGAAGAAAAGACGAAATGAGAAGCATGAACCTTGGAGTCACTCTTTGTTTCTATTTCACACACTTTGTTAGTAAGCATGGTGGTGCCTGGGTCCTAGTATCCGAGCTTGTGGGAAATACGATTGGTATTTATTTCTCTTGCCATTGGTGTCCCCCTTGCCAAAGTTTCGCTCTAGAGCTTATAAAGGTTTACAATGAACTCAAAGAAAGAGGAGAATATTTTGACATCATTTTCATTTGTATGAATCGAGATCAAGAGGCTTTTGAAGACTACTACAAAGGTATGCCATGGTTGGCTCTTTCATTTGGAGATAAAACTAAGAAGGATCTATCACGGTAATTACATGTTAGAGTCATCCCATCTTTGATCATGGTTGGTCCAGATGGGAATACTGTGACAAAAAATTCAAAAAAGTGCAGTGTCCACTCATGGACCTAGCACTTATCCATTCATTGATGCACATTTTCAAAGGTTTCAGAAGGAGATGAGAGAAATTTTAGATAAGTCTCCCAAGTAAATCAAATACAACCAGCATGAACACCAACTTGTACTGGCATAAAGGAAATTTTCATCTATGATGGATGCAACAAAGATGGTAGTGCATGGTCATATTATTGTAAGAAAAAATGTCACTACGATCTTCATCTAGAATGTGGTTTGGAATATCAACAGGATGAGAGAAATAATGAAAAAGGACAGGATGCATATATCATTGTGAATGAGAGTTGTGAGCTAGAAGGAGTAATATGTGGAGATGTGTCTTACAAATATTAAGCTTTATCATGATAAATGAACTCCTCATGTCTCCTCAAAACCTTTCATACATTAGTGATATTTGTGTAATTCCTTAGATGCCAATATCTAAGGGGTGTACTCTATGTTCTACTAATTACTATGTAGACCAATTTGACTAGAAAGAAGTGAGAAGCTCTCTTGACAGATATTAGGAGCACTAAAGAAAAGCAAGGTGTATTGGTATTTTTTCAACATGCTAGACAAAGGAACCTGGCTGTAATGTAAGGTTGTCACATCCATCATGCTCATTAATACATTTTATAATATGGAAAAAGGGAAAACTTATAAATCCATCAAAATTTTGCTGGAGGATATGGTGGAGAAGACTATTAATCTAGATGTTTTCACTTCCTCCACCTCGATAAATTTGCATTATAAGCAAGTGTTATTTCATGTTTTCATGAAATGAAGTAAGCCAGAAGTAGGTCCCTCACTCACATGCTAGAATGTGGCTCAGAGGTGAATGGGATGCAAGAAATACCATCGTGCAAACCAATCTAAGGTTGGGTGGAGAGTTGCAGTCTCTGGCTTTGTTTCTTAGTTCATATTCAAATAAGTATCTAACGCCATTGTTGTGATTATTGAATTTCATGTCTACATTTTGGACTTGTTTGAATGTCAATTAATTATGTGGAATTACTCATCATAGGGTAACATATGAATTGTTGGTTTCATATGATTGATTTCCTTATAGTTTTTCATTTGGTTTCAACTAATCACCATCTCTTCTCCATTGTCTTGATAAGTGAGATTCCTCAGTTATAGTGAGATGGTGCATTATGATTATGCATACACATTGTTCCATGGATTTTTATGTTGTAACATCTGGTGCATATTTTCTACTCACTCATGATTATACTTTTTCAATTGATGGATGATGGTTACTTTCTCCTAGGAGCCATGATATTGGTGGGACACCTATCCTGTGATTTCTATGCATTACATGCTTTTGGTTATGGTTACACTTGGCCCTAGGAATCTTAAAATTGATAATGGAACCCATTTAGGTTACAAGAGAACTTTTATTAATGGGATCCCAGTGGATGTGCATTAACTTTAACTTGAACACATAAGCTTAATATCTCATTAAAGTATTTGGATAACCAACACCCATATTAAACCAAAAAGTAAAATCACTAGTTCCTATAATTGCTTGAGACATCAAATCTCTAACTGGTGAATTCATAGCTCTACATTCAAGTCTCATTACATTCGAAATAACATTTCTCTCACCATGGTAATTAAAATGGTGTGATAACCTACAAATGTTAAATCTTTTATAGATACCACTCTCTCCATGACCATCCCAAATTCTTCCTTGATGAAAAATTAAGGTCATAAACGTATTGGTTGCATGGGTTGTAGTCCTTTATCTCACATTTTGGGTTCTTTGGATCAAGTGCATGGACCCACTTGTATCATGAAAGACATGATATATCACTTTTCCATTAGACTCCTCATAGGACTTTAGCTAGCTATTATGAAATTTTTCAGGGGTATCATCTCTATCACCCTCCATCTCACCAAGTGATAAAGTATCATGATGCTATATTTGATGAGCCTTTGCATGATGAATGCTAGAATCTCTTCTACAACTCCTTTCTCATGATGACTCTCAACATGTATCCAGGGAACATGTCTCATTCTTCTTTTGTCAGGTTTCTTGTTGATGACTCCCAACTTGTTGTAGTGAACCTTTCCAGATTTAAATATTGTGTTGGTCCACCTATATAAACTCCCCCGAGCTCATCCTTTGTAGTTATTGAATATTGTATGGGGAGTCAGACTAAAGGGATTACTTCATCATCTAGTCCATCCTCTCATTTTGATGTTTCTTCCATCCTTCCCTTAATAGATGAGGTCATCATTGTTCGTACTTCATCTTGAGGTGTACAACTTAATGATGCTTCTCCTTCCAGAATATAGTGATGTGTAGACTTGAGACGATATTGTTCATGTGGATGTACAATAGTTTGATGATGATGGTAACAAATCCTCCACCAGATTATTTCCATCTTTTCATTGATTGTTCATCTCTTGGTGATCTCAAGCTTCTTGTTTTTGATTAATCTTGGTGATGCATGGACCTTTCATGTTTATGTAGATTGTTTTTTGATGCATATTTTCTTTCCACTCACAGTTTTACGTATCATAGTAACAGGATCATGGAAAAATGAATCAATACGTGTCATGTTATGAGGATGATATCCTCACAAAGTTTGTCTGAGTGTTTCAAAACTCATCCATAGTCCTGAAGGAAACATGACTTAGCACTTTCACACATGCTGAGATTATTGGTAGCAGTAAAGGAACCAAATAAAGACATAGTCTGGAAGCTCCAAGCTCATCATTGTCACTGGAAAAGGTAGAAATTTTTAAGATATGACAATAAATGGTTTTAAATCAAACTGGATTTCTGATAATAAAGGTTTTGTTAGGATAAGTTGTGTGTTTGTTTTTACCAATTTTTTATACCGGGCTAATGTGTTCCATTCAGTGTATGGGAGATAACTTCATTTCGAGCAAGAAATAAGAATACACTATATGATAGTGAATTTGAAAGGAAATTGGCAAGAATTTCACATGGATATATTCACATAGAAGCCTATATCCAAATATTTACATGAACATTCATTCTCACATTTGATATTATTCCATGTCCAACTAATTTTTATAGGAACTAAACAAATGGATAGCTTGTCATGTAGTTTTTACATCCAAGATTATTTACACCCCATTTGTAAATCATTATGAAATCATAGTGTTCATCATAAAATTTTACATTGTAGATACACAATTTAGTACTGATTGGGTCACAGGATTGAACTTTGTCATATTTGTTTGTACAATTAAGAGTAACTTTGGTTTCTCATATTGGTTTGGTACCTACTATTCTTGTAGCTCATTCTCTCGTATCCAAAATAAATGTATATATAAGCCAATCTATCTTAATCTTCATTATCTCTTTTGGCCCTTTTGTCCCCTTGTTTTTCTTGTATGTTTTGGGTTTCTTGTTATGTGTCACAGTATATCTCTTAGGTAGCAAAGAACTATAAATTTTCCACACCAATGCATTTATGTAATCGTTACTGCTTCTTATTGGTCAAGTTTTTATTTACAGGCGCTCACCACCCATTACGTTTTGAAGAGAGATGCAAGTGTGCATGTTGGTCCTTGTCTTTATTTGGAGCTTTCCTTTTATTCCCAAATTTAGCCAAGTAAGCCTTGTTGTCTACTTTGGATTCAATGAATAGAATAAATAATGAAAATGGGTATTCTATATGTCCCATCTATTGATAATTGATAATGGTTTTTCAACTGTTGAAGGAACTTTCCTTCCCTTTTTTAACCTATGAGAACATGCTTGTTTGTCGTCCTTTCTTCCCTCGCTAAATGTGCATCGTCATGCAACTTTTGAAATGGTGCCTCAATCTTTGGGGAGATAGATTACAAAAATCAACCCCATTGTTAGGAATCCAAAACAAAATGGATTTACCCCTGGAGTATGAATCAAAAATTTTCCTCGCACTTATGAAATTCTATAAGTACTTTCTACCTTATTTTTCTCCTTTTTCTCTATATGTATGTGACATGCTTCCGTACAGGGGAATCAATGGGAAATTTCTATTATTTTTTTTATTGTCTCCTCTCCCTTTACCACTTCTTCCACTATCATTTATGTGATCATACCCTCCCCAATATGATGAATGAGACTCCATCAAAAGAATATAGGAGAGTAAGAAACAAGAGAAAAAATAAGAGTTTTGAGTGTTGTTATACTGGAAAAAAATATTTTTATGGGTTCCTCCCTTCAAATATGTTTACCAAAGTTGTTTTCCAGTATTGTTCCACCAATTTTGTCCACGTAAGTTGTTGTCATTTATGTTATCCAAATTTGATCTCCAAAGTATGAAACTGAAAAATGAGATGCTTTGGGGTTTAAAGTACTTTTGTAGAGAGTCAGGGGTAAGAACGTTGATAAATAGGGGGGCCCACCCTCCTCAAATTCTAGTTGTTGTGGGGATGCCATGTGGACCACTCTACCTGTAACTTGTTCCATCCAAAATCAATAAGGTATTTTACAACTTTATTTTTGATTTTATGCCATAAATGTTTCTCATGATGATCGGTGCTCTATCATAAATATTTTGATGTGAATCAACAAATAAGACTTTATAGTACAAACTGGAAACTCGTTTGCCATCCTAGGATGGCGATTCCAAGGGTGGAAAATTGTTTATGATTCATTGTGTATTTTTAATATATCATTGTTATTAAAATAATTACTATATTTATGCTTAATATGCCTTCAAATTCTAATCTGTCTAGTAGAAATGGTACTTCTATTATGTATGCTATGATAATATAATTCACAGATGGAGGGTGGAGTGTAGAAATTAGTCTAATATTACCTATCAAATATTTCCAACAAATTAAAGAGGTTGTCGTAATTGCATTCTTGAAAGTATCTCATATGGTTAACTATCTCCAAACTAGGTGACATCTTGATCGTAAGTTATATGATACTTTCATGAAGTCATAGTTTATGGGAGTTTCTCTGCTTGTGTTTACAGGTTCTACTTATGGGTGAAAGTCATGATTAGTTGAAGAAAGTTAAAGATGTTGTTCAGTATGCATTGTTTGCAACCTACCATTTAGCACTTGAGACCTATTTCCTTATAGATGAAGGTGCCACCTTCAATGAACTTCCCTTAAAATCACCAATAAAATTTTCATTTTTGGACAAATGATTAAATTTAGATAGTTCTATTTCTACGATACCTAGTTCTATTGTTCCTATTCTAGAACAAAACTAGTCAGGAGAAATGTAGAACCTAAAAATGTATAAGACAATGTGAATTATATTTGTCTTATCAGATGATTGTTTAATTGATAACAATAAGGGAGATTAAAAACCACCCTTACTAGAGGAGGGATGGAGACACCTATTTCAAACATTACTAGTGAATCTAGTCCTGATGGAACTAGTCTTGTTCAAACATACATTATTTTTTTTATAAATCTCCCATAGGAGATACATGTGTTAAAGTTTCAGGGATAGAGTGGGATACATATCAATGGAAAGATACCTTCCCTTGCAATTACTCCTTCAAATGATTTATCTAGATTGTCAGCTTCAACAATGGCATATTCAAATGAAATTATATCTCCTGTGGGTCAAGGTTCATATGAGGGAGTCACATCATATTTGGAACATCAAGATAAGGAATGAAAAGATTCAGATCTAGAAAATGGTTTCACTATTTATGTTTCATACAAGGTTAATATTAATAGTTATTAGCTATTCCATACTTATCTATTAGATGTATAATTTTCCCAAATTCAATATGAAATGCTTGGCATTGAGATTGTATCTTTCTGATGTTCCTCCATCAATGTTTTGTCTGTGCATTTGCCACCTTCAAAACTAGAGTTCCGTGATCCACATGAACAATATTGGCTCAGAAATGAAGCTACATAGGTAATTTATAATAGATATTGTATAAATGGGTAGATATTTTCTAATGAATTTATATGCATATCATACCTATGTTGTAGGAACCCCGAGATCCAAACTAATATGCATTTGGATGCAAATTAATAGGTTGCAGATAATGTGGAAATGTTTCTTAGAGATGTTTCTAATTTTCTCTGTTAGATTGCACAAAAAATAATAACATATGGATCCTTTTATTTTGGTACTAAGGTTCCTAAGTCAAGGAGGAAAATTGCAGAGAATGAAGGAATGTTACATAAAGAGAATTTGAGGTAATATTATAGATGTATATAAAGGATATTTAGTGTAATTTAGATTGTCTAACATGATATTATGCTAAAATAATATTTCTACTTAATGAATGTTTCCATACTTGTTTATAGAAATTGATTAGCTGGAAAACATTTCTTCATATAGTTCATTCTTTCGATGTAGTATAACAAATTAAAATAGGGTTTATTGCAAGAGGCAATCATTAGTGGTGGGAAAGTTGGAAGACCTGTTGATGATATTTCAAAGATAAACAGTATAAGACATCTTCTCCTTTATGAAGCCTATGAATGGGATCATTGTGTTTTCCATCTAGATTCATCTCTTAGAGTGAAAAACTCTCTTGCAAAATTGGAGTCTAGTCCACAATAGGATTTTAAGACTCCACATAAGGAATATGATTCTAGCATAGATGAAAATTTTGTATGGTATACTCGAAGATACTAATAATTCTAGTGGTGGTTTTGGCATTCTGATGATAGAGGACATAGGCTCCACAGTTGACGGAAATCATCTGGATAGAGATCTATCTATTCTCAGAATCTTCAGTTCAAAGATATCCAAGCCAACAACAAGCATGTTTTAAATAATGGATCTCGACAACTTTTCATGACTAGTAATATGGGAATTCCTACTTGTGTGGCCATTTAGATGGAATTGTTAATGTGAATGGAAAATTAGATGAATACATCAAAACTAATAAATTGGTAAAAGGTAAAACAACCCAGAATCTGGATGACATCGAAGGAGGTCCCAAGATTAGATATTGATCCAATATAACTAATGGTAACATTTTTCATACTTTTGACATGGAGAATGGTCAATGCAGTACCAAAATGAATGTTTCTGAGACAATGCCTTTGGAAATAGTTGAGAGTAGGGACAACAAAAATGGTTTAGATGAAGATATGGGAAAATGTCAGAAACTGTGAGAGTAGGATTCTCCTACCCTGGCTAATCGTTCAGATACATTACATGCAACATAGATAGGTGAAGGCCAATCAGTAAAAGTTCAAGTTGTACCTATGACATTACAAGGGAAGGAAGTTGTTTGTGTCACTGTGGCCACTGTTCCCAGTGGCAGTGAACATGCAAACATAAAATATTTTCATCAAGTTCAAGAAATTAAATTATGAGATAGGATAATGTCTAGATCTACCTTAAACATGCAAGATAAACGTGGAATAGAGGTTCCTTAGAAAAGAATACCTGCCTCACTGATAAAATCACTAAATTTATCTGAAGAGTTTCAAAGCTGGATTCGAGTTCCTATTTGAAACTTACCAAAAATTTACAGCAAGAGTTTATAGGAAAATTTATCTAGGTCTATTAGAGTTGACTCTCTGAGAAGCTATAGTCTTATGTTTGTCTCATGAGACAATCATCTGGGTGGTAATAGAGAGGGTATGTGATTTTACCAAATGGTGTCAATGATATGGTTATTGTTGTTTATAATGATGAGCCAACAAGCATAATAGCTTATGCACTGAGTTTTCAAGAATATTAGGCTTTCCTATATGAAAAGGAACCTAATAGTGATACGAAAAAGGAAATAGAGAAGGATGAAGAGAAGGAATGTGCATATTTATTTGGTAAGAGTGGAGTTGTTTGAAATCCACTTTGGTCATCATATCATTCCTTAGAATTAAGTAAATTTCTTTTAAGAAAAAATTCAGGATATAACGATAATTACACATATGGATTCAAAGGAATGGGGGTTAAAATTCATCACCATATACAAAATATACACATGCAAAAATATCCTTTTGTGATGAGGGTCCTCCTAGAAAAGTTAAGTATCCGGTAACTTGTTATTATGCAAAATAGTTTGATGCCCTTAGGAAAACATGTTATCCAAGATAAATGGACTTTAGATTGTTACTAGGTTGTTACAGGTCTATTTGGGCACATCACTCCTGATGTTCAGATCAGTACTATTAAGGCTCATCAAACCCTAATTCAGTTTCTACATGCCCTAGACAAGTCATCACATTGAATGCCATCATTCCTGAGAGTTTCCTGGCCTGAAGACATCCTCAAATGACTCCTTGAGGGACCAACGTAGCCTTGGTCAGGGGTAAATGCGCTGCAGAGCACTCAGGCCCATTCAAGCCTACTCTATAGAGCACCTAGGGCCAATTTGACCTGCACTAGGCGAGATTGAGTGAAATATTCATAGGGTTCTAGGAATATTCTTTCATTCTAGATCATTCTAGAAGATTCCCACCTCTTATCCTCTCCTACGATCTCAAAATTGGATAGGGAATGAATCAAATAACCTCCAATCCTCTCATCCCTTCCTCCATGGAAACTAACTCCCAAATTGGAAAGCCATTCAATGCCCAATTTCTGACAAAACCACCTTCATTTCCATATAAATTGAGCACTCATCTTAGTGATCAGGGCCTAGACATTGAATAATTGTAAGGAGATACTACTGGTTTGAGGTTTGAGATCATAAGAAAGCATTGCTATGCTGCCGGAATGTTGTGCTTTTGGTGTGATGAAGGATGGAACTCAAGCTGGATGAGTGACATGGGATCAGACTTCTTTTGTTGTAACTCTTCCTTCTACTTAATAAAGTTGTCTACAACTTTTCCCATATTCTTGTCTTTATGTATGATGATTATATGTGTAAATGCTTTCGATTCCATTTTCTTATAGTAGATAGATCTCTTTCTATGATTGGTTTTTGTCCTCTTTTTATGATTGTAGGTACTAATCAAGCGGTTTTAGTTCGAGAGGGAGTGACGAGAACCATACAAAGGAGACAAAGGGAAGCAAAAGATAACAAGTAGGTCCCTTGTCTTATTTATCATCTATAGGAAAAGGATTCCATTATTCTAAGTATAGCTACCCACTTAGGGAACTTGTCTTTATTCGTAGATGCAAAATTCCTCATAACAAATTGGTGACTCCGCTAGGGACCGACCATCATTTCGGGTACTTTATCCTCATCATAGTACACTGTAGTAGACTTTACCTACTATTTCAGGGAAAACTCGTGTCGATTCGAACTGCTAGTCCCACTAAGATAGGTATCTATCTTAGAAACAAACAATGAAAGCTTTTCAAGAGTTCCTTTAAGTGTGATAGACGGAAGAGAAGAAAAGAGGACCAACCTAGATCTTCTGCTTTGATCCTAGCTTGATTTCTCCTTTCCTTGATAGAATTTGCCATTCCTCTCCAACTTGTCCCGCTTCAAAGAGTACATGTAGAGTCAAAGTAACAACAAACTATCAAAGCATCTCTGTCTAAAACATCATCAACAATGCGGAATGAGAAGCACATTAACCATACAATTGCATTCATAAACAATAAGATTAACAAATACAAGATCATATGGAGGAAAACTAAAAGAACTTTATTAATAGTAGTGTAAGAGAGGATTACAACCCAGCTGTCTGATCCAGCATCATCCTCCCAGTTGTATAAGCCCTCTTCACCTCATGAACAAGCAAATCTCCCAACAATGCAATGTCTCTTCTCACCAACAAACCAATAACACTTCCTTACAAAATGCAAAATTCCAGCCTCTAGATCTCTCAAATGAGGGATGCATTTATAGATGTCTTGCAAGGGTGTGAGTCAGCTCTATTTTTTTTATTAGTGTCATTCCACTAATAATTCTTGGTTCCACTTGGAGATTTCATGATCTTTTACTCATCCCTGGGCGAATTCAGAGAGGCAAGTGTCATAGGAGAAGTTTCTAGAAGATTCCATGATCATCCACCTTGCAAACTATCTCTCCCATTTGTCTATTCTCACTCATCACACCCCACAGAAGGCTATTTCAGTATGCATCACACCTGGCTAGTTAGGCAGTCAGTATGCATCGTACCTTGCCCATGGAGCAGTCTGTATGGTCTAGTTTTGGCTAGTTCTGAGTAGTTTTTCAGGTGGAACTTCTGGGAAATGATGTAATCAGTTGACCATGATCCTTTAGGGTATGAAACAACACTTTTAGGGACTTAAGGAGCCCTTAGTTTATGGACATATGAGTTTGGGGTTTCAGTGCCCAAATATGTCTATAAGAGTTTCCCCCTAAAGCATGAGGTTGTAAATCTTCTGATGTCGGGTGAAATTCTTTATTCTTGAGGATCTGAGGTATTTGAACTGGAAGGTGACCTATATAATATACAATACAATACATCATCATCATATTATTTTCATGATCTAGTTGAGGTGGGAATTCCCATGCTCAGCTTTATAAATTCATTTTCATGTACATAGGACAGACAATCATCTGCTATTGCAGACTGGTGATTCTTCGCATGAAGAGTCATCTTCCCTGGCTTAGATGACTATCTGTGCAGCTTCTGTGTACAATTGATGTCTTTATTTTCTTGAATATATCATAGCCCAGATGGATGAAACTAGATCCGGGATCTTCAAAACTCGTCCAATCTTTGCCCAATGTACAAGTCGATCCATGTGAAAAGATGTTCTGAAGTCGAACATGGAAAGACATCGCCTGATTACCAGACAATGATGTAAGCTATTAACAGACGCGAGAGGAGTCACTGCTAATGATGATGACCCTCAAGGTACTATAGTACAATTCACGTGGTGTGAATATATGAGCCAATGTCGAACACCACACAAAGTCATTCGGTTGAAGGTCATTGATGTAAACCTATCACTGGAAGTGAGAAACTTGCCATTGAGGCATGCAAGCTTGAAAATACTGAAAGGGTTGTTTCTAAGTCAACTTCTTGGATAATGAGTGGATGTCGACAAGAAGTGACCTGTCGTAGGAGGGCCTTGATGTATCCCACATCTACGATGCAAAACAGAGAAAATGACTTTTGTGGAGGTGAAAACGATATGATGATATAAGGTTCAGGAATGGCGGTCATGAAAAATGAAGCGTGGATGTAATACAGTGGATGAGGCGTTTACTGGGTGGTGAATTCTTTGAATGACTTCTCTTGAACATATTGGCGACATTGATATGGACTGGTAGTGTTAACCCCATGGTTGGTACAGTGGACCAATGGTGACGGTGAACAAAAAAACCCAACCCAACTCAATCACAGTGATGGAGTAAAAGTGTCATGTTCAAGAGTGACTTGCTACCAATAGAGTTCTTCAATTTTTCTTCCCATTTTTCCCCAAACATTGCTAACCAGTACCTCTTTATTTTTGACAAGCTTGAGGAGGATAACATATGCTTGGTCTATAATTTACCCTTCGGTCAAACCTGTCGCTTTGTGTTTAGCGAGCCTAGCATCAATGAGACTCGTTCTTGTCTGGGTGGACAAGTTTGTCGCTATTGCTTTAACGAGTTTAACGACAAAGATAAATCGGTACTTTTCATGTTTAGAGAGTTTGAAAACGGATGAAAATGAGACTCCAACAGTCCTTTTCTGTGGCATAATCCCTTATGTCCAAAAAACACGAGCCAACAAAGACAAGCGCTTGATATTTTTGTTTAATAATCCCTTAGGTCCAAAAAGAATAAAATATATGAGAGGGATGGCGTTCCTCTTACTTTAACGAGCTAGGAAGGCCAATAGCTTGACAATATTTTTATATTTAATGAGTCTAAAAAGAGTTTAAAAGAGGCTCGCTTTTTAGGAACTAGTGGTCTTTCTGGGTAGCAGTTGGTTCTAGGTAAGTTTGGAACTTCTCAAAACATGATAGTGTGAAGAGGGTGGCAATCAGAATCACTCATCACAGATGTTCCTAAAAAGGGTAAACAATCAATTGGAAGTGTATGGTCGGCCAAATGAAATGGAAGTGACAGAAGGAACACAACCAAAGTTCAAAAATGGCAGATAGCAAAGCGATCACAAAGGTTATATAACAAAGGTGGGTTTTTTTTTAATGAGCTTGAACCTTGTGCCAACATGTGCTCAATGCAGGTTGATTTTTTAACGAGCTTGAACCTTGCAGGAACATTTCTCTTTTTCATTTTTATGTAAGCTAGGAATGACCAAACTATCAAGCTAGAAAGCTAAAAAATGAAATTGCTCATTTTTGCTTGTATAAAACGGTTTGCATGCCCCCAGCATAAAAAGGTCTTCAATAACCATATGGAAACTTACTATGGTTAAGCAGGATGATTTTCTTTCAGTACTTAGACAAAACAGTTCCTGCACTTTGTCCGCCAAATAGAAAAAGGTGAAAGGTCACTCGGACTGATCACATAACTTACAGGGAAACTTATATCTATAGTTGGGTTTGTCCGCAAAATAGACAAGGGTGCATTCCGCCAAGCTTTGTTACATTCACCAGACTACTCGTGGTAATTAGGTGGATGGAATGAAGGTTCCTTTACGAGATCAAGTGAAATACTCGACTTGGAACTTTGCTCAGCCTTGTTTCATTTTTTAACGAGCTTGACACAAGACAAGGAATTCTGCTCAGATCCTTGGTTTCATTTTTTAACGAGGTTGACACCAATCAATGAACTATCCTCTGGCAACCTTTGATCACAACTCATAAGGGGTCATGAAGGAAAGATCTGGTTCCAATGCCCCTAGTACATATTGTACCACATCACTTAATTGAGTCATGTCAATTGGATTTTCAACTATGAAAACCTCGTTGTGATCAACACTATCAAAATGGTCAGAGTCCTTCTTGATCTTTGATGATGTAGAAGCTATCATATGACAAGTCTCCACTGTCGCCACTTCCGCCAGATTACATGGAGGCAGGAGGGCAAAAGTGCCCATTAAGGATGAGTATTTTAGGAGACCTACTCCGACATGTTGAAGCGATTGAGAGCTTCCATGGATCAATGTAATGCTTCCAGTAACTTGCGAACTATTGGGGAAAAGGTCGGTCTATGATTGTAATTCCACCTTGGCAGGGAAATGCAATATTTCTAAAATATGTTGACAAAACGACAGCCATAGCATAAATCTAGGGCCTGCCCAGTAGGATTTTGTAGTGAAGGTTTCCATCGATAACCTCGGCTTCAATTTCTATTGTCTTTCCCCCCAGTTCGATTTGAAAGTTACTTAATATCCCATATGTCGTGTATGTTCTTCCATCGAACACTTTTAATGTTGTTCATGATCGTGATAAGGGTGGAGAGCCTAAAGTTTTCCAGCAACTCATCGACATAATACAGGTAGATGCTCCCTCATCAATGATTGTTCGATGAACAGTTTTGTTATGGGCTTTTAACTGTATGAGGAAAGCAAGTTGTGCTAGTAACTGAGGTTCATATCCCTTATGATTAAAGGCCACTAGATTGGAATCTGCTGGATCAATCCCACCTATTGCTGACAACAAAGCCTGTTTTTGGGATGGGCAATTCTGCAGTACTTCAAGTGTCGGCATAGTGGATGGTGATTGGACCAGATATTCCTCTATATTATAATTTTGTGTTGCTCAAGCATGAGGATTAAATGTCTATTTATGTACTACTCCCTTAGGGGGTTTTATTGTCAATTTAGGAATGATTGGTGGAACAACTTCTGATGAAGTTGTTGTCAAACTGTTGGGTTGATCTGTAGCCTTGTCATTCGATGATTGTGGATTTCCATAATCTTTATTCCTTGTCGATATCAAAGCATCATTTTGCTATTTCGAGATGGATAGCATAAGCACTTGGGATGCAGAAGTATGATCAATAGCAACCAGGTTTGTTTCTGGGCTCAGAAACGGATTAGTCAACACCGCTGGGGTATTTGAAGCTTTTAAAAATTTCATAACCTTATCTTTATTTGGACAATCTTTTGTGAAATGCTTGTCATTGCATATGTAACATGGATAACGAGGTTTCTTTTGCCCAGTAGGGTTTTCAGAAGATTTCTCAGGAGTCAGATCCTCCTGTTTCTTCTTTTTTTTTGTCCCTTTCTTCTTGCCTCCTGGTTCCTTAGTATTTTTGCCTTTGTCGGTTGACATGGAATTGACCTTCGAGGCGAGATGTTCTTCATCTAATTTTTTACTAGAAACCGTACGAGATTTTTTAGATGTAGCCTTTTCAGTTTTCATGCTTGTAGTACCTATCACGCCATCGCCGGCATGAGAGTCCTTTTTTGATTTAGGAGGGGGAGGAACAGAAAATTATGGTCTAGGAGCATCATGAATTTTGTCATAGAGCATGCCAGACTGAGTATAGATCATGTCTAAATATTACACATGAGCAATGACTTGCTCTTCAATGACAACTCCTCCCTTAGCCACATCCTCTGTAATAGAGGGTAACAATGACTTTATAAACCATTCAGCTAAAAGCTGATTAGGAACATACGTCTTCACCATTCTTCAACGACGTCACCACTCATGAATATGATTAGATATGTGAGTGGCTGTCGTCTGTTTAAAGTTGGTAAGGAGTTCTGTCCCTGTTTCGTACCTTATGGGTAACTGAAAATGGGTTAAAAAGGTAGTGGCAAGGGTGTTGAAGTTATCAAACGGAGCTCTAGGCAATTATATATACCATTTAGCTACCGGACCAATTAAGGTTCGCTGAAAAAGTCGAAGCCTAATCGAGTCATCATTTAGGGTGTTGGATGAACACCACAAATGGAATGTCATCACATGATTCGACGAATCTTCACCTGGATTTCCATTGAGTTTAGGAATATTAGAGGAAAGTTTATGAGGAATCACAGGCCACCAAGGGGCATAAGCAATTTGATCATTCGTTAGTTGGTTTAGATCTCGTAACTCTAGAGTTGCTACAAAGGGAAACTGTTGATTCAGGTTAGACGAAGCATACCCAGGATAAGATGGAATTGCTTGAGTAGTAGGTCTTCGTATGCCAGCATAATGTATTTGATGTTGGTAACTTTGATAAGTTTGATGAGCATAACCATTATAGTATGGTTGTTGATAATCGCTTTGAAAATGCAGTTGCCCATTACTTACAAAGCCTTGTTTCTTAGGTCCTTGGTATGACTTCTGGAATTGCAGTTGTTGATATTGCACTAACCATGGTTGTTGGACCATTTACCGTTGTCCAATATTGGATGATTGATCAAGATGCGGAGTGATAGTACCTGTTGGAGCCTGAGTCACTCCAGATAAGGAGGCACTAACCTGAGGTTGTGATTGAATCACTGAGATGAGAGGCTATTGTATTGCAACCTGAGATACTTTAGGTTGACATACAACAGGTAGCGCTTGTACTTGCAATACAGTCGCGATAGTAGGTGTAGTGGGAATATTCGACACAGGATGGACTTGTTGCATTGAATATACAACCCTTGGTTGTTGAGGCAGTATTGGTACCCACCCGCTGGATGTAATTCCAGTTTGACTTGAATTTTGTTGTAAACTCTCATATGGTTGTTCTGCAGGAGGGAACAATGAAAAGGCATACTGACCCCCATATGGTGGCAATCTAGTACTTAAAGGGTATATTGGCGTTTGAAGACACATTGGATCAACTTGTTGAGTTTCAACATAAGAAATACCATATGAGATTCCCAATGAAGAAATAGGAACAGACCATGTTGTTGAAACAGTCCCTGATTGGACTCCAGCTTATTGTTGATAACTAGCCGGGACAGATGGTATACCAACAACCATTGTAGGAATGGTAGCAAGAAGCTCTGTTGTAGCTGTGTCAGTTGACACAGTCCTAGATGTTGATGGTTTCTCAGACATATTTAGTCTATCCAAAATATTTTCTAGTGATTCAGCAAGAACTTGCGATGAAAAAGAACTAACTTCTATAGTAGAAGGATGTAAGCGGATCCCAGTTCCAAAATGCACTGGAGTCATGGGTGGAAGATTCTCTACTATCTCTTCTATAGCAATCAATCCAAGTGGAAGAGGTAGACCATCAGGTCTGTAAAATATTTTTAGAGCCAAAGAAAGTGTAGCTTCTACAGTAACAGATACTGGAGGGGTGACAACTTCTGAATTCTGGAATTCAACTTCCAGATGTTCAAGCAAGTGAACTTCAGTTTCTGGAGCAGTCCTAGGTGGAGCTATTTCAGGAATTAAGGTGTCTACCATTACACTAGGATCAGTTCTAATGTCCTCTTGTAACTACAAAACTTCTTCTATAAAGGCAGATGCACCAGAGATAATTGGAGTAATTGTAGTCTCTGACAATGTTGAAACACAAGTTTCAAATAAATCAGGTGAATTCGACTCAATTAAAGGAGAACGCTTTGCCTGGGATGTTTTTGCTTTTGGGGTCAAAGACAGTTGACTCGCTAGTCTCAGTGAATGACGAGGTTTTGATTGACTTTCTTCCACGATTGTAGATTACTTGATCAACTCAAACATTAAAGGGGAAGAATGTTATTCAAATTTAAATGAATTTTAAGACACTTTGACACAAGTTGCTTTTTCAATTTTTAAGAGTCAAGAAAAAACTAAAGCTGATTCTAGTCGCCTTCGACTTTTAATGAGCCTAAAGTGACAAGTGCTCAGATGGACCTTTTCTTTTAAGGAGTCAAAAAGGAACGAAAGTGACTGCTCTAGAAGTCTGGACAGAGGGTTTACCAAATCGATTGTAAAACTACAAAATACACCTTGGTGATAAAGGATAGAGAAATTAGCAAGGACTTATTTACGGTAGTCAATCTTCCCAAATGCTGTGTTTAGTGCATTATGATTGATAGGGCAGCAGACACGACTTTCTAAGGATAAAGGAGATCAGCCTATTATGGCACACAAGTCAGTACTAGCACTTGTCATATTAAAGAGGAGGAACCACCAAACCTTTGATGAAAATGATAGTTACCAGGTTTTATAACGCCAAAACACGTCTCTAGCCTAGACTTCTAGATGTGTTGTGTTAGGTTCCAAAGTGTTTTTATGTTCATTCAGGTTTATTTTAGAGTTGATCTTGCTTAGAAGTCTGTCTTTCAAGGTTTGCCGCGTGATGTAGATATGAAATTCCTAAATATGCAATCTAAAATGATAAATGGTCATTTATGTTCTTTTAGAAATGAAAATCCTAGCTACAAAGGAAAGAAGATGATGTTTTTCTTTCAGCAGAGAGCATAGAGCACACACTAAATGCACTTTTCCTAAATCAAATTTGCAAGCAGTAAAAATGTAGATGCACATGCATGTATTTGTTTTCCACTTTCTTAATGTGTGATCGCAAAAAAATAAAGCTAAGTGCAGATCTGAATTATTTTCTTTCAAAGCGATAGTACTAACAATTTTCTTTTCAAAATGAAAGGAAGACTAAGACGACACTTTTCAATTTCGAATTGAAAACTTTTTTCGACACTTCAAATACTAATAATTTCAAATCAAGTACAATGAAAAAAGTACAATCAACTATCTAGAAGAGGAAGACTTTACGACGCTCTTCTTTTGACTTAGAATGGCAATTATGACACTTGCATCAAAAACGACAATTCGATTAGGCTACTTTCGACAAAGGAAGACTGTAAATGATTGACAAAAACACAAAAACATTTACAATTCCTAACTGATGAAGGCTGAAATAATGTGAACGAAGATGGTTTCAGCTAGAAGGTACTGACCATGAACAAAAAAACTACTAAATAAAGCTGAAAACAAGGAGGAAAAAACAAATTTCAGAGAAGAAAAATAGTTCACTCAACCATCGCACCTGCAACAGAGGGAAACATGGATGCATCTCACCTGCAACACATGAGAGGTGTGATGCATCCAGGTTGCACAGTTAAATACAATGCGATGGGCCAGGGAGTGAAACTGAGCTTGGTTTTTGCTCAAAACTTGCGGCTAAGTTCAGTGATTTAGGCTGAGTAATGATGGACAGTAAACACAAAGCATAAGAGTAGGACCTAATGAGGTTCTAAGCTACCACAAGGGCACCTAGGATGCTTTGTAAGTCAGATGTTTAGTTCATAAACCAACCCGGATATTGACTGAAGCAACGTTTATCTACTTCTCAATTGCATATCAAAGGAATTTCGAAGGCTAGCTAGCTAACTTTAGGCTCCGTTTGTAGTTTATAAAGCAAGCAATAAACAAACAAAAAAAACTATTCGTTCCCCAGCGGAGTCGCCATTTTTTTATAGGGAAAACTAGTGTTGATTCGAACTGCTAGTCCCACTAAGATGGGTAGCTACCTTAGAAACAAACAATGAAAGCTTTTCAAGAGTTCCTTTAAGTGTGATATATGGAAGAGAAGAAAAGAGGACCAACCTGGATCTTCCACTTTGATCCTAGCTTGATTTCTGCTTTCCTTGAAAGAATTTTCCACTCCTCTCCTACTTGTCCCACTTCAAAGAGTACCTATAGAGCCAAAGTAATAGAAAACTATCAAAGAATTTCTATCGAAAATATCATAAACAATGCAGAATCAGAAACACATTGACCATACAATTGCATTCATAAACAATAAGATTCACAAATACAAGATCATATGGAGGAAAACTCAAAGAACCTTATTAATAGTAGTGTAAGAGAGGATTACAACCTAGCTGTCTAATCCAGCATTATCCTCCCAGTTGTAGAAGCTCTCTTCACCTCATGAACAAGAAAATCTCCCAACAATGCAATGTCTCTTCTCACCAACAAACCAACAACACTTCCTTACAAAATACAAAATTCTAGCCTCTAGATCTCTCAGATGACGGATCCATTTATAGATGTCTTGCAAGGGTGTGAGTCCACTCTGGGTTTTTGACTAGTGTAGCTCATAAGAATGTAGCTCATCCATGTACGTTCGGGTATATAGGGCAGTGTTATAGTACGAAAAGTATAAAGGAATTCTCTCAATGTGCGGTTTCGCATTAGACAGAACTAACACGGATTGGGCCTCCATGTACCTTTAGGTATATATGGGAGGACTACATTAGGTTACTATCCATCCTTAGGTAACTGAGTCAGCCACCTTTTACACTGTGATACACCAAAAAAAACATTTGGGGAGATTTCCTGCTTGTACTTCTCGATTCGTTGGGAGGTATTCTAAAGTTCACAGTTACTTGGTAATCCTCTTACCTAGATTATCCCTCTTTTGTTTTGTAATGTTATTTTGATTAAAATAAAATTAATTTATCATGGATAACATCCTTCATGTCACTCCTTAGTTGATCTTAGGTTGATACGTATGGCAACAACTCTGGAGTCCACTGATCAATGAATTCCCTTTGATGGGAATCCTAGTATTTTTTCTCCTTTCGGAAATATTGGTGCTCCATATATGGCTACATTATCACTTCTAGGATTTACCATTGGCTTTCTAGTATGATTCTTTTCAACCTGCTTGGTTCAAAATGTTTTGATTTCTCCGCAATTGAGTACTCCTCTAGTTGATCCTAAAGGTCACCCTTTACCTCTTCATCGGTTGTTTCTTCCTCTCCTTCTTCCTCTTCGCTTGGTGAAAGTATTAACAATAGTAACTAGGTGGATAAGAAGAAAATGAAAGGGAAGAAGAAGAAAGAGAAGAAAAAGAAGAAGAACAAAATTTAGCAGGGGGGGAAAAAGCAACCATTTCTTCAAATGAAACTTCTGATGAGAAACCATCCGATAAGCCTCACAAAATTTCATATCCTTGCAAACTTTGTACAGGAGACCATTTTCTTTGAAACTATTCTAGTATTCCTCAGATTTTAGAAGAATGGTCTTCTCGTTCACATCATCCTGTGTCATCAACTTCTAAAGATCATGCTAGTGACACACCATCAACTAGTGGTAGTAAAGTTCATGGAAAGAAGGGTAAGGTTAAGTTTCCTTGTAGGTTATGTGAAGCAAATCATCCCATTCACCTTTGTCCCTATCTCGATGAAGCCAAAAAAGAGTTGGATAACCATCTTGCTTCTCTATAGTGACTTCCATCTAGTTATAGGAGACTCTCCCTTAATCCTTCACTAGTTGATGAATTGACTGACCCAAATCAATCGTTGGTCAAACCCACTCTCTTTGAATGTGAATCCCATGAGTCTATACATGATCAATCACAGGTCGGGGAAATAGTTTACCCAATTTCACCTTCAGTTAATTGTACCTTTCCCATAGAGAGTGAGTATGATACCACTCAGGTTCTTTTTGTTTCTTCAAATTCCAATGAGCTTGGAGGCAACCCTCTTGTTCCATCAAGACAAAAGGAAAATATTTCCATTCTCATAACTCAAGGGGGTAATTCTCTTGTTCTTATGGTGCCCCCTCGAAGTATTTTGGTCACTTCCTTTCATTGGAATCGATTAGAAACATGCCGTCTTCCTTTTTATGTGCCTTTCCAAATCATAGTACAGGTTTGTAGTATGGTTGTACCTAGCACTATTATAGATGAAGGTGCATCAGTGAGTATCCTTTCCTCCATTGCTTGATAAGCACTAGGTTCACTGCCACTTGTGCTTGTTACCTAGAATTTGTTGGATTTTAACAGGGGAATCAGTCAACCATTAGGGATCCTTCCACAGTTGCTTATTACTTTGGGAGGAAAAATTGTTTATCTCAATGTGATGGTAGTCCCAAGCCCTTTAGATTAAAATCTACTTCTTGGGTGCGACTATGTTTATGACATGGCAGTTATTGTTTCAACACTCTTTCAAGTGATGTGTTTCCTGCATGAAGGAAAAATTGTCACCATTGACCAGCTTTCATTTCTCGGTCCAAATATGGCTTCTAGTCAACCATCTTCCCTAAATGGTCCTTTTGTCCCAATGGTATCCTCCCCGACACAGATCAATTATGTGGCAACCCATTCCATGCCTACATTAATGTTGGGTTGCATTATATTCTTTCCGCAAATAGCTTTCCTATGGTTATGTGCATGGTTTTCGCACATATTTTTGGACGCGATGGTTTTCGGTCCATGGTTTTGGATGTGATGGTTTTCTGTCCATGGTATTAGATGCTTTGGCATGTATAAATATGTATTATAATATTGAAAGGAACAATAATGAAAAATCAAACTAGTAGTCCTGGTTTTGAGATCCAACGGAAAATATCTATCTATATGTGTTTTATGTGTTATGCTCTTGCATTGTTTATTTTCTGTTTTTTTGAATTCGTATGCAGGTAATTTTTGTACAAGGTTAAAACTGACATTTGGTATCAGAGCTTTTTTGGCTTCAAAGGGAGGCCTTTGTTGTTAAGGGTTTTCTCTCGAGCCTGTGGTAGACCCTATTCCATGGGAGATATGTGGGATTGATTCTTGTGGTGAAAGAAGATGACGAGCAATGGAAAGATAGAGATCGAGAAATTTAATGGTCAAAGTTTCGAGTTATGGAAACTCAAGATGGAGGATCTGTTGGTGGATAAAGATCTGTGGATCATGGAAGTTCTGGGTACTAAACCAATGGGAGTGCCCAATGTATAATGGAAGAATTTGGATCGAAAGGAAAAGAGCACAATATGATTGTGTGTCTCAGATTTAATATTGCTGAATGTATCAGGGGAAGCTACGACGAAGGCTTTGTGGGACAAGTTAGGGACTTTGTACCAATCTAAGTATCTGGTGAATAAACTATTCCTACGGAAAAAGCTATATAACTCGAGGATGAAAGATGGAGACTCGGTGACAGAGCTTTTGAATGCATTTAATACTGTGGAAATTCAGTTATTGTCTCTTGATATTAAAATTTAAGATGAAGATAAATGCATCAGTTTGTTTTGTTCTCTACCAGATTCATGGTATATTATGGTTATTGCAATAGGTAGTAATGCAACTACCTTGTAGTTTGATGAAATAGTCTCATTCTTGCTGACAGAGGAGATGAGACAGGAAAGTATGGAGAGCCCGAATGGTGATGCCTTGTCTGTACGAGGATGGTCCCAGAAGATGAATAAAAATAAGTCATCGAGTGGGAGATCTAAATCTAGAGGGAGATCTAATCTCCAGGAAAACCTATAAAGGTGGTGTGCTGGAAATGCAAAAAGGAAGGGCACTACAAAAGGGACTGTAAATCTAAAGCTCCTAACAAAGGAAAGGGATCTGATGATGCTCCTTCTACAGAGGTGAAAACCATCTCAGATGAAGGTGGGGATGTGTACCTGGCTTCTTAAAGTACACATGTAGATCATGAGGCATGGTTGATTGATTCAGGTGCATCCTTTCACTTCACTCCCCATAGAGAGTGGTTCTGTGAGTATGAGAAATACGATGGTGGTGATGCCTTCTTAGGAGCTGTTAGAAAATATAGAATCATTGGTTGAGGAAAAGTAAAGTTGAAGTTGCAAGGTGGAAGGGTTAGAACATTTTCAGGTGTTCTGCATATTCCTGCATTGGCTAGAAATCTAATTTTTTTAAGCAAGCGAGATGATGCAGGTGTAAAAATAGTGTTTGAGAAGAATACTTGCAAGATGGTTTGTGGAGCACTAATATTGATGTGGGGAGTTCAGATTGGAACTCTGTACAAGTTGTAAAGAAGCACTGTTGTTGATGGGTGCAACAATTCTGTGTTTCTTGAAAGTGGAGCAGAAAATATAGTGGTCTCTAGAGAGAAGACCATGCTATGGTATCAGAGGCTTGGACATATTGGAGAAAAGGGCCTTTGAATACTTCATGGTAAAGGTATGGTAGAAGGTATGAGTAACAACTCTCTAGATTTTGATTTCTGTGAAAATTGTGTATATGGGAAGGAAAATCGGGTGAGCTTCCCCTCCAATGGTAAGAGGGTGAAACAAATATTAGAACTTGTGCATAGTGATGTGCTTGGACCTGTTAAGGTTCCATCACTGGGTAAGTTTGTGTACTATGTATCATTTATAGATGACTTCTCAAGGAACACATGGATATATTTCCTTAAGAAGAAATTTGAAGTCTTTGACAGGTTTAAAAAATTTAACGCTCTAGCAGAAAACTAGACAGAGAAGAAGATCAAAGTGTTGAGAACAGATAATGTTGGAGAGTTTTGCAGTAAGGAATTTAAAGAATTCTGTAAGAAGTGTGGTATAGCATGACAGAATACTACTCCATACACACCTGAGAAAAATGGAGTTGCAGAAATAATGAACAAGACGTTGATGGAAAGGGCAAGAAGCATGTTCAGTGGTGTCGGGTTAGGATAGGAATTCTAGGCACAGGCAGTGGAGACAACATGTTACCTGGTCAATACATCACCTTCATCAGCGTTGGAGGATAAGACTCCATAAGAGGTATGGACTGGTAAGAAACCCTCTCTTTCACATCTGAGGGTATTTGGATGTGATGCATATGTACATGTTCTAAAGGAGAAAAGAACAAAGTTGGATAGTAAATTTGAAAGTGCATCTTTATTGGGTATAAGGATGGTTTAAAGGTTATAAGCTTTAGAACCCAGTAACAAGGAAGGTTGTGTACAACCGAGATGTGGTGTTCAAAGAGGTGAAAGATGTTATTAAACATGAAGTCCAACCAAAGGAACCTAAGAAGGTAGATTTTGAGCTTAAGGAGGAAGATTCAAACTCTACAGCAGAGGAGAAATTAGAAGATGAAGAGCCACAAACTCTGGTTGTGAGAAGATCAGTTCGAGAAAGAAGGCAGATAGAAAGGTATAGTCCATCTGCTTTCTATTCAAATTTTTCTTTATCCATTTCTGATGATGATCCTAGAACTATGAAGGAAGCAGTAGATTTAGATGATGAAAAACTCTAGAAAGAGGCCATGGTTGATGAAATGGCACAAAAATTAGGCATGGGATCTGGTGGAGTTGCTAGCTAGAAGGAAACCCATTGGAAGCAAATAGGAATTCAAGAAGAAGACAAATGCAGAAGGAAAGGTGGAGAAATACAAAGCTCAGTTGGTAGAAAAATGTTATTTCCAGGTGCCGGGAATTGATTTTTGTGATATTTTTTCTCCTTTTTCCAAGGTAGCTTCTATTAGATTACTTCTATATGTTGCTGCTACTTTTGATTTTGATGTAGAACATATGGATGTGAAGACAAAATTTCTTCATGGGGATCTGGAAGAGGAGATCTACAGGAAGCAACTTGAAGGTTTTGCGGTGAAGGGTAAGAAGGAACTGGTATGCAAGTTAAAGAAGTCTCTCTATGGGTTAAAATAGTCACCAAGGATGTGGTATCAGGAATTCGATACATTTATACGGGGACTTGGCTTCACCAGAAGCAAAGCAGATCACTGTGTGTATTTTAAATTAATTGGTGACCATGTTATTTATCTAGTCCTGTATGTGGATGATATGTTGCTGGTTGGAAATGACAAAGAAATTATCCAAGATTTGAAGACCCAATTGTCCTCCAAATTCGACATGAAAGATCTTGGTGCTACAAACTATATTTTGGGCATGGAAGTGAAAAGGGTCGGGCAAAAAGGAAGCTCTGATTAAACTAGAGGAAGTATGTTGAGACAATACTGCAGAGGTTTAATATGCAGGATAGTAAACCGGTGAAGGTTCCTATTACTTTAGGTGTAAAGTTATCTGTTGAAAAGTGTCCCAAGACATAAGAAGAGGAAGAGGATATGTCTCATGTTCCATATCCAAGTGCAGTCGGTAGCTTGATGTATGCAATGGTCTGTACTAGACCAGACATTGCACATGCAATGGGAGTATTGAGTGGGTTTATGTCAAAACCAGGGAAGGAGCATTGAATAACAGTGAAGCGGGTTTTTAGGTATTTGCATGGCACTAGTGATTATGGTTTGAGCTATTAAGGAAGACAAGGATTGAATAGAGTTTTTGATATCCATGGCTTGGTTGATGCGGATTGGGATGGAAATATGGATTAGAGAAGATCTACAAGTGGGTATGTGTTTAACCTATTTGGAGGCATAGTAAGTTGGATGAGTAAGAAACAATCTGTAGTGGCACTATCAACTACAGAGGCAGAATACATGGCAGCCATTCATGCAAGCAAGGAAGCAAATTGGTTGTATAGATTGTGTTAAAGTATGGGGTTAGTACAGGGAGTTATAAGGATAGACTGTGATAGCCAAAGTGCAATTCTCTTGGCAAAGAGCCCTACTTACCATTCAAAGACAAAGGACAATTGTGTTCAGTATCATTTTATGAGGGATATGATAGAAGACAAAAAGGTGTTGCTGGTAAAGGTGGACACTTTGAAGAATACTGCAGATGCATTGACAAAATTTGTGAGCTCTGAGAAGTTCTCTTGGTGTAGAGAAGCAATGGGTGTTACAGGGTAGGATAAATGACTAATCTCTCTCGTGGCCCCCTATGGAAGGAAAACAACAAGTGGGAGAATGTTGGGTTATGATATGTTCTTTCCATGACTAGCCTACCTATGGTTTTGTGCATGGTTTTCGCACATATTTTGCGATAGGATAGTTTTCAATCAATGGTTTTGGATGCAATGGTTTTTAGTCCATAGTATTGGATGCTTTGGCATGTATAAATATGTATTGGAACATTGAAAGGAACAATAATAAAAAATCAAGTTGGTAGTCTCGACTTTGGGCTCCAAGGGAAAATGTTTGTGTATATGTGTTTCATGTGTTATGCTCTCACATTGTTTATTTTATGTGTTTTAGAATTCGTATGAAGGCAAAATTGTCACCATTTACCATCTTTCATTTCCCGGTCCAAATGTGGCTTCTAGTCAACCATCTTCCCTAAATGGTCATTTTGTCCCAATGGTATCCTCCCCGCCACGGGTCAATTATGTGGCAACCCATTCCATGCCTACATCAACTAATTATCAATTCTATGATGTTGTGTATTATGTGCTGGGGGCATTGCAACTAGATCTCTCTAACGGATTCCTTGCTATGTATCCCTTCCAGAGTATAGTTCTCCCATCTGATGAGAACCTTTTGGAATTGATAACCTCTTATGGGTCATGATCAAGGAATCATGAGTATAGTTCCTCATCTTGTGTCAACCTCGTTAAAAAATGAAACAAGGAACATGAGGATAGTTCCTGGTCTTGTGTCAACCTCATTAAAAAATGAAACAAAGGTCCCATGAGCATAGTTCCTTCTCTTGTGTCAAGCTCGTTAAAAAATGAAACAAGGAATATGAGGATAGTTCCCGGTCTTGTGTCAACCTCATTAAAAAATGAAACAAAGGTCCGATGAGCATAGTTCCTTGTCTTGTGTCAAGCTCGTTAAAAAATGAAACCAGGAATATGAGGGTAGTTCTTGGTCTTCTGTCAACCTCATTAAAAAAATGAAACAAGGAATATGAGGATAGTTCCTCATCTTGTGTCAACCTCATTAAAAAATGAAACAAAGGGTATGAGCATAGTTCCTTGTCTTTTGTTAAGCTCGTTAAAAAATGAAACAAGGAATATGAGCATAGTTCCTTGTCCTATGGCAAGCTCATTAAAAAATGAAACAAGGATTGTGAGGATAGTTCCCGGTCTTGTGTCAACCTCATTAAAAACTGAAACAAGAAATATGAGCATAGTTCCTTATCTTGTGTCAAGCTCATTAAAAAATGAAACAAGGGATATGAGGATAGTTCTTTTACTATGTCAACCTCATTAAAAAATGAAATAGGTCCCAGAGCATAGTTCCTTGTCTTGTGTCAAACTCGTTAAAAAATGAAACAAGGAATCTGAGCATAGTTCATTGTCTTGTGTCAAGCTCATTAAAAAATGAAACAACGTCCCCTGGAGCAAAGTTCCAATTCGAGTGTTTGATTAGATCTCGTTAAATCCCAGTCGAGTCCTTCACTTGATATCATAAATGAACCTTCATTCCATCCACCTCATAGCCACGAGTAGTCTACTTAGATGAATGCAATGAAGCTTGGGGGGGCATGCACCTAGAATCGAGTCATTATGCTGGGGGCATGCAAACTTATAGCAAGCATAGTTTTTCGTTTCAAGCTTGTGTAAACATGAAACTAAATCCAAGCATAGTTTTTCATTTTAAACATGAAATTGAATCCAAGCATAGTTCCCTATGGTTCAAGCTTGTGTAAAAATGAACCCATCTCCATTTCAACCCTCATGATTTCCATTCTATCAGACTCTTCTATCGGTTGAGCCTTGGTTTTTTCTCCTTCCATTGTCACTATCTGCTTGGCCGATCATACACTTTCACTTTGTTGTTTTACCCTTTTTGAGGAACAGTTGCAATGAGTGGTCTTATTAGCCAGCCTCTTCGCATAAATCAACATGTTTTAGGAAGTTCCAACATCACTAGAACCGATTTCTATCCTAGAAACCACTCTTTCCTCAAAGCACAATCCTCTTTAAGCTCTTTTCAGTCTAGAAATATGAAAATATTGCCGAGTGCTTTTCCTTTTCAACTTGTAAACGGATTGGAAATGACATCTACTTAGTATCAATTTAACCCTTTTTCGAATTGAGATATATTACTCACAAAAAAGGAATAACTTGATCAAACATGGTCAACATGTTCTCTCTTGTATTGTTTTATGCTTTATCAGACTTGAGAGACAAATTTACAAAAAAGAGCTTGTGGAGTTTTCTTTTTGTCCCTTTTCGAACTCTCTAAACATGAAAAGGACCGAGTTCTCATTATCGTTAAACTCGTTAAAACATCAAATAGTGAAAAACTTGTCCATCATGACAAGACCGAGTTTGACTTTCGCTAAACTTGTTAAAACATCACATAGTGATGGATTCACCCGAAGGGTGGATTTATACAACAAGCATATGTTATCCTCCTCAATATTGATAAAAAATAAAGAGGTACTAATTAGCAATGACTGGGGAAAATGGGAAAAGGGGTAAACCAATTTATGGTAGCAGGTCGCTCTTGAACATGACACTTTCACTTCATATCTGTGACTACTTGTGTCAGGTAATCTGCTTGATGGTTATCATACCATCCATTACTTTTGTTTTGGGTCAATGCTAACAATTCATTTAGTGTCGTTGACATGTTCAAGAGAAGTCATTGAGTTAAATTCATCCTTTCGAATACTCATAAAGCTTCGTTTTCATGATTGTCATTCCTGAACCTTGTTTTATTAGTCACATTCTGTCTCCAAAAATGATTACACTCGTTCTATGTCGTTGATGTGGGATAAATTAAGGCCCTCTTGCGATGAGTTTCTTCTTGTCGACGTTAGCACATTATCGAAGAAGTTGACTTAGAAACACCCTTCCAGTACCTTGAGGCTTTCATACATCAATTGCAAGTTTCTCACTTCTGGCGATAGGTTGACATCACTAGCCTTCGACCGCAAGACTTTGTATGGTGTTCGACCTCAAAACATCCATTCACACCATGCAGAATGTGTTGCAGTACCTTGAGCATCATTATCATTATCGGTGATTTCTGTCACATCCATTAACGACTTACATCATTGGCTGGTAATCAGACGGTGTCTTCCCATGTTCAACTTTAGATCATATATTCACATGATTAGACTCGTATTTGAGCGAATGATTGAATGAGATAGAAGACATTGGATCTAGTTTCACCCATCCAGGTTGCAATTTCAAGAGAGTACTAAATCATCTGTATGATGGATTTACACAGATGGTCATCCTATCATGGGTCTATATATCTAGACAACTATCTGATTGTGTACATGTAATGAAAATTTTATATGTTGAGCATGGGTATGCCTTCCCTCAGCGATTCATGAAAATCCAAAATATCATGATATTATGTATTGTAATTGATGTAGGTCACCATCCTCTTCGGAACCTCCTCATCACATCGTAAAGCATATCACTTGACATTATCATTTTCCACTTCATGCTTTAGGGGGCAGCTGTTACAGGTCTATTTGGGCATATCACTCCCGACATTCACATAAGTACTATTAGGGCTCATCAAACCCTAATTTAGTTGCTACATGCCCTAGACAATTCATCACATTGAATGCCATCGTTCTTGAGAGTTTCTTGGCTCGAAGACATCCTGAAATGAATCCTTTAGGGACCAGTGCATCCTTGGTCAGGGGTAAATGCATTGCAAAGCACTTAGGCCCATTCAAGCCTACTCTCCAGAGCACCTATGCCCACTTTGACCTGCGCTGGGAGATATTGAGCGAAATGTTGATAGTGTTCTATGAATATTCTTTCATTCTAGATCATTCTAGAAGATTCCCACCTCTTATCCTCTACTATGAGCTTGAAATTAGATAGGGAATGAATCAAATAACCTCCTATCCTCTCATCCCTTCCTCCATGGAAACTAACTCCCAAATTGGAAAGCCATTCAATGCCCAATTTATGACAAAACCACCTTCATTTCCCTATAAATTGAGCACTCATCATAGTGATCAGGGCTGGACTTTGAAGAATTGTAAGGAGATATTGTTGGTTTGAGGGTTGAGATCATAAGAAAGTATTTTTATGCTGCCATAGTGTTGTTCTTCTGGTGTGATGAAGCATGGAACTCAAGCTAGATTAGTGACATGCGATCAGACTTCTTTGGTTGTAACTCTTCCTTCTACTCAATAAAGTTGTTTACACCTTTTAAAATATTCTTGTCTTTATGTATGATGATTATATGTGTAAATTCTTTCGATTCCATTTTCTTATAGTACATAGATCTCTTGCATTGATTGGTTTCTGTCTTGTGTTTATGATTGCAGGTACTGATTGAGCCGTTTCAGTTCGAGAGGGAGAAATGGGAGCCATAACAAAGGAGACAAAGCGAAGTGAAAGATAACAAGTAGGTACCCTGTCTTATTTATCTTCTATAGGGAAAGGTTAAACTCTCTAATTCTATTTTTCTAAGTGTAGCTACCCACTTAGGGAAGTTGTGTTTATCTGTAGATGCAAAATTCCTCATAACATAGGTCACTGCGAGAAATGGGTACCTCAAGGAGGAAAGAGAAATTTGCTTTTTCCAAAATCCTTGGATGAAAGATTTATTATTAAGCAAGTTACCAAGATATAATTGGAGTCTTTTATGATGTTTTCCTAAAAATATTTCAAATATCTATCCTACTCAGTAGGTTCTAGAAGCCCAACATGTTTCAAAAAGATCCTTGCTATTTATCAGGTTGGATACTCATATTATTATTTATTCTATATTTGACAATTACCTTTTGTAGACTCTAAAAGATTTTACCATGCCTTGTTTCCTTGATTATGTGTGTGTATGCTACATAATGTGATCATCTTTGAGGTCATTATAAAGAATTCAAAAGGTGGCAAAGATATTAGGATGGAACTAATAGTAATGGAAAATCTGATGTTTAGAAGGAACTGTAACACAAGTTTATTACCTCAAAGGTTCTAGTTCCTTATGATACAATGCAGATTCATGAGGCAACAAAAAATTTATTTTGGACCAAAATCCTCTTAGAGTCAATTCCAACTACTCCAATATATCTTGGGAATAAATCCAAGTGCCATTTGGAGAGACCAGTCTCAAATGATACTTCATTTCTCATGGTAAATACAATTTTTGGTTTTCTTAATCAACCATAAATGTATTCGTAGTTTCAAATTCTTATTGGGCTAGCCGATTATCGTGACTCTGTGAAATGTGTGCTTGCAGTCAGTTGATGTCATGGATTATTGGTTACTTGTTGGAGTTCATGAAGATCGTTGTGAGTGGTTTTAGGTAATAATAGACTCATACAATGCTTTGTTTTGGTGATAATAGACTCATAAAATTGCTTTGAAATATATTTTTTGATATTTGATTTTCCATTTTAGTTAACATTATCAATAATTTCAGTTGCTTGGGTCAGAGCATGTATCTATCAGCATTTCAGAGATGAATACACTAACTTTTTTTTTTAGTTTAAAATTTCAATACCTAAAGTTTAGTTTAAATTGGTGATAAAGCAAACAATTCATGCTATCATGTTTTTTATGCAATGTAAATTCTTAGTGATGATATCCTAATGACAACAACAATATTGCATTTAGAAAACTAACATTCTTTACTAGAGGTATATGTCTTGATATTGCAAATTTATGATAGGAGAAAACAACACGTATTGGTAGTCAAATATTTCATTCTGTGTGACCATAATTTAAGTGAATAGGTCAAGGATTCCTTGATTTGAAGGGTTAAGAGGAGCTCATTTTAAGTTCCTCATGTGGATCTAATTATTAACTAAAGTAAGATGTCCCCATCTTCTTTTTCCTTTCCTTTTTCTTCTTAATTCTTCTAATAATATCTCCTGGTTGAATATTGTTTTTCATTTGTTAGTCTGATTATATTCAATGCTTTAATACTAAACTTGTTTTATGCCATCAATAAATAATTCTAGTTGATTTTAAAATGGCTCCTTGACTTATTTTTTCTAACTAAGTAAAGTTAGTGCATGTTTTCTTGAATCCAAAATGTTTCTAAATTCATCATTGCAGGTGATATGATTTTGTTTGTCCTTGATGAGAAGAATCAAGATGTTTGCTTCATGTTTTGATTATTTCAATGGTTGGTACATTATACGTAAGTTTCGATTTATTGTTTTGGCATTTTGGTCTATATGCTCACTTTTGTGTCCATATTTTTCTGTAATGTGCTACAATTATGCATCGTTGTCAGTTAGAGACAATGGTTATCAGGAAATAATGTGAGCTTTAAACATGATGCTCCATTAATAGGAACATCCCTATCAGAGTTCATTAGATTATTGGCATTATGGATAGTTTGAAATTGACCAATCCCAACATTGACCAATGTAACTTTAATGTACTATGGATGCCATAGTTGTTTAACATAATTAAACATGTTCAAATTAGTGGATTTAATTGATGGTTATTTTTTCCTTATCATTTTTATCTTTCCCACTCCAATCCTATTATTTATGGATATTTTTCTTATTCCCCTAGATCTATTCTATAAAGGTAGAGGGTGGATGAGGTAGACAATGTTTTCATTGTATCTATACAATTTCATCTTTGGATACTCGTACTTGGTGTGTATTTCGAAGTGTTTGAATGCCCCTTAGATATTTTGTTGGTGTAATAGATATTGGCCAAACTTTGTGCTTAGAATTTTAACATTTGTTTAGTGGTTACATTTTAGGTTCATTGTTATTGATCATTGTATTTTCACATCCTAAATTAATTAATAATGAGAATCACTCCCAAGTAGTTTTCTAGACCCCATAGCTAGTAGGATTCAAGCATGTAACTAATTATTGATAATTGCATCATATATACTCACTGCTTTTCACTTTTTTGCATGCAAATTAGCCTTTTAGAGACAATGTTTTATGTTGTCACAACAGATTTACATGGTTCACAAGGTGAGAAATCAATCTTTGGTGTAATTGAAAATTTTTGGTTTGATAATTACAGGTCATTTATAGGCTATAAATGTGTTCATAGTTCACTTTTAATTGAGTATCGAACTTAATATTTTGAGTATCTTATATGTAACTATTTTTCCTTTCACCCACTTTCGATAACTTCCATAACCATTAGGTAGTGACTTGCAACTTCTGCTATTTTGTTTGTTTAGTAAAATATTTTCCAAGACTTTACAAAGTTTTATAATTTATTTAAATTTGTAGAATTTACAATTATGAAGTTTCGATCTCTAATTTTTTTAAGTCTAATTATTTAAAGGGTGCTAGGTCAATGGAAGAGAACTATCTTTACAAGAAGGAGGTTGGTGGTTCGATTCCAACATGCCCTGGTATTCATATGGAATGACGAAAATCAATTTTGGTGATGGAGGCTCTTTTGTTCATCACCAAGGAGCTTATGGTGACATTTTTTTACCCTCACCAAAATATGAAACGGTGATGATCAATGAATGCCACCATGTATATGTATCAATAGTGATGGCCATGAAAGGTCTACAACCATAAATCATTGTTACTCATATGAAATGGTGACGGTCAATGAACACCACCATATATATGAATCAATAGTGATGGCCATGAAATTTCCATCACAATAAATCATTTTTGTTTATATAAAATGGTGACGGTCCTTATCTGCCATTATAATCATTATTTGTGATAGACATTGAATATCACCACAACACCTATACTTTTAGCGACACCACCTTTGGCGACATTCAGTTTTTTGGTGACAGAGGCTAAGGTCTATCACCATTGGTCATATCAAATAGTGACAACCACTATCCATCATTATAAATAATTATTGGTGATGGAACTTGAATTTCACCACAACACATATACTTTTAGTGATGCCACCTTTGGTGACGTTAAATTTTTGGTGATGAAGGCTCCTTTGGCCATCACCAATGAACTTATGGTTACATTTGTATACCCTCACCAATGACATTTTTTGTTGTAGTGTTCCTTCTGAACAATGCGAGGAATGAAGAGGAAATTTCATCAAAACCCTAAGTCACATGCTTAACACTATCTAAACTTGACTATAGCTATAACCGTTAATATAAGTTTGCCTCCATGCGAATAGAGAATCCCAATATATCCCATAGGCCTCTGTGCATGTGTCTACGGATAAAACTAAGGAAAACCATAGGTCCTTCAGCTCAGGACCTATGCTATCTATTGCATCATATTACCTTTCATCTATACATACCTCTAGACCTCTGACACGGCCTGTAACACCTCTGCAAATGGACCAAAAAAGCCTCCCAATTTTCACTTTCAAGTCAACTTAGAAGGGCCAACAAACATGGTTAGAAAGTGTGCCAACAAGTCCTCCAATATCCATCAAACCTCTAAACAAGCTACAAAACATTTGAAGCACCTTTGTACCCTATGTGGTACCATCATCAAGCCATCACAACACTAAAACAAGTCCCCTAAAAGGCATAGACATAGAAACCTAATGAAGACCTAGTTGACAACTCAACAAGTGTGCCATTAAAGATCTACATCACATGTAGATCTTTATTATCACCTGTACAAATGTACTCAATCTATAGCAACATCGGAAAACCATCATGAGATGTCCATCAATGCACATGCCAACTCCTCCAATACCATCATTCTCCATCAAGCCCATCAATGCCATCTCATGAGTGTGCCATCAAGAAGACCGACACTAATGCCAATAGATACCAACACACACCATGGTCCATGAATCTACACCATCATGAGGTTGACATAGGTGAATTACCTCAAGATTTGACATCAAATCCAACATAACCATCACATATGCATATGACAAATATAACCATGACTATGACCTTTTTGACATCAATGCCAGCACAACAATGCCAACAGTTGGGCCCACAAAGCTTCCTCCTATAGTCCATACAAAGGATTATGAGCCATGAGTTTAGAGGCCCACATACTTGGGAGGTGGTGAAATATGCCACCAAGAACATTAAGGACTATGGAAAGTTGTTCGACATATCTTCATATTCCCTACTAGATATAAAGGTTTGGCTCCACTCAAATATTTTAACAATGCTGATGCATCCCCTTTTGTGTATAATCAATTCATTGGAGGTTGCAGCCAGTTTCCCCACCATGACCAAATTGGCATTTATTTTTACAAGCATATATATGAAAATTTTGTGTTGCATATGAAGTTGGATTACACTGATAGTATATCTCATTATTATGGAGTCAGTTTGGGATCAACATATCATTGCAAAGGGACTCATAGAGACCCTGGCATGTACCAACCCCTCCAATATTTTCGCCACTACAATCTTGAAGTGTGGTATTTCCGAGAAAGCTAGAGGAGTCTTCGAAGCTCAGTGTTGAGACTAGGGATACCATTGCAGATAACATGCATATGTCATTGGTTGGTGTGCATGTTTCATTACATATTAGTAGACAACCACCATTTTCTCGTGAGCCACCAATTCCTTTATATCATGATTCATTTCTCATGTGTTTACACATTGACTAGAATTTTTCATATGCATTTATGTATCGTGAAGCCATCTTTGACACTTGGAGGGTGCACATCTTGTGTGACACAAATGAGGTACATATATATATATATATATATATATATATATATATATATATATATATATATATATATATATATATATATATATATATGAATCTTTTGACTCTTATTGCAGAATTATGCATAATTATTTATATTAATTTCTAGTTTGTATCAGATTGCATTTATATTAATAAGGTCATGATAACATGTAGACAAAACCTAGCTACATGGATGGGATTATGAGGTCATCTGAGGGGGAAGTTGCTAAACTAGGCCCTCGTCCACTGGAGAATGTTTCCATGGATTCCCCTTCACGTCCACCTAGACTAGTAATTGAGGTAAACATTTTTATTCCTAATGTTTCAAAATTTTCCTTTTTTAAGTTACACATATGATAATTAATTCATAGACTAATTATAGTTTATCTTTTCCATTATGTAGACAGGCCCATACACAGAGTATTTTCAATGTCATAGTTATGTGGATGCATGAGTGGGATGCTAGGTATAAAAGAAATGATGATGTTGATCCATTGATGCAGGCCCAAATAATTGACCCACAGGAAAGGGAGAATCAAACCTATATTCATTAGGCCCCCATCCTATCTTAATTTCATTTGGAATCAACTGAGGTTAGTAGATTCACACATGTAATTAGAAATGTGGTTCAAAATTATTTATTTCCATTTTGTTTATTTTGTACAAATAATGATCTAATAAGTTTGAATTTGAATGTATTATATTACAGTAAATGCTTATGGGCACTTACTTTATGCAGTGGAACTAGCATATGTTTTTTGGTGGTACTTAGAGTGGATATTTTGTATATTTTTAGGCCCATTTCATAAGGCACGTTCGAATGTGATACAAACTTTGTATATTTTCATACATGGACAGTTTATGTTTGTACATGAACATTATCTCAATTTATAGATGCTTATTATTTCAGTTTATGGATGTCCATGTGATATTTGTAACTTGTATATTTTTTCATATGGATAGTTTACTGATACATTATTTTAGTTTATGGATTTGTACTGATCTTAATTATGGGTGTTCATTAGTTTTTGAATTTTATGGATTTGTTAAAATAATTTCGATAGTTTAATTTTTTTTCTATATATACTATAACTTTTAATAAAAAATATAACAATTTTGATTTCTAGTTTCATAGACTAAAAAAATAAGTGCAACCTTAAGTTATGATGAAAGTCACTTTGATACTTAACATTGAACTAAAATATATGATGGTTGAATTAAAAAACACAATAGGATTGAAATAAGTTTTAAATTCAATTTTAAAAATATGTTTGGTAAACAACAAATACGTTTTATTCAATTTTATTTATTTTGAGGTCATCTACTTGAGAACTTAGTCATAATATGATATAAGTATAATATTACTATGATGAAAGTCATATTTATACTTAAAATGAGCTAAAATATATCATGTATCAATTTAATGTTGAGCATGGAAAGAATCGCAACCATGCTTCATATTGGCTCAAGTAGAGAGTGCCTTTTAGTGTAAGCAACATGTATGCTATTACAATTCAATTTTAAAGATAATAATTTAAATTCTAAAGACATCAATATTATAATAAAATATCTATATATGAAAACGTTTTGTGACCGACCTGTATAACATTGCATGGACAACTTTTTTAAGTATTTCAATCAATTTCTTATATCAAGGTTCAATTAAAAAACACAAATAGGATTGAAATAAGTTTTATTCAATTTTAAAAGATTTCATGTAAACAACAAATAAGTTTTATTAAATATTTCCTTTTGAGATTATCTATAAGAGCTAAAACATAACATGATATTAGTCAATCATATTGGAATTTAATATAGGTAAAAAACAATATATGATAACAGTTCTATAATTTTAAATAATATTATCAACTTTCCTAAATTTACCTAGCTATCCAAGTATTTCCATCAATTTTTTATGATTGAAATATTTTTCAATCAATTTACAAAAAAAAATCAAATATGATAGAAATAATTTCTATTCAATTGTAAAAGACGTGGAGATGTAAAATCAACTAATAAGTTTTATTTCATTTTAGTTTGGTTGAGGTTATCTATAAGAGTTTAGTCATAATGCATGTCGTCAATACTTTTTTTGTGCTTACACTAAAATCAATGCAGAACGTTAATCTAATAACCTTAAAATAAATGTACACCATACATCTCATTACATCAAATCATATATCAACATCCTCACTGAAATCAATGCATATATTGCAAGAATCAAATAGGATGAGAAATCAACATCTAAACTGAAATCAATGCATCTAACACAAACAATAAAATTGGATTAGAAATCAACATCTACACTGAAATCAATGCATATAGTGCTCACAATCGAATATGATTAGGAATCAACATCAACACCAAAATCCATGCACTAATGCAAGCTCAATCAAACAAGATTGGAAACTAACATCTTTAATGAAATCAATGCATTTATTGTAAGCAATGAAATAGAATTAAAAATCAACATATACACATAAATCATTGCATCTAGTGCAAGAAATCAAATCGGATTAGAAATCAATATATCTACACTAAAATGAATGTATCTAGTGCAAGAAATTTTCTTCCCCTTCTCTCCCTCATCCATCTATATCTATATCTCCCTCCATCTCTCCTTCTTTTTTTCTCTATATCACCACTCCAAACACACATTCTCTCTCTCCTCATATCTATCTATCTCTCCCTCCCTCCCTCTCTCTATCTCTCTTCTTTTGTCTCTCCCCCTTCCATCTGTATATCTATCTCCCTCTATCTCTCTGTCATTGTCTCTCTATATCACCTTGCAAACATAAAAATTATTTCTTCGTATGCATATATATCTCCCTCCCTCTCACCCCCCCTCTCTCTTCCCCTTATCTCTCTCTCTCTCTCTCTCTTCCCCTTCTCTCCCTTTGTCTCCCCTTCTATCTCTCTTGACTCCTACTCTCCTCTTTTCCTCTCTCTCCATCTCCCTTCTCACTCCCTCTCTTTATCTCTCCACCTTTTTCTCTCTCTATATGTCTTTCTTCCCTCCAACTTTATCACTATCTCCCTCCCTCTCTCATTCTCCCCCCTTCTCTCTATCTCTCCTTCTTTTCCTTTGTATCTCACCCACAAACATACACTCTCTATCTCCATCTCTCCCTTGTCACTCCCTCTCTCTCTCCACCTTTCACTCTCTATACGTCTTTCTTTTTCGCTCCTTGCATTTTCCTCCAACTCCATATCTTGAGCTTGCTCTCTCTCTCCTCCAGTCTCGAGACTCATATCCCTCTCTCCATCTTTGTGCTCCCTCTCTATCTAACCCTTCTCTCCCTCTCTCTCTCCTCTCTTTATCTCTTTCTTCACTTCTCCTCTTCTCTCTCCCACACTTTAACTCCATTGCTCCCTTGTCACTCCCTCTATATGTATCCACCTATATCACACTAGGCTTTTTTTCTTCCCTCCCATATATATTTGGAGGTAGTATATATCTTAATATATTAATATGTTTTCTTTCTCGGGGAAAAGTCTTAATTTTATTAATGAAAACACAATTTCATGTTGTAGATTGTTGTAAATCATTCATCAAGCTAATCAAGAATGGTGATCATAGAGCCAAAAAAAATAAACTATAGAGAAACATGGTACCCTTTTCTACATTTTTTCTTTTCTACCTTCTCCCATTCTCCTTGAGATGGAGTGGTTGATATAAGAGCTTTCTGATTCTCTTCATCCATTTTCAGAGTTTCCTTATCCGAGTTCAAGATTTCCAAGACATGTTGATGTTTGTATCCTCCCTGTTCCTTAGACTCGAGTCTCCCCTCTGGTGTCACTGTGGGAATTGGTATTGTTGACCGTTCATGATTTGTTTCCTCCTTTCCTATATTTTCTTGTGGATTTCGGACTTCTTCATTGGTAAGGGTACCCATTTCTTCTTCATCCTCATCGTCGTCGGGTAGATGCTCAGGAAATTACCATCCTTTGTGTTGCTTGCTTGATTTCTTCTTCCTTTTTGGATATTTCTTGGCATTAGGACATCTATTTTGTAGATGTCCTATCCGTTGACATATTCAACATTTGAAAGTCATTTTTCAAAATCTAGAAACAGTGTCCAACACTAATTTTGGTGAAAGTGGAGATTAGTTCTTCAACTATTTTTGTATCTATCTTTATGTATTTCCCTAAGATATTGCCAATCCCTTCTAGTACTTTATGATCCCATAAATGTAGTGGGATATTACATAGTCTAACCCAAACTAAGATTCTTTATACTACCATTATATTTGCATCTAAATTGGGGAGCCATGGTGTAACAAAAAGTCTCATATTTCCCTAAAATCATGGGCCTTCTTGATGAATATATTCTCATTCCTCTGATGATGAAAAATTTACTATGAAGAAGCCTTTGGAGTAGAGGTGGATCTCATAATTTATTTTGCAATTTATGAAGATGCGGTCAAAAATATCCATTGGATTTGGCCAAAAGCTATTGAATTTTCATATAACGGCTTGGGCTTCATATTTTGAAAGCAGACCGTTTGTTTCTGATAGATCTATAGACAATTATGGAACTTGATTCAATTGTTCCATTATATAGGGTTTGGGGATATTGTTTCTCTGCTCTGTATTAGCATAGGCAACTAGTTTTCCATTTAGTATGTCTTTGAAAGATGGGGCTCCTAGATTCAACGTTGGTCCTTTCGGAAGACTAGATCCATACACAACCCATGCACCCTTTGTTTTGTTCAATCCAAAAGATCCTCCTTGAAGTCTCAAATTTAAAAAGATGGTGGATGATGGAGTGAAATTATACTATTGTATTTTCAGTTCATCCTACATTTATCTTCCTCCGCATATTAGGCTTTGAAGCATTATTGGAAACCCCTGGGTATGTATGATACTTTTCTTTCGATTTTTACCCCTATCAGAAGCCTGAACCCAAAAAAGAATTATTTTTTCAACTGAAGTTTCGATAAATACTTGGAAACATATCCATGACTCGAGATCCACGATCCTTTCTTAACAGTCATGTGTGTCAATATTTGGATCCATGTCAAAGTATAGATTTGAGAGGCTTTGAGGAGGTTGCAACATGAAGAAAAAACTCATAAATGAGATATGGTCGACGGGAAACCTCAGATTAGTTAAAAATAGCATTCAATCTATTGAACTATGTTGTAGATCTAGCTCCAATCCTACCTTTCGACTGCTGAGTGCCCACAAATATATGATAATATCCCTGTCCAATTGATTTGATCATGGATCTACTACTGGGGCCTCTTCATAAACATAATCCACTAATGTGTTCATGGTGAACCATCTATCAGATCTGATTAATGCCTTGCATGTGGGGGGAGAAGATCCAGACATCGTCTTCTGATCAAGGTGCAAATTTATCCAAAATTAATCTAGATCCAACAAAAATATGTGTATCTATTGACCTTAGATCAATCCATCCTACAATGTGATGGCCCTCCAAATTTTTTTGGGGACACTCAATGAAACCACTACCATCGTTCCTTCACTCTCCAATCTCAGTAAACAAAATAGTCAATATATTAATATATGTTATAATATAGCAAATCTAATAGTATATTAAGGTTAATATTATATTAATCTAAAATTGATAAGTTTAATAACAATAATATTAAAATATATTAATATTAAATTTTTAATGTTAATATTAGATGTCATAATTTAATTTATTAATAATAATAATAAATTTTAAATATTAATATTAGATTTAATAACTTGGTTTCTGTTGTAACATATTTTGACACACTGAAAATTTTAAATGTGAAATTGTCATTCCTTCTGAGTTAAATACTGAGGCATATATAAATTTTATGCTTTGGGATGACTTATTTATATAATTTTAATTTTTAAATAAATTATTTTTTATGAAAATAATTTATTTAAAACATTAATTTTATGTTTAAGTGGGCCAAGCCTTAGTTGCCGACCCCACCAAATCACATTCAATTTAATTACCGAGACCCACTACTGTCACCGCTACCTTCGAAATCATGACCCCACCACCATTTCCTTTCATGTGTTAAACACCCATCACCTCACCTCTCATCCCACACACCCTTCCATCATCTGATGGCCCACGACCCTTTTCAGCCTTCATTCACCATCCCAAGTTTATCAGTTGGGGGGATGGTGGTCTGAAATAGGCAGTTTCCTAAACTGCTGTCATAAACAACCGTTTCCACATTTTAGTGTTTCAGGACATAAAGTCCCGAAACCATTTACTGCCTTGACTTACTCCTACACATGGTTTACATCTATTCCATTACTGCCACTCTTACGTCATCGTCGACCTCTATTCTCCTATCCATTGCATTTATTCCAATTCATCTACCACATTATCCATTTGCTTCCCTTCATCCAATAAAAATTCACCATGTCAGTTTCTTGTTGAGCCACAATGCTCCCATTCCATTGTGTGTCTCACGGTCATTGAAACTATGTTCTTCCAATACACCACATTGATTTAAAACATGGTTTCTGAACCCATGAGAATGTATTTTCAGAAACTGAAAGAGGTTTTTTTCTGCCACTATCCCTATTAACAAAAACCTCTCCCAGTTTGTAACAACTTTTATAGTTTGGGAGATTTTAAAGACACTTTGAAGACATATGTTCTCAAATTTTTCTTGTTTAGTCATATTTGTGCAGAAGAGATTGTGGCTAATAAAAGATGGTTATTGAGAAACTGAATGAGATTTCTGTTCCTAAGATGCTAGAGTAAAATAACCTACTTCATATTTTACCCAGCTATTAGATAATTAGAAATACAAGTACATCTTCACATCCTATTTTTCGGACCGTGTAAATTCCTTTTTAGACATCTTTTTGCAGAAAGTATTGTGAACAATTGAAGCCAGATTTGGGGAAACTGAGCGAGGATTCCAGGAGGAAAATTCTCAAGTACAGTTAGTGAATTAGATGCCACCTCATCAAATATTATTTCTAAACAAATTCGAATTGCTCTTCCTAGCAACACAAATCCTCAAGGATAATACTAGAAATCTTCAAATAGTTTTAGTTACCTTTATTTGTGTTCTATTTTTGTAATACATTTTTCAGATATTTGTAGTAGCCCTTGATATTTTTATGAAGATATTTTGTAATAAACTGTATAAATACTTCATTAATTGAAGTAATAAGTGTGGGATTTTGATGCCAAAACTCTTAACTCTGTAATAAAGCTTCTATTGTAGTATTTCTAATGAAATCCTTATGGCTCTAGTTTTGACAGAATTTTGTGTTTCAAGTATGTTTTTCCAATTTTTCATATCTTATTTCTACACATGATAAAAGTGTTTATATGAAGGTCTTCAAAATCATTATCTTTAAAAAGAGATTTGTTTATTGGATAGTTTGTTCATCATAACTCCTCTTTAACTGGTTATTGTTTTGTGCTTTCTAACAGCCATTACAAGGGATTACCTTATTAGGCTATTTGTCTGAAATAGCTCCTCTTAGAATTGGTTTTAGTTTGGCCACTCTTTTTCCCTTAAAATCTATTTTTTTGGGCTATATAAATCTTCTACATGCATCCAAATATTCCTAGTGGTCAAGTAGTCAGTCTGGCTACTCAATTATTAGGAATCTCCTTACATTCTTCTGCCAAATTCCTATACAAATGAAGTCATTCTGGAAGGATGGAAGCTGACACTTTCAAAAGAAACCCTATGAGAGAGAATTTAAATCACGAGTAGGGATTATCATTGATTGCCAACCACCCCCAATTAAAACCATAAATTTGGCCATTGTGCTTCAAGGGTTGTTATTCAGTGACAGGTGAACAACGTTAAACAATTCCTCGTAACACTGAGGGAGTCCCCTCTGGTTCAAGGGCAAGCTTGAACCTAAAGGTTGGTTGAGTTGGTTGAGTGGCGTAGTTTTTGCAACCAAGGACTACCTACGGGAAACAAGTACAATATTTGGTGATGTTGTCAGGGAAGCAAAGTCAAAATATTTCTTTGGGGATCGGGGAACAATAAAGTTTAGATCTATTCCTTGCTCGTGAAAAAGGAGTACACATTTGTATTGGTTGCATTATTTTCACCTGGCAACCCCACTTTGTTAGATGGTGATTCCATTGAATTGCCGATCCCACTCTCGTTTTGAAATTTCAGTTGCCTTTACTGCTATGCGAGGTTTGTTGATACTTGCAGTAAGCAGTATATTTATCTCCCTCTCAGCCTTGATTAGAAATCTAAAATGTCTACAGAGGATGCAGCTTCTAAAGGATACATGTGAGTATAGGTTTTCCATTAGAGTTTATGTTCATATTGTACATATTCTTCAGATTTTCAGGTGTTGGCAATGTGGTTTGTCAATAAATCCACTTTGCACTTGGTTACATTGGAAAGCAAATTACACCTAATAGTATAAAGTTTTTTAGTTCAGTTAGATAAAGGTGCGTGATTGATTAGCTACTTTCAGATTCAGTATGTAGTAGATCTACAATTGTTTTGAGTTACATTTCAAGATTCCAGTATTAAGTTTGGTTTGGTTGAATGCCATGACTTCCAATGGATTAACTGATTAACTCCATAGCCCATGAATTAGGCAGTCTTGTGCTTATTTCCACTTACAGTGTTAGTAGTTTCACTTCCATAGTTTTCAATCTAGAATTTTCAGTTTCCAGTATGAAAGAGTATCCAGATTAGTGTTGGCATATGGTTGCATTTCACAGTTGCAGGTTCCAGTCTACACTAGTAGGCTATTCAAATGACAGGGTTGATCTAGGAGAGTTGATTATGGTAGATAATGGTTGATGATCTGGTTTACATTATGACTCCATGCCCAACTCTAAAGGCAACTGATTTGCTTATTCTCTGCATCCCACAGGAGGAAGCAGTCGACATTGGAGCCAATGTTCTAACATATTTTGACACACTGAAAATTTTAAATTTTCAGTGTGAAATTGCCATTCCTTCTGAGTTAAATACTGAGGCATATATAAATTTTGTGGTTTTGGATGACTTATTTATATAATTTTAATTTTTAAATAAATTATTTTTAATAAAAATATATAAGTTTATATTTTTTATTAAAATAATTTATTTAAAAAATTAATTTTATGTTTAAGTGGGCCAAGCCTTAGTTGGCGACCCCAACAAATCTCGTTCCATTTAATTACCAGGACCCATAGTTGTCACCTTCTCCTTTGAAATCATGTCCCCACCACCATTTCCACTCATGTATTAAACACCCATCACCTCACCCCTCATCCCGCACACCCTTCCATCATCTGACGGCCCATAGCCCTTTTCAGCCCCCATTCACTGTCCAAACTTTATCAATGGGGGGGGGGGGGGGGTTGTTATGTCCGAAATAGGTAGTTTCCTAAATCACCATCATAAACAACCTTTTCCACATTTTAGTGTTTTGGGACTTAAAATCCCGAAACCATTTACCGCCTTGACTTACTCTTGAATGTGATTTACATCTATTCCATTACTGCCGCTCTTATGTCATCATCCACCTCTGCTCTCCTATCCATTGCATTCATTCCACTTCATCTACCACATCATCCATCTTTTTCCCTTCATCCAATAAAACTTCACCGTGTTAGGTGCCCATTGCACCACAACGCTCACGTTCCATTACCTGTCTCATGGTCATTGAAACTATGTTTTTCCTATACACTGCATTGATTTAAAACATGGTTTTCGAACCCATGAGAATGTATTTTCATAAAATGAAAGATATTATTTCTTCCAATATCCTTATTAACAAAAAACTCTCCCATTTTTGTGACAACGTTTATGGTTTGGGAGATTTTAAAGTAACTTCGAAGAAATATGTTCTCAAATTTTTTCTGTTTAGTCATATTTTTACAGAATAGATTGTGGCCAATAAAAGACGACTCTTAAGAAACTGAAGGAGTATTGTGTTCCTAAGATGCTAAAGTAAAATAACCTAATTCATATTTTATACAGCTATTACATAATCAGAGATACAAGTACATCTTCACAACCTATTTTTCCAACTATGTAAATTCCGTTTTAGACATCTTTTTACAGAAAGTATTGTGAATAGCTGAAGCCAGATTTGGGGAAATGAGTGAGGATTTCAGGAGGAAAATGCTCAAATATAATTAGCGACTTGGAGGCCACCTCATCAAATATGAGTTGTAAAAAAATTCGAATTTCTCTTCTTAGCAACAAAAATCCTCAAGGATAGTACCAGAAATCTTCAAATAGTTTTAGTTACCTTTATTTGTGCTATAATTTTGTAATATAGTTTTCAGATATTTGTACTAGCCCTTGATATTTTTATCAAGATATTTTGTAATAAATTGTATAAATACTTCATCAAAATTAAGTAATAAGTGTGGGATTTTGATGCCAAAACTCTTAACTTTGTAATAAATCTTCCGTTCTAGTATTTCTAATGAAAGCCTTGTGGCTCTAGTTTTGTCAGAATTTTGTGTTTCAAGTATGTTTTTCTAGTTTTTCATATCTTATTTCTACACATGATAAAAGTTTTTATAGGAAGGTTTGAAAAATCATTATCTTTAGAAAGAGATTTGTTTATTGGACTATTTGTTCACCATAACTCCTCTTTAACTAGTTTTTGTTTTGTGCTTTTTGACAACCATTACAAGAGATTAGCTTATTAGGCTATTTGTCTGAGATATATCCTCTTAGAGTTTGTTATAGTCTCGCTATTCTATTTCCCTTTAAATCTATTTTTTTGGGCTATAGAAATCTTCTACATGCATCCAAATATTCCTAGTGGTCAAGTAGTCAATCTGGCTACTCAATTATTAGGAATCTCCTTACACTATTCTACCAAATTCTTATACAAATCAAGTCGTTCTGTCAGGCTGGAAGCTAAAACTTTCAGAAGGAATCCTATAAGAGAGCCTTTAAATCATGAGTAGTGATTATCATTGATCACCAACCACCCCCAATGAAAACCATAAATCTGGCCATTGTGCTTCAAAGGCTGTTGTTCAGTGACAGGTGAACAATGTTAAACAAAGCCTCGTAACATTGAGGGAGCCCCCTCTGGTTCAAGGGCCAGCTTGAGCCTAAAGGTTGGTTGAGTTGGTTTCCTGGCATAAATTTGTAGCCAAGGACTGCCTACAGGAAACAGGTACAACAGTTTCTAGATGAAGCAACAGTGAGGTAACATGGTGATTTATCCTACACACAGTCTATAACACTCCCCTGGTGGACATGCTTCAGACATCTGGTTGTGCACTCTCCATACGACCTGGTGTGAACAACAGTGCTCTTGTCCTCTCTTATTTGTTCTATTTTTTTTAATGGTTGTTGTTGCACATCTCTAGTTTACTCATCTCCAATAATATAGGAAGGTGTACATCTTTGTCTTCTTATGTCATTACATTGCGTAAGTGCACTCTATTTCTCACCAGAAGCCCTACATTTCATCTTTTTTATTCTTCCACCCTTATAAGTTTGTTACTATGGGGCTTATTAGTAGCTTTTTTATGACTACTTCATGGTGGTGTTTCCTCATTTGGTCGGACATGGTGGACTTGTCTACATGTCATTACCGTTTGATGTCATTGTTTTATATGTGTGCTATGGTTGCAGGGTCCTTCTTGAGTCATAGGGTTTGCCAGTGGGGATCTACTATTTTTTTTTTCATTTCATAGGAATTATTATGGTTCCTCTCATAGGCATGTTCCCACCTCATATGATGGAAGTACTCCACATTATCTATCTTTTTCTTTACGCCATCTACATTCTGGTCCTAATTTGGTTTGAACACTCTTGTCCAACTCACAGGAGGTTTAATATGAGATTGGAGAGATGCTCATAAGGGTGTTATTTGTGGGCATAATATTGGTGACCTTGAACAATAGGAACCTCTGTGTTTTCGACAACTATGGTGAAAATGGATTAACTCTTTCATCATCTTGCGACCATTTAAATATATCAGTTTCAGATGTTATCACTTATGGTGTATGTTCTTAGGATGTTGGTGTGCTTAATGCTGTGAATGAGTGATGTTCAGAGGGTAGTGGTGTCGGCTCATGGTCTTCTGTGTATACACCAGTTTGGGTGGGTAGTGCCATTGATGCATAGCCTCGGTGGTGCTAGGGTGGTAGACTTTTCCGTTGGCATTTTCATAATTTTTTATCTCTACGTTCTAGTCTAACAGTGTGATTAGGTAGCTTTCATTTATTTGTGTCTATATTTTTCTATAGAGGAGTTGGCATCATCTTGTACGTGCTTGTTGGTGGATGCACTTGGGAGTTGGGCATATTTGCCCATTAACATTTGTTTTGGTATCCATGCACTTTTTATTGGACAACCCTACCGACATGCGGTTTTTTTAAGTGGTGTGGTGGTGGGAACATCTTGGGCTCTCATATCCATGGGTATTTTGTTCCCATTCTCTCACATTCACCCGATCTGGTGATCTTAACAATAATAGTTCTCTTGATCCTCCATAATCCTCACACACGGGCAAATTTTTCCTTTTTCAGTTTCGTCCCATTTTGGACTTTTTTTAATTTCTAAACAGTTAAGGACCCTCGATCCTGGTGACCTCCCGTGGGTGTTGGTAACTGGTGTTTATTAACCTACCTGGGATGGTGACTAGGATTTATTTTTGCTGCATGGAGTGATTTATGGCATCTTTGGATGTTGGCATATCAGCACATGATGCATTTCTTCATTCTTGTTGGGAGGTGGAGCGCACATGTTGTGGGGGCTCTCGACCTCCATCAGATGCAATGCGGGACACACATGAATAGGCCGCATGGTCCCCAGACTCACATCCACATCTTTTCTTGGTGCATGCATAAGAAGTGTCAGCTCCAGATGGTGATACACTTTTTTATCTCCCACGACCTCGATGGGGGCATCGACACAGTAACATCAAAATGACTGACATGCCTAAACTACTCTGTTTTGACTATGATGTGCTCTGGGACTCAGTCCAGGTCCTCCAAAATCATGCTCTTGTTGGAAGGTGGGTCCTCTCCAGGGATCAACAGTTGGATATTGAGGCATGGTTACTGGCATAATGGAAGCACATTTTGGGCTACACTCCTAAGTTTAGTCATCTTTTAAATCAATGGTATAGCTTTCACTTCCTCCACCACGTGGATGTAAAGAAGATCATGGGGATTTGATGGGTACGGGATAGAGTTTTCTTACAAATTAATTGGTGGTATGATGGATTTAACCATGTCCGAGATATCCCTTAAAACAAGTACATTTGGGTGAATCTTCCTGGTCTTCCACTGAAGTTCTGGACTAGACTAGCCCTTGAAGCGATCAGAAAAATTATTTGAAAATTTATATGCATGGATCCGATGGTGTGAGGGGCTCGGGACAAGCATATCACTTGAATTTGGTGGAGGTGGATTATGCGGGCATCTTGATGGTGTAGATGTTCTTGGAATGAGTATGCCTACATTTTATACAACGTGTTGACTATTGGGGCATCCTATTCTTCTCCTTGTTATGTCAAGAGACAGGCCATCTTTTCAGGAAATGTCTTTGGTGTTACCTATGTTCCTAAAAAAAATGGTGGGACGATAACTACAACACTAGGGGGCCATAATTGGAGGGATCCATGCCTCAGACAAGATCAGACTGAGGTACCTCATCTGATGCTCCTTCTCAATATTTGAAACTTTTTACATCTACCTCTTCTCAGTCTTATTACTCCTCTAGTGAGGAGGAATTAATTCCTCCCCATCGCCTTTACTCTCCCTTGGTGCATTTGAATCCTTCCTCAAGTTGTTCTGACCTCCCCACTACATCTCGAACTCTAGATGGTGTTTTTATTCTGCCTCCTTTTGATCATGTTGAGGAAATTCCAGAGCAGTCATAGACTCTTGTTCCTGAACTACTCTTATCCCATCCTCACTGGAACATCTCAACTCTCTTCCCCTACCATTGACTCCTCCTTCTCCACATAATTTGGTGGATAGTGACCTCAAATTTCTTAAAGCTAATCCAACCATGGACCTTTCGGATCTCACTATTCATAAAGGCTATCCCTTTTGGTCAGTCCTAACTCTGCTAAAAATATCACCACTCATTGTAAGGGTAATGGTCGTGCAAGAAAACACAAGCGCGGAGGGTTTAGGAAAAAAATAAACCTTGATGACGACGGTCTAAATGATATTCCTATTCTTGGCACTTCCCTTGGGGCCCTTAGATATGATATTCCCCCCATGGTTGCTCCTCCATGACTATCCCATCCCTCAACATGTGTGACCTGGGGGACGCCGCAAAAAAACTCTCTCTGCCACCTTTTCCACACTACACGTCCATCACTAATTCTTCTCTAGGAGACCATGGTTGACTCTGTTAGGTCCCTTGAATATTTTTGGTTTATATCTCCTCACTAGTGGATAGTGGCCATAGAATATTATGGTTTATTGGGTAGTTATGTGGCACTATAGGATCCTATTGGGTCGATTTTCGAGCCTATAGCTTTTTTGCAGCCATTTCATTGTCCAAACATATTAGGGGTTCTATGGAGTGAGTCCACATTTGGAATATATTTGCCCCTTATGCTAACAGATGTGTTTTTTGGGAGCAGGTTCGTACTTATAATATTCTAAATATTAGATCATTGATAATTACAGGAGATTTTAACATGATATTGTCCAGGAATGAAGTTTGGGGATCCAATGGATAGATGGATCCACTATCAGATTTTCTCTATACCCTTTTTTATGAGAATTATCTGGTTGATATATGTCCACCTCCATTAGTTCCCACATGGCACAATGGTAGGGGAAGGCTAGAATATATTGGTAAATGTATGGATCGTTTCATGGTCCATCAAAGCCTGGTCAAGTCTCTAGGAAATATTTGGTGACAAGTGGTGGATTCCTTCATCTTGGACCATTTCCCTAATGTCTTATAGTGGTGATGGGAGGAGAAGGAGGGGATCCCTTTTGTTTTAAATAGGATATGGTTGGACGATGCAGACTTCATGAATGTTCTAAGGGAGACATGGTCCTCTAGTTGTAGGTCTCTAGGACAATCAGAAATGGAGTTCATTTTTACAAAATTGTCCACTTTGAAGGGTCGAGACTAAATTTGGGAGCATAGGAAAAGGCCCTCCTAGGTGACTAACTTAAAGCCATTACTACGAAGATTAAAATTCTCTATGTTTTTTTTTTATTGTTTTTTTTTATTTTTTTTATTTTTTTATTTTTTTTTCTATGGGGACAACCTTCTCTAGAATCCATTAATAAAATTTGACAACTGGAGTAGAGGAGAAAACATACTTTATTGATTCATGAATAATCGTGGCGATTAAAGAGTTTCACCATATGGGTACAGGCTGGTGATCGGAATACAAAATTATTCCATAAATTTTCAAACCAGAGACACAATACTAATGCAATATGGGGCATCAAGGGAGAGGATGGCACTTATAAATTTTCATATGGTGATATATGAAAAGAAGCAGTGAGATTCTTTGGTGGAATTTATATGGCTAACTCTGATTCTCATATTGAGGACCAGTTGTGGGCAGTCGAATATTTCCCACTTATGTTTGATAAAGCTTCTAAAGAACATCTATATCGGCATATCAGCTTGGATGAGATTCTCTCTATATTAAAATCCTTCACAAAGGATATTTATGGGTCCAGATGGTTGGACTATAGAACTCTTCATATACTTTTTTGACCTCATGGGGGCTGCTATTCTGGACTTGGTGGAAGAATCCCGGATGGAGCGCCACATATTGGGCTCTATAAAATCCACTTTCATCGCCCTCATCCCAAAGGTTAGTGTCCCTGAGTCTTTTTCGGACTTCAGGCCTATATCTCTGTGTAATGTTATATATAAGATTATTTCAAAGGTGATAACATAAAGAATAAAAGGCACACTCTCAACTTCCTTCATGGTAGATCCATTCATGATGCCATTGCAATTTCCTAGGAGTGTATACACACAATTCAGACAAAGAATACTAAAGTTGTTGTGATGAAGATAGATCTAAAAAGAGCATATGATTATGTAGACTGGGGGCTGCTTCAGATCATTCTGACTAAGATTGGCTTGGAGATTTGGAATGTTGAGTGGATCATGGCATGTGTTACAAACATTTGGATCTTTTCATTATAAATGGATATCCCATTGACTTTTTCCAGGCTCACAGGGGTCTCCATTAGGGATGCTCTTTATCTCCCTTACTTTTCATTCTGGTAATGGATGGTTTTAGCAGGAAGATATCTTCAGCTAGGGACTTGGGCACATTTTAGGGTTTGAGGATGACTCCTCAGGTTACGATCACACATATATTATTTGTTGATAACATCGTGACTTTTGGGATGATATTGGGGGATCAATGGGAAACCCTTCTTGATATTTTATGGAGGTATGGATATGCTTCAAGCCTCTTCCTCAATGGTACGAAATCTTGCTTATATTTTTCAAATTGTAATCCCACTAAAATTACACATATAGAAGACATGTTTTGCATGGGAACAAGACTATTATAGGATGGCTTTACATACTTGGATCTTAGAATGAAACCAAATGGCTACAAAAGGGAGGAATGGATGTGGTTTCTATCGAAATTTGACAAAAAACTGGGGGTTTGGAAAAATCACTACTTATGTTAGGGAGGTAGGTACACACTTGTGCAATATGTTTTGCAACAACTTTTGATATAATACATGAATCTCTTTTTTTTTCCTTCTCACATTTTCTCTAAGGCTAAACATTGACTTGCCCATTTCATGCGGTTTGGATATGGGTAAGATAGTAAATATCATCTCACCACATGGGATTCCATCACTAAACCCAAATACTCTCATGGATGGGGTATATTAGACACTGAGGTATTCGGATGCTCACTGCTCATGAAGTATTTTTGGTGAGCTCTTTTTAGTGGTGGTATTTGGGGTGGTATCATTGTTGGAAAATACCTGAGACACAAACATATCACATTTTGGATAAAACTTCAGTTGGTTGGTATCAAGTGGCGATCCTACATCTGGGAAATCTTTCAACAGATATTACCATGGTTTCTACTGCAAGTGCAGTGGATTTTTGGTAGAGGAAACAATATTTTTATTAGTTTTGATTAGGTTTCTAGTTTACATGAATCCACACATCTGTCACATGACATAGTGGGGCACTTCAACATAGGGGCTTGTTTCACCCCAACCAGACTATATACGGCTGGAAAGGTAATATCGCTACATGGAAGTCAGCATCTCAGATTAGATTACAAGGAGTCATTGCTAAAGAATGGAACCAATACATTTGAAACCTCATGCAATCAGGATTATGTGGGATCAATCCAAAGGAAAACTATATTACATGGGATGGCATGACCTGAAATGTATCGATTGTTGTTGCAGATAACTATGAATTTATCACTCAACATCAATTGGGTACCCTCACAAAATCATGGTTTCAGGCTATCTGGTGCATTAATGTGCCCCTTACAATTACTCCTTTTGCATGGCTTACTTGGAAAAGAAAAATCTTGAGTTGTGACAACCTCTACAAAAGAGGTTATGAGGGCCCTGGTAGATGCTCTGTTTGTCATCTCGATATTGAAAATGTGTATCATCTATTTTTTCTTTGAAGGTTCTCATGTCAAGCATGGTCTCATATCCTCACACATTATGGGATTTCTTTACACAACTTTAGATCCATATAAAATTGTTTGAAATGGGGACTTTCGGGAAGCGGAATAAGAACCTACATTCCTCTACTAGTGATTTGGGAGATTTGGAAATCCTACAACCATGCTATTTTTCGTGACAGGTTTCACAACACTCACTAGACCATCTCGAATATATTGGCATGGCTTGAATTCATGGCAATTTCCCCATCCAAAGAATAGGACTTGTCAGGGTGCCTCGTTCATAATCAAATATCTTTGCCTACCAGTTTTTGCGATGAGGTGAAGAAGAATGGGAGATGTGGTTATGGAGTTGTTTTATACATTGATGAAATTGTTTCCTATAGGATACATTAGTATGAGGCTATGGGCACTAATACCCATGCCACATCAGTGGCTCTTTGGGGACTCCTTTGGTTCGCTGCTGAGAAACAACTTTTGGTCATTCACATCTACAAGGATTCGAAAACCATTGTTGATGGGTTTTCTGGAAAATCACATTTCAACCTTCCTGAATTAATTTACTGGAGGATGTGTATTGCTGAGTTATTTAAAATATTCCAACATTATAGCATACAACACATATTCTGCGAATCAACTCTATGGTTGATCTCTTATCAAAGGGAGGGTTGCTGGATGAGGAGGGATATATGTTTGTTATAGCATACAACACATATTCTGCGAATCAACTCTATGGTTGATCTCTTATCAAAGGGAGGGTTGCTGGATGAGGAGGGATATATGTTTGTTTCTTCTTTTCTTCATGGTTCTGCACAGGGGGAGGACATATTTTCTCTTCCTTAAATGAATATTTTTTCTATGCTCAACTCATATTGTCATCTTCTCGTTTCTGTTCCTTTTTGGTACTATTTGGTCACTTTTGGTTGTTAAAAGGTTTATGGTATATCTTTCGATATCTAGCTCTTTTTGTAGTATGCTTTTGTACTCACTATGTCTAATTGTATCGAGATGACCGTCTCATTACAGTTATATTATGAAATTTTGAATATGTCATGCACAATGTAAACTGAATTATCTCTAATAAAATCCAGTTCTGGTTTTTTCTTCTAAAAAATGACAAAAATTACAATGAAATTTGGAATTTTAATGTGGTAAAAAACTTTTGTGGAAGGTAAATTTATGATCCAATCACATTCAAGGTATTTGATCAGGTATATTTTGAACATCGATAAATATACTTACACATTTCCCCCATACTAGGCTATAGAATGCACACGTCGGTTCAATAACATAACAATTTTCTAATGTTGTTCATAAGTTAGATCCAATTGAATTTTAATTTTTAGTAAAATAATGTCATATCAAATTGGTTAAATTATTAAAGGAGTAAATTTAAATATTTATTGAATCTAAAATCTAAATCATGAGATTCACAATTTTTTTTTATCAAGTCTTGATCGAGCCATATAGGTAACCACCTAAATAGCTCAATCAAGGGTTTAGGAAACTATCGAAGAAGCTATTGGAATTTCTGGATTAGGTACTTGATCGAGCATTTTAAGTTCTTGATCAAGCTTCTGAAGTCGTAAAAACCACAATTTCAACACCCTTTCTGCACAATTTCAACACCCTTTCTGTACCCTAACGAACTTAGGGAAAAAATTGTCATTAGGTGATCATGTTGTATTCTTGAAGGAATCCTCTATCCGATCACATATGAGTTTGGAATTTTGAAATTCATATGATATTTTTCATCCAATTTATTTTAAACATAATTCTTGAAATTTTTTTCCACAGTTTCAAAGAGGCTAAATAAAAAATCAATAACATAAAATATACAAAATGAGAAAATTTCAAAAAATGCCACTATGTTTGTTTGCGAGTCCTATTCAAAAGGGTACTCTTCGTTTTTCGATTTATTTAAATAGTTGAAAAAAATCTTATGCAAACACATGTGTCTACAAAATGCAATTGAAATGTTACTTCGCCAACTTCAAAAAACAATAAAAAATCTATTTTTGCATAAAAAATATTTTTTTAATATAGAAAATTTAGTTCTATCAATCTAGATCATGTTGATATATATATATATATATATATATATATATATATATATATATATATATATATATATATATATATATATATATATATTAAATACGCGTTTTAGACTAAGTTATGCTACATGAACACACAGATACCTCTTAAGATGTGTGAAAATTTGCAAGAACAAGAATTTCATTTAATGGAAAAATGACATACTATATGTCATTAAAAGCAAAAAATATCATTTGGGCAACAACATAATTCTCGAAAAACTGTCCTTTTACTCTGAATCGAAATTCACAAAATTCACATTGCTAATATGAATTTTGATGGCTTCAATTTGATAAAAGAGTAAAATTTTGGAATTTCATCACCACATTTGGCCGAAAAGTGTAACCCATCTTCATGCATTCACCCAAATCCAATTTATAAAGTAATACTTATCTTAATCGAGAAAGATATATATGGCACTAAACTTCACGAGGACTTGAAATATCTATTGCATATCAAACCTAATAAATTAGAAGTTAGGCAAGTATATTGCACCTCCTATCTAAGATTGACAATGGGTGTCAATTTTCAATTGGTGGTTTACTTAAAACAATTAAATGCAATGAATATCTTATAGTAGTTTTGGATTGAATTATAAATATTCAATGTGTCATACAATTTATGAAAATAGTATCTGTTAGTTCCCTAATTTGCATCCTTTCTAACCATTTTTCCCTTCCCAAATCATAACTATTTACCCCTATTTTACTTATATTATGCACCCTCATCTTGCACTAGTGCAAGAACGATGAGACATTTCGCATTCACTTCCTATTTTACATTTTTTTAATTTAACTTAGCATTGATTAACTATTTATTACGTGATTTCCTACTTAGAATTACTTTTGTAGCTTATCATTACCTCCTATGTTATTTAATAGTTAAATTCTCATCTTGACCACTGATTTTAAGTGTAAACCAGATCTTGCACCAGTGCTAGCACCGTGAATCTTGGCAGCAAATCCAAATCTCTTAGGTTGCCGCCCAATTTTGCACCGCCTTAGCCACGAACAACAGAACATATCTGAAGGCAGTCGAGTCCCAGTTATAACAACAAGTCAATCTGGAGTAGCTGAGATTGGACTTAGGTGGAACGAACAGCTAGAGATAGCCATGGCCTATTCTATTAAAATATCTAATTGTGGAGGCCGAGAGCTTATTTTGCAATCAGTTATGTAATCTAGCGTAACGACAGCTTATTTTGTAATTAGTTATGTATTTTGTTGTAATTAAAACTTATTCTGCAATCGGCGATGTAACGACTTAAACGATGCTTTTGGCCTTCAGCCAACGATCTATATAAGAAGAAATGTAAATAGGAATAAATTCTTAATGGTTGATACAATTGTATAGAACAGAGAATAGAACCAAGAAGGTAGTAACATGCCTGTCTTTTGTTATCTCCCAAATCTGGGTTGGATATGTAATCACACAAGTACTTGCTTTGATGATTTAATAAGAAGAGCTCTGCTTTACGATTCGTGAATTTTATTCTTTATGTTTAATAGTTGATGAATCGATTCAGTACTGAGTAGCGTATTTGAAAGGGAAACACGCTGGTTGGCTAGGGCCCGACCAACCCAACACATTTTCCCTCTTTTTCTGATCTTGTAATCTATGTTTTTGAACTGTCAAGTGTGATTTACTTTATAGAATTTGAATTTTCATCTGAGTGGAATCAGATCTGCAGCTTGATGTATTTAAATTTCCTTTTCTGCATCTGATTTGAGTTGGTTTTCCCACCTTGTTCAAGCAGGAGAAATTACCTACACCAGTGGACATTGGTGTGCTATTCACATTCTGCACAGTTGGTTTGGTTTTCCCCTCCTAGTTTGAGCAGGAGAAATTACCTGCACTAGTGCAAATTGGCGTGCTATTCACTTTCTTCACGATTGGTTTGGTTTTCCCCTGGTCCGAGCATGAGAACTGTTCTTGCACCAATGCTAGATAGTGTGATTCAGTAAGCCTCTTTAGTTTACCTCTAACAGCTTTCTTTTTTCCGTTAATATTTCATAACAAGATAGATTGAGAATATTTTTTCTTCACTTCTGCGGACATTCATCTTTTTGATATGCAATTTGGTTTCATAATACTTGCAGTAATTAAGCATTGATTTCAAGAATTAAAAAGTTAAAGTGTAAGAAGCTCTGATCAAGTACAAGAACAAGTTTCTTAGTACTAGATCTGAGTGCTTCAGACTTGAGAAAGTTCAAAGCCCTTGCACGAAGAAAAGCACTTTTAGTACAAGACATTACTTTACACCTTCTGCATAAATTGTTGTTCCTGCACTAGTGCAAGTAAACTGCACTAGTGCAAGATCGATTCTTGTGAGGAGGACATCTTTACATAAGCAGGTTTGAAGGTGCCGATCTATTGAACACTGGTAAGGTGTCTTTGCTAAAGAAAACCATTCTCAGTAGTTAATCAATAGCCAGCTAGAGTAATTGCCTTCTTTTATTTCTGAATCTCTTTTGCAAGTACGTTTCTTCTTGTTCCAGCCTTGGATTATTTTGATAGTTCGAGTTGCCTTTTTCCTCTTTAGTTTGATTCTGCAATTTTTTCCTTTAAAGAAAGTAGGAGTTGATATTAGAAATATTCATACCATCTCTGGCATTGCCTGTGCTTCATCTCTAAGTTTACAAATCCCCCGGGTTGACAATTTAAGTGTTGAGGAGTTTACTCAAGTGTATTTCCTACACCCAACATTTTTGTGTCGTTGCTGGGGAGGCGATTTGATTTGGTAGGAATTTTCTGATTGTACAATAGAGGTAATTTTTTTTCTTTCAGCATTGTTTGGGAAGGATTCTTCTTTTGAAGGAATTTTACTAGTGTTAATTGATTTATTGCAGCATCTTTTTATTAGAAATTACTTGTTGTTTTTCTTTCTTTGAAATGAATGCCTAGGAAAGGTAAGGGTTCAAAGCCCAATAAGGGCCAAACGAATTTTGAAAAAAATTCTCGTATTGGGTCTCCTTCTATGAGCAGGAAGCCCAATCAAACCCGTCACGCAGGAACAATCCACCTAGATTCTGGTGACAACAACTTAAGCGTGGTTTAGCCTGTTGAGAGTAAGAAAGAGACAGTGGCAGATCATGAAATTTATGTGGAAGGGTCTGGTGAAAACCAGGATCAGGTAAGTGAAGAATAATCCACTTTTGTGTTTCCAATTGTGGATCCTGATACTATGGCGCAGATGAAGAATATTCCACCATTAGCTCTCCCTGATTTTCATGGTAAAGTTCATGAAGACCCTGACTCTCTTCTATTCGAGTTTGATATTTTGTGTAGAAGTTATGATTATGCAACTTATGCTCAGAAGTTAAGATTATTTCCTACTACCCTCAAGGACTCAGCCTTACGCTGGTTCATGGGGCTAAGAGGAAACTCTATAACCTCTTGGGAATAGATGAAGAGAGTGTTTTTGTCTAAATATCAGGAATATTGCAAAACTCGGGACATACAAGATGAAATTTTTACGATCATACAAGATGATGATGAAACTGTTGAAGATTATTTATAAAGATTTCTGTATATTCTACAAAGATCAAAACTTAAGCTTGATTCCAGCACTATTAGAACCTTGTTATTAAGAGGACTTACTAATAATGCTAGAAATAATCTAAATCTGTTGGGACAAGGTGACATCTCGTAGCAAACTTTTGATCAAATTTGTGAATTATGTAGGAAATTTCAAGACACCAATATAGATCTGGTAGAGGAACTCGAAATAGAAATAGAAAAACTGAATCTACCGATTCTATGATTATTGGACTAGAAAATAAAATGGAAAACATGAAAATTGATATAATGAATGTTTTTTCTAAATAGTTGGACTCTTTAAAATTTCAGCAAAAACATATAAAAGAACAAGAGTCAATATGTATTTTCTGTCCTAAATGTAGAGATAAGCATCTGCCTAAAGAGTGTCCGCTTAATTTAAAAGAAACTAATAAGTGTGCTATTTGTACAAAGGACCATATGGCCCAAAAATGTCCCTCCATACCAGGACTTAAAGTTGTATTTACAAGAGGGCAGCTTGAAGCTGAATAATTGAATGCTATGGGAGCAAGAAGAAATTGGCCTCAGGTAGGTGCAGGTATGGCTCCTGAATTTTCTCCACAATATTTTGGTTATAATTCACATGCATATTCTTATCCTAACACTAATCAACAATGGTAGTATGGAAATCAATATCAGCATGGACAACCTTCTCAACCATGGCAGCCAAGTTGAAGAGGGTCAACTCATTCCCCATATTCCTACCAGCTACCTATGCAGTCATATCCTCAAACACAAACTTCAATGCCGCAACTGCTGAGTCATTCTAATCCACCATTGCCTTTACCTCCACCCTTTCTACCTCCTCAATTGCCTGCTCAACCTATGCCTAATACTAACAATAAAACACCAGTGCAAGTGATTTGTGTAACAAACCCACCTTTACCATTTTAGTACCAGTCTATTCCGGTTGGGGTTCATGATATCCAGTTAAGATCAAGAAGGACCGTAACATAAAAAAATCAGAACCGACCCACAGTGATTGTTGAAGAGAAAGGGGAAGAGGAAACTCCTAACCATTCTCTGAAAGCAGTCACCAAATTTCCCTTACCCTTTGGATCCTTGCCACCTTATTCCAACTAGCCTCCCTTCCGAGAGAGGCTAGTTATGCAAAGAAGTGAGCCTATTTTTGAGAGTAGCTTGGCATCAGAGCTTCAAAATCTTCTCATTAAGATACCTTTGCTTCAAGCCATCAAAGAGATCCCTATTTGTACTAAGGTTATTAAGGAACTCTGTCTCAAGAAACCTAGGAGGAAGAAATTGGAACCCCAAACCATTCAATTTGTTGGTAGGGCAGCAGAGTTAATGACAAGATGTGTATCTATGGAAAAAAATATTGACCCTAGAAACACTATTGTCTCAGTTTAGATTGGTAATGTCCTTGTCTCTAATGTTCTTATAGACATAGGGGCATCCATTAATGTCATGACTAAGCAAACCATGGATCAGCTTCAATTAACCCACCTTCGCCCTACTCCCACTATGCTTGAATTAGCAGATATATCTAAAATTAAGCCAGAAGGAGTATTGGATGATGTGATCATTTCATTAGATTCTTGAGAATATCCTACTGATTTCATTATGCTTCAGCCAAGGAACCTAGTAGGAGGACACCCTTTGATCTTGGGTCCACCATGGCTTGCTACCATTGATGCATATATTGGATGTCATTCTAGTGATATGTATATTTCACATGGAGACTCTAGGAAGAAAGTTACCCTATATCCCCCTGCCAGATCCATTTAGGACCTTTGAGATACTTTATGGCTAGATCAATGTAGTGATGGTGAGACTTAGCCCATCTCCCTTATCCATCATTATATTGGGTCCTCACAAGAAGATGAGATTCAAGACTTCCTAAATAATCTAGACACTATGCCTAATTTTGAGCCCTTGAGCCAAATTTTAAGCCTAGATTTTCAAGAAGATCATGATCTTCATTCTTCTACACCACTGCATTTGACCACTCCCTTGAGTACTCCCCAGCCTAATACTACTATTGTTGAGATTAGCCCTAGTAAATCCTTGTATATTAGTTTAGATTTGGACAAATCTCACCAAGAGCAGCTTGTGAATTTGTTGTGAAACCATCTTAGTTCCTTTGCACGGGGTTATGAAGATATGAAGGGTACCCCTCCTGAGACCTGTACACATCATATCTATATTCAAGAAGGAGCCCGACCTGTCCAACAACCCCAAAGGCGAATGAATCTAGCTCTAAGTGATATTGTGAAAGAAGAAGTACAAAAACTCTTGGATGCCGGTTTTATCTATCCTATTTCTGACAGTCAGTGAGTCTCTCCATTAGTGCTATTACCTAAGAAGGATGGAAGATGGCATATTTGTATTGATTATCAAGAATTAAACATAGCCACTCTCAAAGATTATTTCCCTCTCCCATTCATTGACTAGGTGCTTGATAGCCTTGCTATAAAGAAATACTTTTCTTTTCTAGATGGCTTCAGTGGTTATAACTAGATACAGATTGCACCTGAAGATCAGGATAAAACTACTTTTACATGTCCATGGGGTACATTTTCTTATAGAGTGCTTCCCTTTGGCTTATGTAATACCCCAACTACCTTTCAAAGGGCAGCCTTGGCTATTTTTGCTGATTTGGAATTTGTGGAAATTTAAATGGATGACTTTTCTATGTTTGGTGATTATTTTCAGGAAGCTCTTGAAAATTTGGAAAAAGTACTTCTTTAGTGTGAGGAAGCCCATCTTTCTTTGAGTGACAAGAAATGCAGGTTGATGTGCAAAGCAAGGGTGGTACTTGGCCATTTGATTTCCAGTAAAGGTATCCAGGTTAATCCAGCAAAGATTGAAATCATTCTGCATCTTCCTGCACCCAAAACTCAAAGGGAAGTAAGAGGTTTTTTAGGACATGTTGGTTACTATAGAAGATTCATTGAAAATTTTTCTAAGATAGCTACTCCTCTTTTTAGACTTCTAGCTAAGGATAGTGAATTTTCTTGGACTACAACTTGCCAACAGTCTTTTGAAACATTGAAGGAAAAGTTAGTGCAGGCACCAGTTCTGAGAGGTCCTAACTGGTCTCTGCCTTTTCATATTTCCTCTAATGCTTCAGATTTGGCTATTGGCACAGCTCTAGGACAAGAGGAAAATAAGAAATCTTATGCTATTTATTATATTAGTAAAAGTTTGTCTTTTGCTGAGTTAAATTATACAGTTACAGAGAAAGAGTTTTTAGCTGTGATTTTTGTAATTAATAAGTTCAGACACTATATTATAGGATATGAAGTATTTGTACATATTGATCATTCCACAATTAAATATTTGATGAATAAACCTTTAACTAGTGGTAGAGTGACTAGGTGGTTACTATTGTTGTAGGAGTTTAATATTACTATTGTTGATAGACCAGGAAAATCTAATGTTGTAGCAGATTTTCTTTCTAGATTAGATAATCCTGGCGAAACAACTCTTGTTAATGATGATTTTCCAGAAGAACATCTTTTTTCTATGTCAACAGATTCTCTATGGTTTGCTGACATTGTTAATTACTTAGTTACTGGGAAAACACCACCCCACTTGTACACTCGTGAAAAGCGGAATATTATTCAGAAAAGTGTTGCATACTCCTGGATTCAAGGAGATCTCTTTTACACAGGTCTAGATCTGATTATCCGTAGATGTGTAAGAGAGGAGGAAGTGTTTGACATTTTGAAATCTGCTCATGATGAACCTTGTGGAGGCCACTTCACTGATAAGCGGACTACATATAAAGTATTTCGCGCTGGTTACTTTTGGCCTTCCTTGTTTAAGGATGCCAAACAATATGTCAAGTGTTGTGATAGCTGTTAGCGAATGGGCTAGCCTAATCAAACCAATTAAATGCCTTTATTCCCTCAAGTTATGATTGAGCCATTTGAAAAATGGGCTATTGATTTTATAGGGCCAATAAATCCAACATCGTTAAGTAAAAAACATATTTTGGTTTATACAGATTTCGTTACAAAATGGGTGGAAGCTAAAGCTGTTTCTTTTGCAACAAAAACGGTTGTTGTTGATTTTCTTTTTACTCAAATCTTTACTAGATTTGGTGTGCTTAGAGAAATTGTTTCTGACAATGGTCCATAGTTTATTTCTAATCTGGTACAGGGTGTAATGGAGCAATACAAGATCTGGCATAGGAAGTCCACGCCGTATCACCTACAAGAAAATGGCCAGGTGGAATCTACAAACAAAGTGATCGAGTCCATTCTTAGAAAGACAGTTAATATGCATTGAAAATATTGGGCTGAAAGATTACCAGAAGCTTTAGGGGCATACAGAACCACTTGGATAAATAGCATGAGACATACTCCATATGAGCTGGTATATGGAAAACAGGTTCTATTACCAATTGAACTCCAGATCAAAACTTTCAGGACGACAGTCCAGTTAGGACTAGATCTCTCTGAGGCACAACAACAACATCTTCTTCAATTAAATGAGCTAGATGAATTTTGAAGGGATGTTGTTCAGAAAAACATACTAATTCAACAGCAACATAAGAGATGGCATGACAAGTTTATTCAGAAAAAGCAGTTCCAACCAGGTGATTGGGTGCTCCTTTATGATTCTAGATTTAAAATTTTTAAAGGGAAATTCCATACACAGTGGATGGGACCTTATGAAGTGATTTGAGTATTCAAGAATGGAGCAGTTGAAGTTAAACCTATTGATGGACAAGATTCAATATTCTTGGTAAATGGACACAGATTAAAGAAGTACTTTTAGCCACTTACTAAGAAAGATTTTTCACAATAAGTCCAACAACAATTTGGGATGGTAGTGGAAAATGGTAATACCAACTTGTTGGAGACATGAATTTTTCTTCTTCTCAAAAAAAAAAAATATAATAAGAAAGAAATAAAAAATATATATATAAAGAAAAAATCTTTTCCTGTAATTATGAAAATCAGTTTGCTGACATGATTATAGAAGGATCAACCTGAAAACTAGCTTGCTGGCAGGAAGATCAAAAATTGCTAATAAAAAGAAAATGTTGCTTGATCTTTGGATGTGCCAAGCTACCACCAAGTAGAAGCAGGTTCATTAGAACCAACCTTTATACAGTTGGGGTAATTAGCATGCATACTTTTATTCAAGTAACACTTAATTTTTGTTGTAGTTATTTTTCTTGCACTAGTGCAGACAGATTTTCCAGAAAATTTTCTGTATTTCTTCATATTCCACTTTCGTAATACTCCCTCAGTTTTCTTCTTTGATCCCAGAATAGTGACCTTCCCACATTCTTCTAAATTTACCCTGTCCGCTTCGAGGAAATCCCACTTTAACCTTGAATTTTCTTCCCTATCCCAATTCTATTTATTCACTCTTTTGGTACTTTCCTGGAATCCATATAATATAATTCCTTCCGATTCTAAAAATTCCCCTTTCCCACTCCTTTATTCCCTTAAGAGTTTATTGCAGGATCTTGCATACGAAGAACAAAAGGATGTGCTTTGAAACATCAGAAAAGGTGAAGCAAACTTCAGAACAAATTTGAGGAAATCATGTGAAATCCAACCTATATTTTAATTCTCTATCTTAATATTATGCTTGCACTAGTGTGAGCATGTTGTCCTATGCGATAAGATGAGTAGAAAAGTACCATCAGAATGATATGATTTAAGCAGTACAAAGATCAGTACGAGCATGCACTTCATCGACAACATAGTACAAGTTATCATTTGACATAAGAAAATGGTAATTATGGAATATTATGTGATGTTTTTTCATGTCATCAATGAGTATTTATGCTATTATCCTACCTAGGAGGAAATTAGTTAAAAGTACAATGTTTTTAAGTAGAAACCATGATCTTTTTCTAATGAAAGCTAAGTCTTTTTTGTAATTATGAAGAAATGTAAGAAGTGTTTTAATCATTGCTTGCATATAATCTACCTTGCTCCACCATGATTTGAAACATCTTTCACTCATAATTACCCCACTCCTCCATTTATCCTAAATGTCCCTTCACTGTTATTATCATTGCACTTAACCGTTAAACCACCGCCGCGGGTACCAATTGGGCCTGACCAGAAAATGATGAGTATCTACGGCAAGGAAATCGGAGATACGGTGGATGAACGGTTAGATTTTTATTTATGAAGGCCGATTCCCCAATATTGCATGCAAAGTCTCAGAGCTCAGCTATTCACAGCCGCTAGCAGCAATGCTGCTTGTCCAAAATGAACCCCTACCTCTCAGCAAAATTGAGCAAACTGTCGAATATCGCAACAGTCTTGCACTATTGCGAGAGTCAGGATTTCTACAGTTCCTGCAGAAGTTTGACGGGTATGACAGAGAGGTCGCCCTACAATTTGCAAAAAGTTTTAAGAACGACTAAGGGAGAATTGGGCCGTTAAAATTTAAAGTCACGAGGAAATTTGTAGCAGCAGCAATGGGTTTGGAGAATACAGGAGAAAAGTGGTTCAAAAACCAGAAGCTGGAAAGCAAACACTGGCAGCATTTTGTCAAGGATAAAAAGATAGAGGTGAACTGGAAATGTTGACTCCCGCGCAAAGCCCTGCTGGGTCAATGGCAGGACCTCCTGTTTATTTTACAGAAATTCGTGACCTGTGAAGGGAGATACACTTGCACCCTGGTGTATCACTTTAGAATGCTGCAACACTTTGAAGCAGGCCAACATATTCGTTGGAGGATGAACTTCCCTCACTTCTTGGTCAAAAGCCTGGAGAAAATGGCTAGAAGTGTATAGGATGGAAGGGAAGACCAGGCCGATACACGGTTATACCATCATGGCTTGATCAAGATCTTGGTCCTAAAACAACTGGAGAACGAAGGTATGTCGTGGGAAGAGCTGTTGAAACAGCTGCATGAAGAGTCAGCCGAGGAAAAGAAGACAGAGGCCCCTATTAGTACAAGCAAGGGCCTAAACAGAAGTGAAAAGAGAAGTCCTTCTTGCACTAGTGCGAAAAGGAAGCGGTCAAAGAAATTGATAGAAGAGAAGACCTTGTCTTCCACTAAGGAAACAACTGACACAACTTCTGAAGAAACCCCTTCTAGACAGGCACAGGCCTCGGAGCACGACAATCTATCAGTCCTTGTAGACACGACGAATATTGCAGAAGTTGGGGACAATACTCTGCTGGAAGATTTATCAAAAGGTCCCATAAGAGGAGTAAACTCTCTGATGTAGGTAAAGAACCACAACCCCCATAGGGTATGGAACCCCATCCTGCACCAGTACAAGAAGAAATCCCAGCCTCAGAGGAAGAACAGAAGACAGAAGGATGAGTTGAAGAAAAAGAAGATGCGGGAGAAGGAGAGATAGGAGAGGAAGAACCAGAGGAAGAAGAAGAACCAGAAGAAGAAGAACTGGAGGAAGAAGAAAAACCAGAGGAAGAAGAAGAGGCAGAAGAAGTTGAAAAAGCAAAGGCAAAATTAGAAGAAGAGCAGAAGGAAGGAGACCTAGAAAAAGAGGGACCACAGGAAGAAGAATTCCCTGATATGACCATGGCAGATATGGAAGTCCCTGAAAAGGTGACAGCCCCTGCTGAGACAGAGGGAGGAAAAGAATTGGTGATTCTTGCTGCTCGAATAGCTGAGTTAGAACTCCAAGTGCAAAACTTGGAGCAACTTGTGACCAAAGCATAGGAGGAGAAAGAACAAAGCAGAGAAGAATTAATGGCAGAGCTCAAACAAAAGAAAAGTGAGGTCAGAGTTTGGAAATATCGGGCTGGATGTTGTTTCAGGTGGTTGAAAAAAGTAGCAAAGAAGTTAAGGCACATCAAGAAGAAGAAGGATAAAATAGTGCAACCTAAGGACAACGTGCCAAAACAGGATTGAGTTGGAGTGCTCAGAATTTTGAAGTTTTTTCGCAGAGGTAAAGAGTTGTGTGAGGACACACAACAGCTTAGGGATGGGAGGATGTTAGTTCCCTAATTTGCATCCTTTTTGACCATTTTTCCCTTCCCAAATCATAACTATTTACCCCTGTTTTACTTATATTATGCACCCTCATCTTGTACTAGTGCGAGAACGATGACACATTTTGCACTAACTTCATATTTTACATTTTTTTAATTTAACTTAGCATTTTTTAACTATTTATTACACGATTTCCACTTAGAATTACTTTTGTAACTTATCGTTACCTCCTATATTATTTAATAGTTAAATGCTCACCTTGACCACTGATTTTAAGTGTAGACCAGATCTCACACTAGTGCGAGCACCACAAATCTTTGTAGCAAATCCAGATCTCTTAGATTGCTACCCAATTTTGCACCGCCTTAGCCACGAACAATAGAACATATCTGCAGGCAGTCGAGTCCCAGTTATAACAACAAGTCAATCTGGAGTAGCTGAGATTGGACTTAGGTGGAACGAACAGCTGGAGATAGCCATGACCTGTTCTATTAAAACATCTGATTATGCTGGCTAAGAGCTTATTTTGGAATCAGTTATGTAATCTAGTGTAACGAGAGGTTATTTTGTAATCAGTTATGTATTTTGTTGTAACAAAAGCTTATTCTGCAATCGGTTATGTAACGAGTTAAACGATCCTTTTGGCCTTTGGCCAAGGATCTATATAAGAAGAAATGTAAAAAGGATGAAATGCTTAATGGTTGATAGAATTGTATAGAATAGAGAATAGAACTAGGAAAGCGGTAACAAGCCTGCCTTTTGTTATCACCCAAATCTTGGCTGGATATGTAATCATGCATGTACTTGCTTTGATGATTTAATAAGAAGAGCTTTGCCTTACGCTTTATGAATTTTATTCTTTATGTTTAATAGTTGATGAATCGATTCAGTACTGAGTAGCGTTTCCATTTGAAAGGGAAACGTGTTGGTTGGCTAGGGCCCAGCCAACCCAACATGTTTTCCCTCTTTTTCTGATCTTGTAATCTATGTTTTTGAACTGTCAAGTGTGATTTACTTTACAGCATTTGAATTTCTGTCTGAGTGGAAGCAGATCTGCAGCTTGAAGTAGTTAAATTTCCTTTTCTGCATCTGATTTTGAGTTGGTTTTCCCACCTGGTTCGAGCAGGAGAAATTACCTGCACCAGTGCACATTGGTGTGCTATTCACTTTCTGCACAGTTGGTTTGGTTTTCCCCGCCTGGTTTGAGCAGGAGAAATTACCTGCACTAGTGCACATTGGTGTGCTATTCACTTTTTGCACGATTGGTTTGGTTTTCCCCTGGTTTGAGCAGGAGAACTATTCTTGCACCAGTGCTAGATAGTGTGATGCAGTAAGCCTCTTTAGTTTACTTCTAACAGCTTTCTTGTTTTCGTTAATATTTCATAACATGATAGCTTGAAAATATTGTTTCTTCACTTCTGCAGACATTCATCTTTTTGATATGCAATCTGGTTTCATAACACTTGCAGTAATTAAGCATTGATTTCAAGAATTAAAAAGTTAAAGTGTAAGAAGCTCTGATCAGGTACAAGAACCAGTTTCTTAATACTAGATCTGAGTGCTTTGGACTTGAGAAAGTTCAAAGCCCTTGCACGAAGAAAAGCACTTTTAGTACAAGACATTACTTTACACCTTCTGCATAAATTGTTGTCCCTGCACTAGTGCAAGCAGACTGCACTAGTGCAAGATCGATTCCTGCGAGAAGGACATCTTTACATAAGCCGGTTTGAAGGGGCTCATCCGTTGAAGACTACTAAGGTGTCTTTGCTAAAGAAAACCATTCTCAGTAGTTAATCAATAGTCAGCTAGAGTAATAGCCTTCTTTTATTTCTAAATCTCTTTTGCAAGTACGTTTCTTCTTGTTCCAACCTTAGATTATTTTGATAGTTCGAGTTGCCTTTTTCCTCTTTAGTTTGATTCTACAATTTTTTCCTTTAAAGAAAGTAGGAGTTGATATTAGAAATATTCATACCATCTCTGGCATTGCTTGTGCTTCATCTCTAAGTTTACAAATCCCCGGGTTGACAATTTAAGTGTTGAGGAGTTTACTTAAGTGTAATTCCTACACCCAACAATATCACACGATAATCATTCTTTGAGAAGGCATTGATGCATTTTGGATTACATCATTGAATATTTTCAATCGTGATAACCAATTATTAATATACCTTTGGAACGTGTTTATGAAGAATAATGGATGTGAAGATGAAGAGGACCACTACCTTCCATCATAAAAAGGATGGCCATGTAGAAGTAGTACACCCCACACTTCTCTAGTTGTTGGGAACTTTTAATCATAACCGTTCAAAAGAATGGGATCACCCTACCCCAAATTTCCATGGCAGTGACAGTAATGCACTGCATAAAAACAGTGACACTCCACCTATTAATACATACCTTGGGTATTTGTCGAAGGGTCTATTAGCATTTATAGGCCTAAAACCTAAGGAAAAATGATGAAGGAGGTTGTAACAGAGGTGCAAGAATAAGTTTTGTAAACCACATGAAAAGAAAACATGAACAATTTTTTTATGCAAACCATCAATGCCTTGAGGAGGATAGTACAAACTATATATTTACCTTTAAAATGAATTTTCCAAAACCATTGGAAACAAATATCTATCCACTAAAATATGGTACACACACTATCATTAAGGAGATCCAAGAGAATGCCATTAAGTTAGATCTACAGACATACATGGGTACTTGTCTAATCTTTAATGTAGATAACATGAAACTCTATGAACACTTCATTTTTTATGATGATGATGAAGAAACATCCATCACTCATTCTCTTGAAGAGTTCTTTGTATAGGTTATCACAAAACTTGATAACCATGCTATTCTTTAGTGGAAGACAAAAACTTTTGAAGAAGGGACCCTTGAATTTGATCATATTAAGCTAAAAAAGTAATTTCCTCAAACTAGTAAGTGGTACACCTTAAATAAGATCCAAATCAAGTTTTCTTAATTAGTATGGAAATTGCTTGGCACCAATAACCCTTGGGTAGGGAGGTTTGGTCCATCATTAAGAGAAGGATGGACCACAGGGTAGACCGTTGGGTCTTCACCTTGTTGACCAATATCTTACCATGTTCATTGATAATATGTATTTAAAAATTGTAAAAAATAAAATTAATATACTATAGATATTAGAAAGATGTGGAGTAGGGAAAGAGAGATTTATGCATATTATGGAGTATAAAAATATAAAATTTTATGAAATTATAAGATATCTAATTTTTAATATACCATAAAGATAAACTAGATGATGATGGCTTACAAAAAAAATATGTATTAGTCTTAATTATATCGATTCCTAAACAATAATAAAAATCATACTTTATATAAAAATAATAACTATGTACAAAAGCCTACAAAGTTCACCGTTAAAAAACCTTTATTCAAGTCCATTGATATGCCACTTAATGAAAAAGCGAATGATATATGCTTGAAAACCAAATATCACAACTATTCATCAGCCTTATAAATCACAAATGAACACAATAAGTGAAAACAATTCGCTCATTCTATTTCCTTCCATTAAAATATTATAAACAATCCTTCCATATATTGGAAATTGATTGTTTCCTAAACTCGTTCATTAAGCTAGGTTGCTTCACATTGGTAATCTTGACATTAAAGTTTTCTTGGCAAATGTTATACCTATTTTGTAATGTATTAATTTTCTTTTATTAGTTTATCATCATAAACAATCATAATCAATTCGTTGTTTATGAATCAAATTCCTTTTCCTATATAGTTATTATATATAGACTTTGGTTTACATCAAAACTTCTGATATTCATACACATGGCATTCGTTATAACAAACATCAAAGTCTAAACAACCTAGTGCATCAAGGTTAATATAATAGTTCACGTCTGTTTACCTAATTCTGTGGGCAAAGATGACATCAAACACCTAAAAAATAAACTCCTCGGTTTTGATAGTGAACTCCTAATTCAATTAGGATTTGAACACCTCTTTAAACAAGCCGGGATTGTGTTACATCACAGGGGGCTAATCAAACAAAACTTGCAGCCTTTAGTCATTGTTGCCTCCGTGTTCGCTACATGAAAACCAGATGCAATCTCACGTAACACATCCCACGCTTTTCATAAATCAGACATCATCAATACCGAGAATGCGCTGTCAAACCTCAACATTCTCCAATTGCATGATTCTGGGTAATCATGTATCTAGAAACCCTCAACTTTCTTGAGTACTATTCCTAAGGTTTCTTGAATACTATTCCTACTATTCCTAATAAGGTCCAAAAAAATTTAGAAGCCCCATGTTTTTTGAAAACTCAACAGCTTTCACTATCGAGCTGAATCAGCTCCACCTAATTACGTGCCATTAAAGTTGGTTCATTTTCTGCAATGCAATACGTGCTTGCAAATAAATTAGTATGACGTCAATGGAGGTGTCGTGCAATTTCATTTTATTCACACAGGAATGGAACAAAGTCCAACATATTCGTTCACTTTAAACACGCAAGTTCCGAAATTTTAGACCTATTGCTCCATAGATGCTCGGAATCTCAGCAATTATTCCAGTTGAACGTGAATGTGAGTCATCACCATTGACCTCTGGAACCGAAATCGCAGAAAGAGACGCACTGTACGGGGATAACTGGACATAATTGCAGATAAAGCGATCACATCAACCCACCAAAAGTGAAGAACGTCCCCCAACAAATCTCTCGTTATGCTCAACTTCATCCTTATCATCTTTGAATAGAGTGAATTTTTTTGGATGTTTGTTTAGGTAGAAATAGAATTTTCTATACTTTGAGTGGATAAAGGCTTGGAAAATAATTGGAAATAATTGGAAACATCGTTTTTTCGGATAAAATATTTGTAAATCTAGCGCAGATTGAGTAAAATCGATGAAACTAAGATGAGATAAAAAATCTATTTCGTCAAATTTTTGTTTGAAAAAATTACTATTTCTACGAAGTTAGGTTAACCTATCCCCTTTTGCTGAGATGGATGCAATCGATTCCCGGAATATGAAGCATCTGGTGAAGTTATTACTGGTAGTTTGAGGGAGCAACCACTAATCATGAACTATAAATATCTCCGAGCTTGAGGCTCTCGTACATGGCTGTGTTTCTTCTCTATTGCAGATATAGATTTCTGGAAGTTGTCAAGAAGAACAAGAACAGAAAAAACTTGATGTTTATGAGGATTTTGATCAGGGTGCTTTAGAATTTTTATCAGGGTGCTTGAGGATTTTGATCATTTCGAATTGGCACAATGTAGGTCGTGTCATATAGATGTTTAAAAGTGGGATCTTGAAGAAAAATATTAAAAGAAAGATCTTGGGTGCGCCTGGATAGAAGTAATTTTATGTTTGGCAGTTTCATATTGAAGAAGCACTATCATATTTACATGCTGTTTAGTGAGGCCATGGAAGAGTTTAGTGAAGAGGATATATGGGGTGGTTTTAATGATGCCGAAACCAAGGAGCTTGGCTTAGGGGAAAACCGCTATAGCGTCGTTGCAGTATGCAGATCGAGGGGATCAAAGCTGGAAGGGAATAGTAATACTAGCAAGAGATCAGTGAGAATTCCTAGGAGGGAGCCTTGCCATGAAGAGAACAGTAAAAGGATATTGAGGTATCGGTCTACACCTGTGAATATCCCCGACTGTTCTCAAATGGTATGGAAAGAAAGGAAGAATGAGATCAATGGTTGGAGAAGAAGTCATGAGAGAGTTGATGATTATGGAAATGAAGACGGTGATGGTAGGGATTTTGAATGGATCCCACCTCATGAGCTCGTTGCCAGGCAGCTTGCCCAGAGCGAAATACCTGAAATGTCAGTGTATGAAGGCATTGGAAGAACACTCAAAGGCAGAGATCTCAGCCAGGTTCGAACTGCTGTCTTGACGAGGACTGGTTTTATCGAATGAAATTCATTCTGAGAGAGAACAAGGTCTATGTATTCCGAATTCCAAAACATAGATCTAAATTCCTGGTTCATGGATTTGTTATGGATCACTTTGCAATTCAAATCAATAAATTTTTTATTTTACTTGGTGCTTTCTAACAGTTCCACGCATCGAAAATTTTGCCACTGGCTCTATCTTCATGTTGTCGAAAACATAGCAGAGAATGTAAATATTAATTTGTTCTTTTATCCTCTATACAAGGTGTCAAGAGTAATGGATCACTTGGCAATTGAAATCAATGAAAGTTTCATTTTCACATGGTGCGTTGTCAAAGGTCCACTCACGATCTGTTCTGAAAAAGATAGCAGAGTTTGTACCAACTATTCTTTCTTTTATAAGTATAATACGGCTTGCACTAAAACTGTCACACGGTAAGAAATTGAAGAAGCATCGCAAACATCGCATCTATTCAGTTATGAAAGTTATCGTTGAAGGTATGATTTATGAACCAAAATGTGAAGTATTTGGGGACATTGGGGGATATTTATATATTTATTAGATTTGAAATATTTGTTTTACTAATTAATTTTTTTATCTAAATTTATAATTAAATACGTTATATATATGGTATAGTTTTAAGTTTTTTTCATAAATTTTAATATTAATTAATAAGTTTGTCAAATTAAATTAAATTTGAAATTTCATTTATAAATTTAATTATAATTATTGAATTAGTTGACAATTTTTTTTATTTTATTTTTAACGAACATCGCAAAACTATGAAAACTAAATTTATTAGTAAATTGTGTTTTTTTGAACTAAAAATACTATAAAATCTCTATTTTGACTCATTAGTGTGTCTCAAGTTTTCATCTTAAAGTTCCCATCTTATCCAAAAGTCTATAATATTTGGTAAGAATAGCTTTATTTACCTAAGGATTACCTAATGCCCCAAATATTATTAACCAAAACTATCTCCACTTAAAAATGTTTCACATTCATCCTAACTGTAACCAATATCCACCATATTTTAGAAGACCATCAATTTTTGGCAATCCAAAAATATATGAGGAAAAACAATTGAAATACCAAGAAATGAAAACTAGACCACTAAAATGATTATTGTAACCAATTTGGATACAACCATAGAATATATCTACTCTTTTGCAATATACACATATTCTATTATACCATAATAAATGAAAATTGGACCACTAAAATGATTATTGTAGCGAATCTAGACACAGCATTAGAATCATAGAATGTATTTACTTTTTTGCAATATGCACATATTTTACTATAGCATAATAACATATATAAATTTGTTGTAGAGGATATTTTAAATCAAACAAGTATTTAATGGAATAGAAAAACTTTGTAATGAGGATAAACCACATTAGTTGGTTGGAAATGTCAATGAAATCTTAAGAATGTGATTAATCCAAAAGACATTTATCTACATTATGAATCATAAAAATCTCAAATCTAACATTGTAATAACTAATAAAATACTAGTTTATATCTATTAACTACATCAAAATTTTATTAATTTATGAATGGAAAGAATAAAGAAACATTACATACTTCAAGAAAAATCGTCATAGACCAATGTCTAATATTATTAATTTAGTTGTTTAAAAAAAACTATTAAAATATATAATATACATATTTGGTTGAAATGAAAAACGTCGTCTTACCCAATATAATATTGATTTTTATATAACCACCATGAAACAAGTTATTATGAGTAGAATGAATAAGCTATGAAATAATTTGATATTCAAAACACTATGTCTTTAACATATTCATAATATTTGAACGTAGTAAAATAATGATTCAAAATCTTAATATATGTATTACTAATGTAAATTTGAATAAAGTTTTAATAAAATCAATCAAATACTTAATTAAATGTAAATATCATATTATAAAGAATAAACTAATATTTTACACATTAATTATTTGGCAACATGACATTATTAGGGGTTTAAAAAAATAAAATAAAAAACATAACTGATTTTAAAATAAATAATTTTGAAGAGAAGAAAATGTTTAAAAGTAATTACAAATTTTATCCCGAAAGAAAAAAAACTAGTTGGTTTTTTTTTCCTTTATCCACCATGTAAAAATATGTTTTTACAAGTGAATTGAAAAACTACAGAACATTATAAAATTAAAAAAACATAGATTTCAATAAATTAACAATAATATTATTAAGATTGATGAGCCTCATAAATGTGTAATTATATGGGCTCACTTTACCTCCTAACCTAGTCAAGTCAACCATTCTCTTAGCATATTCTATGATTTTCTGATTATATTTATGCTTATAGAGTGAGTTGAGCTAGTTATGATGCCATGTGGTCTAATATGTGTTTAATGCAGATTATTATTGAATTTTGAGGTCAAAGTCAAGGATCTAGTGGACAAATGGCATCAATAACTCGAAGTGGACAAAGGAGAGGACTTATAGGAGGGAATCCCCCTCATTTATTACTCCTCACTTCGAATTCCCCTTCATTCAGCTCAGAGTACAAGCATCCAAGTCATGCACTAGAAGGCAGCCGAGCAAGTGGAGGATGACTGATAATTATCTTCAATTTTGGGAGCCAAGCCTCCCTGATTTTAAGGAAGCTATTGGTAGCTTCATTTGTATAAGTAGAGAGGCCTAGGGCCTCACTAGGGTCGGATTTTTGTTCTACTTTTGCTTATGTAAACTCTGCTCAACTTCGAGCTTATTATTTTGATAGTTTCATGTAATCTTGTTATTGTTTTGGAAATAAAGATGGAATCATTTTTGAATTAGCACTGAGTTACCTCAGAGGGCTAAAGCTCTTGGGTCAGGGCCCAATCTAAGTAGCCAAGCTCCTCTTTACTTGTATTTGTATGTTTTATTTTAGTTGTATATTAGATTAATGTTAGATCTAATTATTTTATGGTTAAGAATAGGTTGCTTTTGATGATTCGGTAGTTTGCTTCCATTTGTGCTTTCTATAGCAGGTTAAGTAGTGATAAAGAAAATATTCAAAAGGCTAGCAACAATGCCTTGGCCTCTCTTCCTCCCTTTGGGACCATGATCTGAGGCAAAGACCCTCACACAGATTTTCCTCATTCATATGACTTCTATTGTTTGCACTCTTTTTAGTTGGTTAATAGCCTAGTTTGCCTTGCTTCAGAACCTCTTCATCATGCTCACTTCTTTATTTACCATAGTCTTCTTCCATTCTTTCCTTTCTTGCAACAATTATCAACATTTCCTTTCATAGATCACAGTTTAGATTAGTTTGATGCAAAACTCTGTTTTTCTAGATTCACTTGTTTCATTGCTTGGTTAATCTCACTAGTTGATTGTCAGTTGTTCATGCAGCAAATATCTTCTAGCAGCAAGCCAGCCTATCAGCCATTCCATCCTCCATCTGATCCATGCCCTATAGGTCGCCCAAGTCTCCCCTCAATTCCACCTTGGTTTCCTGCATTTTCCATAGAATTCCTTCCTCTCTCCCTGAGCAAATGCAGTCATTATTCTCTCTCCTAATTATTTTTGGTAGACCCTAGGTGCCCTAACACTTCATTCCAACCCTCATCCACCTTTTCCACCCACTCTCACACCCTCAAAATAGCCAAAACTACTCTCGGCCTCCTCCTGCACGCCTCCTATAGAACGTTGTTTTTCCTCCTGTAGATTTCCTGTGTCCTCCTGTAGATTTTCCTGTAGGCTTTATTTTGAAGGACGAATGTGAGAAAAGCCTCTAGAAGGCCACTTGAGACCTCCTAGGACCCATCCACACCATCCTACATCCTCTCAAGTCCCAAAATCGCTCTTCAACACCACCTATTCGCTGCCACATTCACAAACAATAAATCACATACATGTCAAATTCACATGAAAATACCAAAAAATCCAAAAAGATGTTTTTTGCTCATTTACTTCCAGAAATGGCTTAGTTACATGTTATTTACTTCTTTAAATCGATAGATGGACTTCTTTTCATGGTTTTCATAGTGCTTTCCACAAAAGTAGGATTAGTTGGTTAAGTAGGATTTACTTGGTTTGCTTTACATTTTAGTCTTTCTCCTTTCTATAGTTAGAGTAGTATCTGTAGAGTAGTCTTTCTTTCCTTTCATCATATATAGAACTTCTTCTGGAATGCATAGAAGTTGGCTTGAGTTCCTAGTGACCTTGCGCTGGCTGACCAAGTGACAACCTGCAGTAAGAACTAGTACTTGTGCATATAGCACTATTGCTTTCAAGTTTCTTACAAACTACTGGGTTGATAAGAGTAAAGAAGGCAGCCCAGGAGTTGCAACATTATTGCTGCAATACTGGCGCTCGCCATCTTTTTGGTGCCATTGCCAAGGAAGCTGTTAGCACCTAAATCTGCCTTAGGCTGAAGGAAGGAAAAATTCAGAGTAACCACAAACCACGCTCAGTCTGGTAGCTAGCCCTACCAGAACAGGAGAGGGCTCTCTCTGGGTCACACTTAGGAAAATAAACAATAGGGTCTGAGATGACTGAAAAATGGATACTGATTTTAGGCTAGGTAAATAAATATGATGGAGATGTTTTGAAGAATGACTGAGTTTTCTGGGATGTGTGGGACCAAGGAACAGCATGAGCAGAGAATTTAACTCAAAGACGCAGGTTGTTTCGTGAGGCAAGACAAGTGGAAATTCTAGCAATTAGAGTTGAAAATATGTGAAGTGGAGAGATTGTTTGAGAGTGTGAAAAGGGCATAAATACATGAATCCTTTTCAACAGAAGAAAACATAGAACGTGAAAACTATCCCAAGGCAGAGCAGTGCAATGAATTCTACCTTTTTTACTTAGAAAGCTTTCATTGGAAATGAATGTAAATGAAAATATGAAACATAACGAAATACATATGAAACATAAAGAAGATACATTTTCTAAACTCACACCACAGGAATCTCATGAACCAGAGCTGCAATCTTTCATTAATTCTCTGTCAAAATGTACAGTGAGTGATTGGGTTTTTCTCCCACAGTTCCTAGAAATGTCAACCAACCCTTTGCAAATGGTTCGCATACAATAAATAGACTATGCCATGAGGAAATAGAACGACCAAGAGTTGGGGAGTTTTTCAAATCATTACAAAGAGGAAGTGGAAAGCCAACCATTAGTTACAGGTGCAGTGTTACAAAAATGACAAATGGCTTGGCTAATTGCTTGCCTTCCTTTGCCACTTGGATAGGAGCCCACCTTTAGTGAAAATGATTTTTAAACATTTCCTTAGTTGCCAAGAAAAATATAGTTTAAATGAGCGAGCCCACTTGGAGAATGTCGCGAATCAAAATTTCGCGAAGCGGGCGCGATTTTGGCCTTTTTCTCTATATGCGCCGCGCCCAAATCTATACGCGCCGTGCCACATTGGAGGCAATTTTGAGGTACCTGCTGGAGTCCAAATTATGCCCAAGTGTGCTTGTGGGAAAGCCTGGCCTGTCTACTTTCCAACCCAAGTGGAATCTCTGAATTTGGTGCTTATTGTCCCCTCTAAAACTTCATTCTCCCAAGACTGCTTCCTGTGTGTCAAAATAGGGGCAGAGAAGTCATTTTTTGAGTGTTTTTGACCTCCTGGGGACTCAAAACTTGCCCAAACTTCTTTTCCAAGCACCAGCAGTCATGATTTTTCATGTTGAATCCAAAAATGCAAACAATTTGTGATTTGGAGCTCCAAATCCTAAGCGTCGTGCTGCATAGGGAGAAAAAACCTGTGTTGTGACCAAAAATTTTCCATGTGACCAAAATTGCCCCAAATTTCTTGAAATTTGGGCTGGAGCTTCCTTATCAAGTGCTATACTATGCCAAAGAGGCTTTAGCCAATATCTAAAGTCGATCGAGCTCCCTTTGCCTCTTTTGCTTCTTGATTGCCTTCCTCAATTTCGCCTTCAAATTCCTAATTCAGGCCTTGCATACTTTGTTTCGCGCCATGTAGTGGAAAGCCATGTGTCTCAGCAATGCATGGTCCTTGCCATCCTTGTCCAGCAACCTCTCCAAGTGCATGTTAACTCTCTCGAGATTGGCCTCCCGATCCTCATTAATCTCTTGCTCCAATGACATGAGCTCAACTCTTCTCCTTTGTGCATCTTGGTGATGCTCATGAATGTTTTGTAGCTCCATGATCGCTTGTTGATCCTCTAGTTGTTTGTTCCTCTGCTCCAGATATTTCATGTTCCATTTGGCTCTTTCCAAATCAATGGAAAAGGCTTGAATCTCTGCTTGCTTCTCCTGGATGATCTCTTTAAGCTGTGCACTTGTTGGTTCTGTATCTGTATCATCATGAAGGAGAACGAATTCGGTCTCTTGTTCACCTGATGGCTCACCTGAAGGCCCCTCATCATGCATTGGCTCCTTACCTCTGTCCCGTACATGTAGTGTTGATGTCGGAAGCGAGGCCCCTTCCACCCCAGGTGGAGATAACACTCACTTTGCTGCTGTAAACAAATGTCTAGCACCCCTCTGATATGTGATGAAAACCGGCACACTAGTAGTCTCATGGCGCTCATACCGATGAGAAGGTTGACCCTCATGCTTAACCTCTGATAATGCCTGTGAAGTGCTGAAGAGGTCAGGGGAGATGAAATCATCCCAAGTAATGCCCTGCAATCCCAGCTGATGAACCACCAAAATCTTAATAAGAGCAAAGTGATAAACACTGTTAAGTTGTTGCTGAGGGGTCTTATGCTGCATGAAGGTGTTCATCCTCTGTATGTTCCTGCAAATGAAAAATGGTATTTTCATCATCCGTACCCTGGTAAAGTGCATGAGCAACATGATGTGATAGGCATATAGACGAGAGAACCTCCCCTCACAGCTGAAGTACTTCATGATCAACTTCATGAGTGGAGCATATTAATCTTTCAAATATCTGAATGGAAAGACTCTTGTGAGCTGCCTCAAACAATTGGCCTTAATGTAAGGCTCATAATGCTGCCGATCAACTTTATGTTTCTTGTGCCATGGTTCTCCAACATTCGGTATACTGGTTGCTAATGAGACAGTTTCGGGTGTCAGTGTGAAGGTGACCCTGGTCAACATAGAGTGATCTCCATGTAGGTGAAGCACAAAAAGACGGGCCAACTCATGATGAACTCGAACATTAGCCACTCTTTGACAAAACTCAAAACTTGATAGATGCTAGAAACATGACATAGCAAGAGGGCATGCCTGCAATTTTGTGAGGGTGGTTGGCTCATCCCTAACATGTTTTCCACTTTTATGATGTCTCCAGGGAGCCTGTTCTTCCGAGGATGAATCACTTTGTGTTTCCATCTCATACTCCGATGAATGCTCAGATGCCATGACTGTTGTATGTGTACTGTGCTTGGACTACCTCTTGATGATGGTATGAAACTAGGTGTTTTTGTGATATCTGCCACCAAGGGGAACAATGCAAAAAGGGAGTGTTAGGAAGGGGAATAATATGATGGGAATCGGGGTTATGGGGGAAAATTTTGTTTAGGGATATGTAGGAGGGTTTGGGGATTATAGGGTAGGGTTTTGGGGTTTACATTGACCAATGAGTGGAGGGATAGGGAATATGGGTTTAGTAATGTTTTAGGGTAGGGAAAATAGGGAAAAATGGGATAGGGGGGAAGGGGACAATGGAGACGAGTGAAAAAGCGAGAGGTGAAAGAGGAGCCTTGGAAACAATACCACAATTTTGCAACCCTAGCAATAGCTTTGGTGATTTCAAGTGGTAGGGTTTAGGTGTCTTTTATTGCAATTATACATAGCCATGAACCACCATATCTTCACAAAATTTGATGAGCAAGCCAAGAGATAGACCCTACCTGGCAATTGGAAGGGTTTCAAAGAGATTTTTTGCAAGTTTGGCACAAATTCGAGCCTCTGTGGGTGTGCGCCGTGCAACAAACCCAGTGCGCCGCACTCGGTATATGTGTCTCTCCTGTTGTAATTTTACACTGCGGGGTCACGTTCTGTGCACTGTGCTCCCTATGTGCGCCGCGCTACTCTGTGTGTGCGCCGCGGTCCTGAAACTGACCCCAAACTTACACCAAATGCGTGCTTGTGCCCTCAATCCCTTTGCTATGTTTCTCTATGACCTTGGTGTGCACAATGATTTGGTTGCTTGTGGAAACTTGTATATAAAGACCTTGGAGTAATAGGTTTAATTTTTGCTTCTTCAAAACCAACTTTAATAATGTTTCATTTTGACACTTTTCACTGATTTAATGCAACACTGAATTTCACTTTTCCCTTCGAATTTTTAGCTAAAATGATGAAAATTTTTTGGCACTTTTGCAGGGGTCACATAACATGGCACTTGGCCACGGAAACCATGACTGCACCTGAAGAAATCAACTGGAATCTTTTTGAAAATGATCACAAATGACACATTGTTTGACTTTTCTTCAAAATTTTTGAAGAACAGTCGTAATCTGTCAACATGACGATGAAAATCTCTGAATCATAACTTTGTAAGGGCCTCCCTCTGGCCTGCATGGCTTTATTGGACATGTTTGAAGACGGAGGACTGACAAGACCGACTCTAAAATTGGCTCCAATGGGGGATGGTAGCTCCTTGGAGGTGCCAAGAATAGCAAATCTCTGGAAGAGCTGACAGTTCCTTCATCCATTGGGCTATGGAGTCATCATTTCGACAAACGACATGCAACTCTTGAATCCTTTATTGACTCGGACTGACTCAAATATGGACTTAAAATGACTCAAAAACTGACTAAACAAACTCAAACCAAAACTGAAATAAAATGGTATTTACAGTGACAATGGAAGCAGTAGAAATAACTCAGAAGTGGTACCGCTTGAGTAGCCGACCATTGATCGGCCCTCCTGGACAATCTTCCCCGTTCATTTCCTTCAGAAGAAAGGCATTTTGACCCCGATATGCTGCAATCTTGAAGGGACCTTTCTAGAGATTCTCGAATATACCGTGCTTACCCTTTTCCTCATTCCTTGCATCCCACTTTAGCACTACATCATCTAGCTGAAATTTGTCCACCTTTGCTTTTCTGTCATAAATTTTCTTAATCTTCTCCTGCAACTTGGATGTGTTTTGGGAAACATCTTCTATGGTCTGCTGCAAATGGATCATTTGATTCAATCTTCTCTGCATAGGATCATCTTCACTGCTGGCTTCCTGAAGAAGTTTGACCACTGGGGCTACAAAAGAGGTAGGAAACAAGGCATCAACTCCATACACAAGCTCAAAGGGGGACATACCAATGGATTTCTTCTGACTGACCCGACCTGCCCAAAGTGCATTGACCAACTTCTTATGCCAGATTTTCTTGTTGATTTCCAGCAGCTTCTTAATGATGTTGACCAAAGATTTGTTAGAGGACTCCGCCAATCCATTGCCTTGCGGATGATAAGCAGTTGAGTGACCCAAAATGATGTGATATTTATGAAAAAACTCTACCATCCTTTTTGATTTGAAAGCTTCTGCCTTATCAGTGATTAACTTATTTGGGCAACCAAAGCGAGACAAGATTTTATTTTCAAGGAATGAAATAATTACCGTATCTGTAGCTTGTCTGGTGGGAATTTCTTCGATCCATTTCGTGAAGTAATCTGTTACCTTGAGAATCCATCGATGCTGACCAGAAGAAGCGGGATGAATTTCACCAATGAAATCCAACACCCATTGCTGAAAAGGGGCACTCACCTCAATGGGATTAAGTGGCAAAGGCCTTTAATTTCTGCCTTCCTTCAAAAATCTGGCATTTATGACAGCTCTTGACAACCTTATACACATCAGCAAACAATGTTGGCCAATAGTATCCTGCTCTCAAAACATTATTTGCTGTTGTTTTCCAGAAAAGGTGACCATCACAATCCCCTTCGTGGAAATCCTCCATGACTTTCTTTGCTTCTTCTTCCACAAACAGTTAAAAAGAACACCACCGGGATCTTTCCAATAAAGTGCAGAATTTAGAATGCAAAACTTGGGAGCCCTTAATTTGAGAGTTTTAGCTTTGTTTCTAGTCAAGTCGGGTGGTGTTGACAAATTTTGAAGCACATATATGATTTCTGAATACCACAGAGAAAGAGAAAACATTTCAGATACCTGAATGGACGAACCTTCCTCATTCTCATCGGACATAGAAGTGATCAGATTTATGTCTAAGGCGTGCAAGTTTGATTCAGCCATTAACTTTGCCAATCCCTGTCCTTTAACCAGCTTTGTGGGCTTTATCTCCACATCATATTCTAACAAAGCTGCAATCCACTTGCCTTATCTTCCTTCTGGATCAGTCTGCACTAAAACATCTTTGACAGCAACATTAGGAACTTAAGCCAAAATATGAGAATGCAGAATGTATACCCGAAAATCTTTCAATGCTTTCACAAGTGCAAGCACTTGCTTCTCAATGATATTGTACTTTAAGGCTGCATCTCTTATAGTTCTGATGAAGAAAGCAATTGGTCTGTCTTGATCATCTCTTTTCTGCGTCAACACCGCTGCCATAGTATGCTCTGAAGCGAATGAGAACAATATAAAATCCTGAGTGTATTCCAGGCTGATTAGAACTGGAGCTGAGGAATGAGCCAATTTGACTAAATTGAAAGATTTTACAGCCTCTTCCGTCCACTTCACTTGGTTGTCCTTCTTAAGAATGTTTGTGATCTCTCTTAGGTGCTTAACAAGATTAGGTACAAAGCGATGTAAAAAATTCATTTTACCATTGAAAGATTGAATCTCCTTCTTATTCCGGGGTAGATCGATTTGTTGAATTTCTTGTACACATGTAGGATCAATACAAATACCATCTTTTGAGATGATGTGCCCAAGTAATTTGCACTCCTCCATGGCAAACAAGCTCTTTTTCAGATTCAGCGATAGACCATATTTTCTACACTTTTGAAAGATAGTTTTTAGATGATACATGTGCTCTTCATCAGATTTGGAAAACACCGTTAGATCATCAAGGTATACAACCAAAAAGACATCCTTCTCATTTGCAAAATCCAAGTCCATGGCCCGCTGAAAGGTGGCACCTGCGTTCTTCAAACAGAAAGGCATTTTAGCGTAATGAAAAGTTCCCCATGGAGTAGTGAATGATGTCTTGTCTTGGTCATCTTCATGGACTAAAATTTGGTTATATCTAGAATAACCATCAAGCAGTGACATACGAGATGCTCCAACTACTCGCTGAAGTATATGATCCATTTTGGGCAGTGGGTAGTTATCTTTCAATGAAACTTTATTGACATTCCTAAAATCAATGCACAAGTGAATTTCACATGTCTTCTTCCGCATGGGCACCAAATTGGAGATCCAATCCAAAAATTTGATGGGAACGATGATTCCTGATTTGTACAACCTGTTTATCTCCTTTTCAATTGATGGCAGCAGTTTTGGATTTAGTCTTCTCAACTTCTGTCTAAAGGGTTTCTGATTAGGCTTGATGGGTATAGTGTGTTGAATGATATTAGTATCATATGTCTTCAAGTCAGAATAATCCCAAGAAAACACGTCAGCAAATGAGGAAAACAAACTGATATATTTGGCTTTCATCTTTTGTGGCAATGCTTTAGATAGTTTTACCATTTTAGGATTAGCAGTTGTTCCGATGTTGACCTCTTCAACACCCTTCTCTGTTGGATGCAATGTTGGTTTGTGGGCTACGTCATCTTGATCAAAAGTTTCTTCTAAAGGTATCAAGCCTTTAGGGATGATGTTGTCCTTTAGCTGCAATACATCCATTTGATTGATCTGCACCTCATCTTTGCCATCATCATTTTCTTCATCAACTGAGGTCTCTTTGAACTTACCTTTGTTTTGCAGAAAATCATCAATCTCCTCATCATCTTGGAAGACCTGCCAATATCTCTGATTGTCAGGGACAATCGGATGATGCTTGACATGGATTTCGAATTTATTACTGGAGTTCATTGGAATCTTCAAACTACTGGCTTCCTTAGCAAGAGCATCAGCAATGTTGTTTTGAACACGAGGCACACATGTCAAGGTATATTCTGAAAATAATTTCAGGATGTCTAGGACTGCATTCTGGTAAGCCTGCATTCGAGGATGCTTTGCTTGATATTCGCCTCTGACCTGCTTAATCACCAACTCAGAGTCGCCATAGACTACAATCCTCTTAGCATTTAGCTTTCTTATAATCTTTAGGCCAGCAATTAGAGCTTCATACTCAGCCTCATTGTTTGAACAATCGAAAGCTAATTTGTAAGATCATACCCGCACATTACTAGGCACTTTGTTCGGGGTGGAGAAAGGACTGTGCACCTAAATACCAATTCCAGCACCATCATTTCCCAATGCATCGTCGAAATCCATGGTCCACAAACCTTCTTCTTCTCCTTCCAAGTGCTGAAATTCTGCTGGCTCTGTTTTTCCTGCTTGCTATCCATTATCTTCAGCTGATTTCTCAGTGGTGTTTCGCTGTTCTCGTCCTTCTTTCTTCAAAACTTCTCTGAAATTTTCTACTATTTCTGGAATGCTTTCTACTTCAACTAACTGACTATCTACATCATTAAAACTATCTGAACATGAAACAAAAGACTCTAGATCTGTATGTACATAATTAATTGGATGATTAATGGGTTTCTCCTTGCTTGTAATCATGTATTTCATTTTTTGTTCCCGATACAGTTTTCTCATCTGACCAAACACCGAAATTGTTGCATAGGAGAAATTAAGTTGTAATGTCCCTTTCAATTTCGCTGCCCAAGACCTGGAAAGAAGCATACCGAACCTGGGAGGTATATCTACTACCACAATACCCATCAAAAAATTCTTCACTAGGATTTGATCCAGACTTACAACCAAGTCTTTGATGAGCCCGATACATCTTACTCTGCTGGAATCAAATGAATAGAGATCATGGTATTTCCGGGTGACATCCAAACCCAGCTTATCCATGATAGCCTTGGGCATGAGATTGTGAGAAGCTCCGGAATCGAACATGGCATTATGTCACGCAAAATCATGCAATCTCAAACTGATATAAAAAGGTGGCACATCATTATCTAGAGACTCATCATTCAATGCTGGTCCAAAAATCATTTCGGGTTGATCATCTTCGACATTCACCATATCAGACATTGGATCACAATTTAAAATTTTAGAAACTTGCCATCTATAACTGTTGTTCTTCATTATTTCAATTAAGGGAATGGATACCTTCAATTTTTAAATTTCATTTTCTAAACTAAAAGCGGAAGTATTTTCTACCTCTTTGACTGGGGCTTCTTTCTTTTCCTTTTCTCTCGATACAATTTGTTGATTTGATTTTTCTGCTGATGGTGAATTACTGCTGTCAGGTCCAAGTTCCTCTTTGCCTTTATTTTGTGCAACTGACGAATCATTCTTTGATGCCGAAACTTCCTTCATCTTCTGAATTAGGTTAACTGGCACATCCCTATTTCTAAGTGAATATTGCCGCTACTGAGCGGACAGAGCATTCATATAGCCTCTTTGATACTCCTCTAATTCTTCTTCCAAAGCTGTGTCACTTGCTAGGATGAAATCTGCGTCTTTATGTGCAGCTAAACTTTCCACATATTCCTCTTCTTCAGTAATGTAAGTAGGCAAATCATCCGGAGTAAAGAAGTGGTTCTCTTCCCCTATTACCTTCCCTTCCTCATCAGAGTCTAGTCCATTCACAAAATTTTGCGGTAGAGGTGTCTGTACTGGCTGCTGTGCTGTTTGATCTTGGGCTCGTTGATCTCTCTGCCTTATCCTATATTATGGCTACTACTGGCCACGGAAGTTATGATTTCTAACTTATGGCTCAAGTTTGTCGAGTTTCACCCTTTCAAGCATCTGCTCTACTTTCTTGAGTAATTGATCCATCGAGGAAGACTCTTCCTTGACTGTGACCTTCTTTTCTGCTTTCGCTCTAGCTCTTTTGGACAACATATTTGCTTCAATGCTGACTGCGATTTTCTACATGTCTTCCATTGTAGCCAGCTCTCTCTCTCTCAGTTGATAAGCCATTTCAGCATCAAAACCATCCGGAAATTTCATCATGGCTAGTCCCACAGGTGCCCTTAGATGATCAGGAATTTCATTATAAACGGAATTGAATCTAATGTAGTAGTCTTGGACCGACTCACCAGCGTTTCGTTTGATCTGCTCATACTCAACAAGAATTTGAAGAGGATTATTTTTCACTTCCTAGCGGTCTAAAAATTGTCTTTGCAGTTTGGCCAAGGTGGCGATACGCGCAACCGAAAAACCTCTGAACCATTTCCTAACTTCACCTGCAAATGTCTGAACAAAGAGTCTCATTAATACATTTTCTTCATCGATCTCATGAAGGTCATAGAAATCTGCCATTCTGTCCACATGTTGGTGAGTGGTAACGTTGTGAGGGGCACCATCAAACAAAGGGATTTTGCTTTGATAATCTGCGGGCATATCATCTAGAACTTAAGGCAGCACAAGAGGTGCAAAACGGGCAGCCATCACTCTTGGTGGATTTGGTCTTGGAGGTGTTGGATGAGTGTGTGCAGTTTATAGGGAATTAACAATTTGAGTTTGAAGCTGTGTCGCAATATAGTTATCAATTGACCGGTTAGCCCTTTCAGTTTCTAGGTCTACAAGAAATTTTGGATTGGGGACAGTATAGTCAAGAGCCCTTTCATATTTGGTCTCAAACAATGATATTTCAAACCGCTCATCAAAGTCAAGCTCTTCAAGACACTCAAATATGTCAAGACACGAATGGGATTTGAACACAGGAGTTATAGAGCTCTCTTGACGAAGGAGTCTTGGAATCAAGTTGGGGTTTTTGTAGATATGGGGAGGATCCGGATTTGGATTGGCTCTGGTATATCATCTCGAAGCCAGCGTGTTATTTTCGAAAAAATCAGAAGGACATGAACAACTTACTCAGCCTATCAAATCCTAAACTTATCATCCGGAAGCTTAGAATTATCAGAAGTATGGGGTGTTCGTAGGTTAAGCCTGTCGTTTAGGCAACAGAGAAGACTAACAAATGAAGAATTTTGTTCCCCAGTATGGTCACCACTGTGTTAGCACCTAAATCTGCCTTAGGTTGAAGGAAGGAAAAATTTAGGGTAACCACAAACCACGCTCAGTCTGGTAGCTAGCCCTACCAGAACAGGAGAGGGCTCTCTCCGGGTCACACTCAGGAAAATAAACAATAGGGTTTGAGATGACTCAAAAATGGATACTGATTTTAGGCTAGGTAAATAAATATGATGGAGATGTTTTGAAGAATGACTGATTTTTCTGGGATGTGTGGGGCAAAGGAACAGCATGAGCAGAGAATTTAACTCAAAGACACAGGTTGTTTCGTGAGGCAAGATAGGTGGAAAGTCTAGCAATTAGAGTTGAAAAAATGTGAGGTGGAGAGATTGTTTGGGAGTGTGAAAAGGGCATAAATACATGAATCCTTTTCAACAGAAGAAAACTTAGAACTTGAAAACTATCCCAAGGCAGAGCAGTGCACTGAATTCTACCTTTTTTACTTAGAAAGATTTCACTGGAAATGAATGTAAATGAAAATATGAAACATAATGAAATACATATGAAACATAAAGAAGATACATTTGCTAAACTCACGCCACAGGAATCTCATGAACCAGAGCTGCAATCTTTCATTAATTCTCTGTCAAAATGTACAGTGAGTGACTGGGTTTTTCTCCCACAGTTCCTAGAAATGTCAACCAACCCTTTGCAAATGGTTTTCATACAATAAATAGAAAATTCCATGAGGAAATCGAACGACCAAGAGTTGGCGATTTTTTCGAATCATTACAAAGTGGAAGTAGAAATCCAACCATTAGTTACAGGTGCATCATTATAGAAATGACAAATGGCTTGGGTGATTGCTCGCCTTCCTTTGCCACTTGGATAGGAGCCCACCTTTAGTGAAAATGCTTTTTAAACATTGCCTTAGTTGTTGATAGAAATATAGTGTAAATGAGCGGGCCCACTTGGAGAAAGTCGCGAATTGAAATTTCGCGAAGCAGGCGCTATTTTGGCCTTTTTCTCTATATGCGTCGCGCCCAAATCTATATGCACCACGCCACTTTGGAGGCAATTGTGAGGTACCTGCTAGAGTCCAAATTATGCCCAAGTGTGCTTGTTAGAAAGCCAAGCCTGTCTACTTTCCAACCCAAGTGGAATTTCTAAATTTGGTTCTCATTTTCACCTCCAAAACTTCATTCTCCCAAGACTGCTTCCTGTGTGTCAAAATAGGGGCAGAGAGGTCATTTTTTGAGTGTTTTTGACATCCTGGGGTCTCAAAACTTGCCCAAACTTCTTTTCCAAGCACCAGAAGTCATGATTTTTCATACTAAATCCAAAAATGCAAACCATTTATGATTTGGAGCTCCCAATCCTTAGCGTCGCGCCAGTGGCGCAGTGCACAGGGAGAAAAAAACCTGTGTTGTGACCAAAAATTTGCCATGTGAGCAAAACTTCCCCAAATTTCTTGAAGTTTTGGTTGGAGCTTCCTTATCAAGTGTTATGCTGGGGAAAAGATGCTTTTGCAAATATCTGAAGTCGATCAAGCTCCCTTTTCCTCTTTTGCTTCTTGATTGCCTTCCTCAATTTCGCCTTCAAATTCCTGATTCGGGCCTTGCATACTTTGTTTCGCGCCATGTAATGGAAAGCCATGTGTCTCAGCAATGCATGGTCCTTGTCGGCCTTGTCCAGCAACCTCTCCAAGTTCATGTTAACTCTCTCGAGATTGGCCTCCCGATCCTCATTAATCTCTTGCTCCAATGATGTGAGCTCAACTATTCTCCTTTGTGCAGCTTGGCGATGCACACGAATGTTTTGTAGCTCCATGATCACTTGCCGATCCTCCAGCTATTTTTTCCTCTACTCCAGATATTTCATGTCCCATTCGGCTCTTACCAAATCAATGGACAAGGCTTGAATGTCTACTTGCTGCTCCTGGATGATCTCTTTAAGCTGTGCACTTGTCGGTTCTGTATCTGTATCATCATGAAGGAGAACGAATTAAGTCTCTCATTCACCTGATGACTCACCTAAAGGCCCCTCATCATGCATTGGCTCCTTACCTCAATCCTGTACATATAGTGTTGATGTCTAAAGCGATTTCCCTTCCACCCCGGGTGGAGATAACACTTGCTTTGCTGCTGCAAACAAATGTCTAGCACCACTCTGATATGTGAGGAAAACCGGCACACTAGCAGTCTCGTGGCGCTCATACCGACGAGAAGGTTCACCCTCATGCTTAACCTCTGATATTACCTGTGAAGTGCTGAAGAGGTCACAGGAGATGAAATCTTCCCAAGTAATGGCTTGCAATCCCAGCTGATGAACCACCAAAATCTTAATAAGAGCAAAGTGATAAACACTGTTAAGTTGCTGCTGAGGGGTCTTGTGCTGCATGAAGGTGTTCATCCTCTGTATGTTCCTGCAAATGAAAAATGGTATGTTCATCATCCGTACCCTAGTAAATTGCATGAGCAACCTGATGTGATAGGCATATAGACGAGAGAACCTCCCCTCATAGCTGAATTACTTCATGATCAACTTCATGAGTGGAGCATATTCATCTTTCAAATATCTGAATGGAAAGACTCTTGTGAGCTGCCTCAAGCAATTGGCCTTAATGTAAGGCTCATAATGCTACCAATCAACTTTTTATTTCTTGTGCCATGGTTCTCCAACATTCAGTATACCGGTTGCTAATGATACAGTTTCAGGTGTTAGTGTGAAGGTGACCCCGGCCAAGATAGAGTGATCTCCATGTAGGTGAAGCACAAAAAGATGGGCCAACTCATGATGAACTCGAAAATTATCCACTCTTTGACAAAACTTAAAACATGATAGATGCTGGAAACATGACATAGCAAGAGGGCATGCCTGCAATTCTGTGAGGGTGGTTGGCTCATCCCTAACATGTTTTCCACTTTTATGATGTCTCTGGGGAGCTTGTTCTTCTGAGGATGAATCACTTTGTGTTTCCATCTCATACTCCGATGAATGCTCAGATGCCATGACTGTTGTATGTGTACTGTGCTTGGGCTGCCCCTTGATGATGGTATGAAACTAGGTGTTGTTGTGATATCTGCCACCAAGGGGAACAATGCAAAAAGGCAGTGTAAGTAAGGGGAATAATATGATGGGAATAGTGGTTATGGGGGGAAATTTTGTTTAGGGATATGTAGGAGGGTTTGGGGATTTTATAGGGTAGGGTTTTGGGGTTTACATTGACCAATGAGTGGAGGGATAGGGAATATGGGTTTAGTAATGTTTTAGGGTAGGGAAAATAGGGAAAAATGGGATAGGGGGGAAGGGAACAATGGAAAGTAGTGAAAAAGCGAGAGGTGGAAGAGGAGCCTTGGCAACAATACCATATTTTTGCAACCCTATCAATAGGTTTGGTGATTTCAAGTGGTAGGGTTTAGGCATTTTTTATTGCAATTATACATAGCCATGAACCACCATATGTTCACAAAATTTGATGAGCAAGCCAAGAGATAGACCCTACCTGGCAATTGGAAGGGTTTCAAAGAGATTTGTTGCAAGTTTGGCACAAATTCGGGCCTCTGTGGGTGTGCACCACGCAGCAAACCTAGTGCGCCGCACTCGGTATATGCATCACGCCCATTGTAATTTTACACTGGGGGTCGTGCTCTGTGCGTTGTGCTCCCTATATGCATTGCACCCCTCTGTGTGTGCACCGCGCTCCTGAAACTGACCCCAAACTTACTCCAAACGTGTGCTTGCGCCCTCAATCACTTTGCTATGTTTCTCTATGACCTTGGTGTGCACAATGATTTGGTTGCTTGTGGAAACTTGTATATAAAGACCTTGGAGTCATAGGTTTAATTTTTGCTTCTTCAAAACCCACTTTAATAATGTTTCATTTTGTCACTTTTCACTGATTTAATGCAACACTGAATTTCACTTTTCCCTTTGAATTTTTAGCTAAAATGATGAAAAATTTTTGGCACTTTTGTAGGGGTTGCATAACATGGCGCTTGGCCAAGGAAACCATGATTGCACCTAAAGAAATCAACTGGAGACATTTTGAAAATTATCACAAATGACACACTGTTTGACTTTTCTTCAAAACAGAGTTTTGAAGATCAGTCGTAATCTGTCAACATGATGATGAAAATCTCTGAATCATAACTTTGTAAGGGCCTCCCTCTGGCCTGCATGGCTTTATTGAATATGTTTGAAGACCAATTTATCTGATCCCTAGACCTAATGAGTGAAAATGACTCTCGTCCATTAAAAGATCAAACATTGACTGTCATGGACTTTAGTGATCCTTGACCAAAGACTTGAGCCAGTAGGTGCCAGACATGAGGGGAACTGACTAACAAGACCTTTTCTGTCAGATTATGGCATGCCCCTAGCGGAATGCAGCTGAGTGAATGGAGCGGGACTCCTAAAAATGAAATGCAGAAAGAGTTTTGATCTCTAATGGAGGACTAACAAGACCGACTCTAACAGAAGCATCAGAGTATTCTGTGATTAATGCTTTCTTCTATTTTCTTCTTGCAACATTCTGCTAATAGTTTGTTTTAGCAAAAGTAGACTAGTCCTTTCTTTTCCTTCATTTCTAAGTTTCCTTGCTTTCCTTTTCAATTCTGCAAATTTCATTTAAGCAAGAGTAGACTAGTCATTCCTCTCCTTCAAGTTTTGCATTTCCTTGCTTTCCTGTTCAGTTCTGCAACTTTCATTTTAGCAAGTTCACTTCATCTAGTTGCAATTTGTTTTGTTCAATCAATTTCAGTTTTGCAGGTACTATTAGTGTGGGGAAAAAAATAAAAACAAACCAAAATATTTCCTTTCATGCCTCGTAGGAATAGAGATAACTCAGGAAAAATTTTGCCCAACACCCCCACTGCTTCACACAACCAATCTTCTATCTTCTTCGGTGGCTGCGATCAAGAAGAACCCTTAGGTGAACAACCATACATATTTGAAGAACCTATAGGGGAAGAAGAAGAAGAAAAAATTCCTTTAGAGCCAATGGCTAAACACATAAATGCTAGGGGGAATGGAGAAAGAATAGAGGGTACCTTTCCCATTCGAGAGACCAATGGGGACACCAATATGAAGAATATAAGCCCTTCTGCCCTACCTCATTTCCATGGCCTGACTACAGAAGATACTAACACCTTTTTGTTTGAGTTTGTTGTTATCTGTTAAACTTATGACTATACAGGAGATGAGCAAATGTTTAAATTGTTCCCTTCTACTCTCAAGGACGTAGGATTGCGCTGGTTCATGGGATTACCTGGAAATAGTATCACAAATTGGTCTTAGATGTAGCAAGCCTTTAACAACAATTATCGAGACTATTGTAGGTCAAAAGATACTAAAGAAGAAATTTTTCGAATGACCATAAGAAGTGATGAGTCCCTGGAGGACTATGAAGAGAGGTTACAACTCAGTTACAAAAGGGTTGGGTGTACAGTTGACCCTCAGTCTCTGAAGCTGGTCCTGCTCAAGGGAATTCAAGAAGATCTTTTAGACACCGTCCATCTACTAGCTGGGGGAGACATCTACCAACTATCCTATGAGGACATAAAGACTATTTTTGGAAACCATTATAGAGCAGCCAGAAAGAATGGTGGGGGGGGGTCAACCCATAGCCAGTACCTCTTCCTCTAGCTCATCCATTAAAGGAGAAATTGGAAACATGCTAGAAGACTTCAAGATTGAGATGTTGCAGACTCTTGCCATGCAAATGGACACCTTGCATATCAAAAGGAAACAAGAGGAAGCAGAGAGGGCTTTGGCCATTTTTTTCCCTAGGTGCACCAGGAGGCATCCTAGGAATGAATGCCCATTGAACTCTATAGAAGCTTTTTCAATCTGTGAAGAAAATAATTCTACGGACAAATGTCCTTCCTTACCCTGACTTAAAGCTATATATCAAGGGGCTGAAGGAGTCATTGAACAGCTATATTACATAAACCAAAGGAGGCCACATGGACCTAGACCATATCAGTAGGGGATGTAAGGGACATCTCAGGCATACTACAACCCCAACCAAGTCACTTCCATACCTTCTTGGACCCCCTTGCTCATCCTTCCTGGTCCACACCTCCTCCTTGGTCCTTCACATCTCCATATCATGGCCAACTAGCTGCCCATTCATTTCAATCCTATGCTCAGCCGCAACCTCAGTGGAATGCATCTCATTAGGGGTGGAGGCCCCAATACAACTCTCCTCCCGCTCTTTTGTGTCCACCACTTTCCCAACCGCAACCATTACCTCTTACTTCACGAAAGCAACCCCAGATGCTTCCCCAGCCAAATCTGAACCTGAACAATAGACAGGCTCAGAAAGTGTATAGTGGGGAACCATCATGCCCAACTTATGTTGTGGAGATTCAGGAAATTAACTTGTGATTTGCGAAAGTTCTCCTAGATAGCCAACCTTCACCTAGGGAAGTTGAGGAATATAAAGAGGAAAGTGAACCTAAAGGAATTCCACCCTTTCTTGAGAGACTATCTGTGACAGTCCAGCCTACTCCAGAAGAAACTGAACTCCTCGGGGAATTGAAACACTTATGTGTGAAAACACCACTTCTCCAAGCCATAAAGGATGTGCCTATCTACAATAGGTTGATAAAAGACAAATGATTTAGACATCCAGGAAGGCACACAAGAGATGCCCCAACCATTAATGTCATAGGGCAACTGTCCGACTTGATGTTGGGGCAGGTAATCTATCCAAAGTATCTGGACCCTAGAAGCCCAGTAGTTAATGTCCACATCAATGGCACCATGATCCGACACACTCTGATTAATCTGGGAGCTACCATTAATGTGATGAAAAATGACACAATGCTCAAACTCAACCTCTAGTGCTCCTTGAGGAAGACCACGACTGTGCTATAGTTAGCAGACCACTCCACTGTGACCCCTAAGGGGATTGTTGAAGATGTGATGGTCTCCATTGATTCTTGGGAGTACCCTCATGATTTCTTAGTTCTCTAGCCAAAGACAAAGCTCACTAGGTATCCTCTCATTCGGGAAGACCCTGGTTGGCTACCACTGATGCCTACATTAGCTGTCGAGCTAGGAACATGACCATAAACAACGGGCATATGTCCAAGAATTTAATCGTATATCCTCCTACCCAACCCTTGCTAGAACATGATTTACCTCTCTAGTTGGAGGAGGAAGATGAGGATGAAGTCTATTTTGCACCACTTTGTGCATTATAAATCGCTATGGGGGGGGGAATCGCCAGATGAGGATGATATGACTGAAAATCTAATTTAGAATCCACATCCCAGTGTATCACCATTAGAGGACATAGTAAGTGAAACCCAAAAAAATCCCTCAACTGATCCCTGTGTGGCCGACTCCACCTCTCTCCATGTTAAGAATATAGAGTTTGGCCCAAAAAGAACCTTGAAAATCAATCCATCCCTATCCACTTCCCAGGAGAAGGAACTGTGTAACTTGCTGAGAAAACACCTAGATGCCTTCGCCTGGAGTTATAAGGAGATGAAGGGAGTGCACCCTTCAGTATGTACTCATCATATATACATCAAGGAGGATTGCAAGCTAGTTAGGCAACCTTAAAGGAGGATGAATCCAACACTTAAAGATATTGTTAAGGAAGAACTACAGAAATTGCTTGATGCAGGATTCATCTATCCCATCTCTGATAGTGAATGGGTCTCTCCTTTGGTGCTAGTGCCAAAGAAAAATGGTAAGTGGATAATCTGTGTCGATTATCGGGAATTGAAAAAAGCCACTAAAAAGGACCATTTACCTTTACCTTTCATAGGTCAAGTGTTAGACGGTCTGGCAAAGAAAACGTTTTTCTCTTTCCTAGATGGGTTTAGCAGGTACAATCAGTTTTAGATCAGCCTAGAAGACCAAGATCAGACCACTTTCACTTACCTTTGGTGTACCTTTGCATATCGAGTCCTTCCTTTTGTTTTGTGTAACGCTCCCGCCACTTTCCAAAGAGTGGTATTGAGTATATTCTCTGAATTAGTTCATGATGCAGTAGAGATGTAAATGGATGACTTTACTTCTTATGGCTCTGACTTTCAGGAAGCCTTATCTAATCTAGGAAAAGTTCTAGACAAGTGTATTGAGATGAAGCTGTCCCTCAGTCCAGAAAAATGTGAATTTCTTATGACTCAAGTCACCGTGCTAGGTCATGCAATATCTCAACAAGGACTGCAGGTGGACCGCAACAAAATTGCCATCATCCAAAAGGTCCCACCTCCTCAAGAAGTGAGAGATGTTAGAAGTTTCCTAGGCTTAGTTGGGTATTACCGGAGATTCATTAAATATTTTAGCAAGCTAGCATCTCCTTTGTTTGGCCTCTTAGGTAAAGATGTGGAGTTTATATGGTCGGAAAACTATCAAGAAGCCCTAGATACCTTGAAGAGCAAGCTGGTGACTGCCCCAATTCTGAGAGGCCCAAACTAGGCCCTACCTTTCCACATTCACAAAGATGCCTCAAACAAAGCAATAGGAGCAGCCTTGGGGCAAATTGATGAAAATTTTCCTTATGCTATATACTTTTTAAGCAAAACTTGTCAAAGGTCGAGTTAAACTATACGGTGACCGAGAGGGAACTCCTAGCTCTCATGCGTTCTTTAAACAAATTCAGACATTATATCACAGGCTGTCAAATCTTTGTGTACATTGATCATTCTGCAATTAGATATTTAATGAACAAACTGGATTTGAATTCTCACATTATTAGATGGTTGCTTTTATTGTAGCAATCTGATTTTACCATTATTGATAAGCTTGGTAAAGAAAATGTTGTTGCTGTATTTTTTTCTAGAGTAAATTTGTCTGCATGTGAAGAAGGAATGGTGGATGACCAAATGCCAGATGAACACCTATTTGCTATCTCAGTACTCTCTCCATGGATTTTTGATATAGCAAACTACTTGGTTTCAACACAGTTTCCACCACACATGTACTCAAAAGAGAAGAGAAAGATCATAAGGAAAAGTGCCCCTTTCACATGGATTGGGGGGAATTTCTTCAAACTTGACCTAGATTATATCTTGAGAAGATGTGTCAGGGAGGAAGAAGTCTTTGACATCCTCTTGACCTGTCATGATGGGCCTTGTGGAGGTCATTTTGTAGCAAAAAGAACCGCCTCCAATATACTGCAAGCAAGATACTACTGGCCCACTCTTCATCAGGATGTGAGGAGATATACCAGCCAATGTAATCAGTGTCAGAGGATGGTGAAACATACTCCAAAGGATGAGATGCCCATGCAACCTCAAGTGACCTTTGAGCCATTTGAGAAGTGGGGCATGGACTTTGAGGGGCCTATCAACCCTCCTTCAAAGCAGAAGCAATACATCATTGTGTGCACCGATTACCTGACAAAGGGGTAGAGACAAAAGCAATCAATGTAGCGACAGAGGAAAAAGTAGCTAAATTTTTTAAAGAGAACATATTCTGCAAGTTCGGGTATCTAAGAGAATTGGTCACGGATCAAGGTAGTCAATTCACTTCCAATCTGATTGAAGGCCTGCTCACATATAATAGAATCAAGCACAGGACTTCAACCCATTACCATCCACAAGGCAATGGGCAGGTGGAGGTCATTAACAAAGCATTGGAAGGGATCCTGACAAAGGTAGTGAGCAGCAGCACAAAAGACTGGGTGGACAAATTAGTTGAGGTCACTTGGGCCTACAACACAACATGGAAGACCACTACAAGGTTCACACCCTATGAGCTGGTGTATGGGAAGAAGGATTTGTTTTCAATAGAATTTGAATTCAATACCCTGAGGATGGTAGCTCAGCTAGACCTAGATCTTAGCCATGCACAGAAAGAAAGATTACTTCAGCTCAGTGGATTGGATGAACATAAAATGCAAGCCCTTCTCCATACAGAGGTAGTTCAACTTCAGAGAAAGATATGGCATGAAAAAAGCATCAAGGAGAAGTAATTCCAAGAGGGAGATTGGGCAGTACTCTATGATTCAAGATACAAGATTTCAAGGTCAAGCTAAGGACAAGATGGCTGGGACCCTACACTATGGTGAAATGTAATGACAATGGTTCAGTTCTGATCAAAACCATTGATGATGAAGCCATCCCCATGCTTGTCAATGGACATCGGTTGAAAGTCTACAAGAAACCCCTCTCCAAGCGAGAGTTCATTGAAGATTTGAGTAAGACAGTGATGATAGTGGAGCATGTATTAGCCTCCACTTCATTCACTCACTGAAGAAAAAGAAAAAATAAAAAATTAAGGACTCAAGTGAAAACCTCCATGAGGCGCTTGAGCCACATCATTGGGTTGAAAACATCTTTTGATGTGGCCCAGTGATGTCAAAAAAAAAAAGAAGAGAAAAATAAGATCCCTAGGTGAAAACCTCCCTTGGAGGCACCCAAGGCAAGCCATTAGGGTGAAAACCTCCCTGAGGCACCATAGTTGTTTTCAAAAAAAAAAAAGAGAAAAAGAAAAATGAATTTCCAGTTGCATTGCAGGTTTGCAGGAGGACTACAGGAAGTAGCATAAGGTGCCAAGGGAGCCCTGAAACCAACACCAGCACCTATCCTACCTTCCCACACCTTTCTCCATCATTCTTGGCATTTTTTTCACCTCACTATGCTTATTTTTCAAAAACTGTGTTTTCTACAGGAGGCTCCTGTAGGAATTACAGAGAACCAGAAATGGATATAAAAGGCAGTTTGAGGGATAGGGAAGCTTCATAAGAAATCTATAAATCCTCCTACAGTCTTCAAACCTCCTTGCCATCATGTCTAAGCCTACATCACACCCCAAGCATCATCCTTCTTCCTGTCCAAGAAAAACACAAAAAAAAATAGTTGTTCAGGAAAAGAAAAAAAACAAAAAAATAAGAAAGGGAACAGCACCATCAACCTCACCTGAAGCCCACCTATTCCCTCTCCATCTCTATCTACATCTCTGGCATCATCCTCACATCTCCAAGCATAGAAAGAAGCTGAAGCTTCAAAGGGAGAAGCAGCTACAGGAGCTCATGTAGAAATTCCTGTAGCTGCTAATCCCATTAAAATCCAACATCAGCAGCAAGAGGGTGTAAATATGAAAGTTGAAGAAGACACCTAAAGATCAGATCCAGCCAAAGAAGAACCTGCACAAGGCACAACCACACATCAGCAAGTAGACATCATGCATTAAAATAAACAAAGGCATGCATCAGAGAGAAAGAGCCACAACCTTCACAACAAATGCATTCGGATCTCAGGTAAGTAACTAATCCGCTCCTCTGTTTTCATTTGTGTAATTAGAAGGCATGCAACAGCAATGAGATGGTTGAGGTTGAATGAGGGAAAGGTGGCCAGTTAACTTGGCCACCTTCATCTAGTTGACTCCACTCATCTGAAGATGTCACCCACACGTGCGCACAGTCAACTCAAGAAATATGTCAAGGACAGGTAGTGGAGGTAGTGTGAACTCTGATGCAATCACGAGGGATGATTACGAGGAGATGGCCATGATGACAAGGCAGGTGGGTACCAATGGTCCAAATATGGCAAATGTACACTTGGCCAACTCACCCTCCATCACCAGAAATATCCATAAAAAGAAATAAGTACTCCTCGCCGAACACTCTCACCACATTTTCCTTCATTCTCTCCTCGAAACTCCGCTCCTGCAATCTCCTCATGCCCCCACAACCTCGTAACCATCGTTCTCCATTGATCTCTCCCATATTCTTGCTCTCAGCATTTTCTACAGGAGCACTTACAAGTTCTACAAGAGAACCTACAACAATTCTATAGGAGGAACAACGGTCTTCTACAGGAGGGCCAGTGAGTTGTTTCGAAGGGAGAAAACATGAGTTTGAGCATGATTCTCGGGCTGAGGAGGTAGGTTCTATGCATACCCCCATTGAATATCAAGATATGCAAGCAGTGGTTTAATTTTGAGGAGGAAATAAAGCCTTTTAGGTGGAGGAAATACATAAAAAAATATCTGCTTATTTCTTAAAAAAACACAGTCTCTCTATTTCTTTGTTTTTCTTCAAAAAATGTTGTCTCCTTCTCCACATTTGGTTTCCCAAAGAAGCATAAACAAAATTATAGGAGGTTTTATGAGGAAGGAGCCCACCAATTCCTCCAGGCTCCATGCACATCCCCAAGTAGTGGACATATTCACAAGAGCAAATTGGATGAACTTTTTGGACAAATTCCGAGGGTTTGATGACGATATTGCTCAAGAATTTGCCCACTCTTTGGTCTCTCACACCAAAACAAATGTCACTCTCACCTTTAGAGGCCTTTCCATGGAGATAATCCCTAAATTTATCAGTAGGGTCACTACCCTTCCTCTTGTATTACCTTGGAGTAAGGATGAGAAACCAATTGGCCAAGCTGCTACGAAAAGCTTTTCCGAAAACAATGAAACCCCTATAAAGGATAAAAATGGCATTAGAAGGGACAGACATGATACCATATCCTTGGGATGAGGTTAGCTACCAAATAATTAAGTATATTTCCTGTGAGGGGAGGTACAGTATTGTCGATGGTTACCACTTTAGAATCCTTCATGAATTAAGGTATGGCATGGACACTCCAGCCCCTCAGAAGCTCAGCATCCACTAATTCCTCCTGTAGTTCTCCATTGACTCCAGTACTAAAGTAAAAACAGGAAATCTAGAGCAGCTAGCTCACCATGGGTTAATCAAAATTTTAGTGGAAGAAACCCTCCATACATTTGTAGTCCTTATAGCATGGGAAATCTTCTGAAACATGATAGCTGAAGATGACATAAATACCCTAACATATGATATCAATCCTACTGGTAGTGAGGAGGAAGAACAACAAGGGGGAGAAGGCGAAGCAATTGGTGATTTAAAAGAACAAGAAGGGAAAAGGGAAGAAACCAAGATAGAGGAGGAGAAAGCTGAAGAAACAGAGTAGGGAGAAACAGAGCAAACAGAGACAAAGAAAGAAACAAAAGGAGGAGAAAAAGGGGTAGAAAAGTTAGAAGTGTCCCTTGAGACTCTAGAAAGAGAGGAAACAACTGCTCTCACTGCCCTCAGCACACCAATTAAGCTAAAACAGAAGAGGAAGAGGCAGACCTCAATGTATTTCAGGGCTAGGAAGAGCACAAGAATCAAAACAGTGAAACCCCAACCTTATTCAAAAGTGTCAATTATTATTGAAGATTCACCCTCTGCCCAAGGAAAAGAATCCCCTTCCAAGGCACCTATCACATATGAAAGGGGGACTCTTAGATCCCCCACATAGAATCCCCTTCCAAGGCACCTATCACATATGAAAGGGAGACTCCTAGATCCTCCACATGGAAAGAAAAGGTAGAACTACAGGACCCAAAAATAGTCCTACAGGAGGCACAGACAGTTCTATAGGAGACCCTGTCAAAACTACAGGAGACCCAAAATCTTGAGAAAAGGTTAGAAGGACAGCCATAGGGAAAGGGGGTAGAGACAAAGCTACAAGAACCTTATCCCCAGCCCAGTCTTGGTTCCTACTACAATCTTCTTGAGGGAGGAAGAATAATTCCACAAAAATTTGCAATTCCACTATTCTTTGAATTAGAGAAAGAGAGAATAAGAACACATAGGTGGATGAAAATAGCCAAATCCAAGGGTATTGAGGATATTGGCCATATGGAGAGCAAACTCAGAGAAATGGGCAAATAGTTGAGTGCTATCAGACGTAGAGAAGCAATTACAAGAAGCCAACTTGAAACAAAAAATGAATTGCTAAGAAGGCAGCTGCAAGAGATAGAGAACAAAATGGCATGCATGGCCAGCTGGCCCATGGAGGCATTGCAATGTAGAACACCAGCAAAATCCTATGGCCTGTATCTTAAGGACCAATGGTTGTAATTTCAAATAATGACTTTGGCACAAAGAGGCACAATGCCTTTCCAAGATTACAGATGGTTTATGGACCTGTGTGACCATAGGACATTAGAAGATAAGGCAAAGATGGCAGAATTCTACCTATATAGCATGGCCCTCACAGACATAAATGTGTGCGACCCCAATGCCAAGCTAGGGGATCTGCAACTAATGGCCATGGCCTCATGGAAGAATCATGAAGAGTTAAGGGCAGCAAAAATAAGAAGGTTGATGGTAAAGGAGCAGAATGAGCCATTAATGATCAGAGCTGAGCCATCAGACCCCATGGCACTCATTAACACACATAACCTACTTGCCAATAATCCTCAAATTTCCCCTAGATATATAAGTGACTAGGCACAAGCCATAGCACACTTTGAGGATATGGAAAGGTTACTTGGGGATGACTGTGTGCATGCATGTATAAGGAGATGCAACACCTTACCACACTGTCTGTAGATCAGGGAATATTGTTCTCGAATGAGGATGAAGGAGGCATTAAGGAGAGTGCCCATGTATAGGTGCTCCATGCAAAGGCTAAAGGTCAATTGGATTAGCCTCAAATTGAGTCCCCCACTGTTGCTAGGCATGCTCGAAGGTAGAAGAGAGGAAGAAGAGCAAGAACAGTGGAAAGAGACAGATAGGAAGGTAGGATTCTATGACAATGAAGAGGAGACCACATCAGAAGCATGGGATGCTAGGGGGCCACCAGGGCCATAAAAGATGAGGAGATGGACTAAGTTGCTCAGAGGATGAGCAACACTTTCAGTAGGGGGTGATGATGAGCCTCCTAAATGGGTAATTATTTGGGCTCATTTTAGCTCCTAACCTAGTCAAATCAACCATTCTCTTAGTTTATTGTATGATTTTCTGATTATATTTATGATTATAGAGTGAGTTGAGTTAGTTTTGATGCCATGTAGTCCAATATTTTTTTAATGCATATTATTATTGAATTTTGTGGTCAAATTCAAAGATCCAGTGGACAAATGGCATCAATAACTCGAAGTGGACAAAGGAGAGGACTTATAGGATGGAATCTCCCTCATTTATTACTCCTCACTTCGAATTCCCCTTCATTCAGCTCGGAGTATAAGCATCCAAGTCATGCACTAGAAGGCAGTTGAGCAAGTGGAGGATGACTGATAGTTATATTTAGTTTTGGGAGCCAAGCCTCCCTGATTTTAGAGGCTATTGGTAGCTTCATTTGTATAAGTAGAGAGGCCTAGGGCCTCACTAGGGTCAGATTTTTGTTGGATTTTTGCTGTACTTTTTCTTATGTAAAATCTGCTCAACTTCGAGCTTATTATTTTCACAGTTTCATGTAATCTTGTTATTGTTTTGGAAATATAGATGGAATCCTTTTTGAATTAGCACTAAGTTACCTCATAGGGCTGAAGCTCTTGGGTTAGGGCCCAATGTAAGTAGCCAAGCTCCTTTTGACTTGTATTTCTATGTTTTATTTCAGTTGTAGATTAGATTGATGTTAGATATATTTCTTTTATGGTTAAGAATAGGTTGCTTTTGATGATTAAGTAGTTTGCTTCCATTTGTGTTTTTTATAGCAGGTTAAGCACTGATAAAGAAAATATTCAAAAGGCTAGAAATAGTGCCTTCGCCTCTCTTCCTCCCTTTGGGACCATGATCTGAGGCAAAGACCCTCTTGCTGCCCCAAAAACACAGATTTTCCTCATTCATAGGACTTCTAGTGTTTGCAGTCATTTTAGTTAGTTGATAGTTGAGTTTGCTTTGCTTCAGAACTTCTTCATCATTTTCACTTCTTTATTTACCATAGTCTTCTTCCATGCTTTCCTTTCTTGCAGCAGTTATCAGCATTTCCTTTCATAAATCATAGTTTAGATTAGTTTGATGCAAAACTCTGTTTTTTTAGATGCACTTGTTTCATTGCTTGCTTAATCTCACTGGTTGACTGTCAGTTGCTCATGTAGTAGATATATTCTAGTAGTAGGCCACCCTATTAGCCATCCCATCCTCCATCTGATCCATACCGTACTGGTCGCCCAAGTCTCCCCTCAATTCTGCCTTAGTTTCCTACATTTTCCATAGAATTCCTTCCTCTCTCCTTGAGCAAATCCAATCATATTTCTCTCTCCTAATGTTTCTTGGTAGACCCTATGTGCCCTAATACTTCATTCCAACCCTCATCCACCTTTTCCATGCACTCTCATACCCTCAAAAAAGCCAAAATTGCTCTCGGTCTCCTTGTGTAGGCCTTCTGTAGAACGTTGTTTTTCCTCTTGTAGATTTCCTATGTCCTCCTGTAGATTTTCCTATAGGCTTTATCTTGAAGGCTGAGTGTGGGAAAAGCATCCAGAAGGCCATCTAAGACCTCCTAGGACCCATCCACACCATCCTACATCCTCTCAAGTCCCAAAACCGCCCTTCAACACCACCTATTCGCTGCCACATTCACAAACAATAAATCACATACATGTCAAATTCACATAAAAATACAGAAAAATCCAAAAAGATGTTTTTCTCTCATTTACTTCTAGAAATAGCTTAGTTAAATGTTGTTTACTTCTTTGAATAGATAGATGGAATTGTTTTCATGGTTTTCATAGTGCTTTCTGCAAAAGTAGGATTAGTTGGTTAAGTAGGATTTACTTGGTTTGATTTACATTTAAGTGTTTCTCCTTTATGCAGCTAGAGTAGTATCTGTAGAGTAGTCCTTCTCTCCTTTCATCACATATAGAGTTTCTTTTGGAATCCATAGAAGTTGGCTTGAGCTCCTAGTGATCTTGTGCTAGCTGACCAAGTGACAACCTGTAGTAAGAACTAGTACTTGTGCATACAGCACCATCACTTCCAAGTTTGTTACGAATTACCGGGTTGATAAGAGTAAAGAAGGAAGCCCAGGAATTGCAGCATTATTGTTGCAATACTGGTGCTCAACAAATATCATTATAGAAAAATTCATATTGAAAGTATAAATGTAAATACGGTGCAAACTGGTATAAAACCTTCAATTTAGACAAAAGGTTTATAAAAATAATTAAAAGACAATAATATATAAAATTAATAACAAAAATAGCCTCGTGAAGGATAATGGAGAATTACAATCAGGTCAGATTTATTTTTATGATGTTCCATAAATATGATGAAGGATGAAGGAGAATTACAATCAGGTGACATTTATTTTTATGATTTTCCATAAAAATCAAGAATGAAGATGCTCTACTCCTCAAAAAAAAAATAATGAAGAAAGATGTGGGGGTTGTCCAAAAATATTTTCATACTGCGCGAAGGAAGTAAGATTTCTATTTTAAGCATGTCGGTACATATTTTTTTTACTTAATATTTGGAAAAGTTTAAAGAAAATGGTTTCTTTGTAAACTTAATGAAGTTAATGATTAATAATTTCTATTGGATTATTATGGTATTTAATATTTATCTTGATTTTTTAAATAGAAAATTTTGGAGGAAATAGTTTATTGGGTCATTTTATGATTGGCATTCATTGGAGAAATGAAGTACTTAATTTTTTGAAGCCATTTTGAGTCATTAAATTATGTACTTTGGGATAAAAAAATCTCTTATGTAGGACTTTTTGGAACTTCTCTACACTTAGTCACCTTCCCAACAATCTAAGAATTGCATCAAACAAACATCATATGCAAAAGTTACACATGTGAATGTGATGTCAACCCTTATTGATCGTACACATGTGATCTAGATCAGATGATCGTATATTTTGTCATCCATCTTGTGTTTTCAAATTGGAAAATGAAAGAATCAAATTTTAAACACATTTTTATTAGTAGGACCCAGTTTGGAGAATTGGGATCTCAAGCCTTTTGGGGTCATGTTGAGGTCTTAAATCACATATTTTGTAGATAAAAATTTCCCACTTAAATGCATGATTTTGCAATGCCAATCTACAAGTGAAAACCTTTCTAATAATGTAATATTATCAATTGGAGTTCGAATGTAAAAGTTATGCCTTCTAAAATTTGACCTATCCTAATTGACCACCAATATTTGAAACGATGCCATATTAGCCCCCATCATTTATGCAAAAGGGGATAGCCATGTAGAAAATATGAAGAATACTATATAAGTATTAAAGTTGAAACTTTAGATATAGGTTAAAGGAGTCAAAATTAACCCCTAGTTAGATATAAGACCATGTCATAATCAAGCCACTACGGGAAAAATAGGCTTCATTGTATTCGAATCTATTTCACTCCATATCATTGTAGAGTATCTGAGAGTGGATAGAGAGGTAGAGAGAGAAAATAGGGTGTCTATTTTATGTAGTAGCGTATGGGCCATAGGTCTCAGTTAAATGCATAAAGAATTCCTTATCTTTTTCATTTGCATTATTTCCATTCAAGACAAAAGAGAGTAGAGAAACCTCTCCTTCCAATTGGATATTCTTTGGAAGGGTTCCTTAGTACGTATTTTGGTGTTCATTATGATTGATGTGTGTTTTCATTTCACTACAATATTGTCTATTTTCCACATTTCATATATTGCTTGCATAAAAAACAAAATAAGTAATAACAAAACAAATATATAAAGGAATTAACCCTTGATATTTTATATTCTTGTTTATTTAGTAGATCTATTTTGAAAAGTTATCTAGTGGAATATCCATGATAGTTTATAGATCACATTGGTATTAGTGAAGGTTTATTTCAGTATTTTATGTGAATTTTTAGGGGATAAAATCATTTTAATCAAAAATTCAAAAAACCTAGCCATGGTAGACGAATCAGTTTATGATAACCCTTCAGATCCAATAGAGGATAGGTTTGCAAGTCACAATATAAAACATATTTTGGACCTCCTCATGGTATCCCTAATCGATGACCTTGGAATGACTAGGGAGCCTGGGGTTCCAAATTGGAGGTCAGATTCGACAGAAAATCAAAGGATCATGAAGAGCCAGAGAATGAGTCTAGGAAACCAGAAAAGGAGTAGTTGTGTATGAGCAAAGTGAACTATTCATAATATCTCTTCGACATATAAGTGAAGGTGAATATCAAGCTATATCGAGGTGAGATATATGGTTTGGAATCAAATCATTGGTTCTGACAACTAGAGGTTTATTTTAGTCTTCACAATACAAAGGAGGACAAAAATATCATTTTTTTCATTTGAAACTATAGGGCCATGCCTTCACTAGGTTATAAATCCATACAAAAACCCTTAGGGTGGAGGGGTATCCTAAGGTATTTGAGGGGTTGTAGCTTTTGTATAGGTTCCATCCTAGGAAACATAGGCTAAACAAAAGGAAATTCAAGGCGTTCAAAGTAGAAGAAACACCAGGATTCTTCCATGGAAGAAAACAAGAGGTGAAAAGGTGGGAAGGACAAGAAGAAGAAAACCATTTCACACCAATGCAAATATCCTATCAACCATTGCAACCACTACGAAATTGATGGTAAAACAAAGGAGAAGTTCTAGAAATTAAATCTAGAGCTCAACACAATGTATTTGAAAAGGATGGGAAGAAAAATAATCTTAACACCATATATTTAATTAATTATTTGGAAAGAAACCCCTATATGGATGAAAATATTATCAACATCTTAGTGTAGAAAGAGGTGAACCTTAGCATCCTTCATCAATAGGAAGAGAAGGAGATGACAAAACTCTTGCACATAAAGCTACAAGTTAAGAACATAAATTTTTATGCTTTGATCTACTCAAATTCACAAGAAAATATCATAGTAGTGGATTTGGTCAACAAAATTGGATTAGAACTTCATAACCATCCTAGGCCATACCCAATTGGATGGATCAAGAAGCAGGAAGGGATAAAGGTAAACAAATAATGTAAATTTAATTTTTCTATCAATGTTGAATTTATTGATAAAGTAGAATTGGATGTAGTTCTACTTGACATATATGAAGTTGTGTTTGAGAGTCCCTATATATACACAAAATATGAAATCTTCATGTATGGATCCAACCAATACCTCATAATTAAGTGTTGAAAATAACAACAAGAAATGATAAAAATAGAATCCAGAATATTCCAATTTTAATTGTCCTTGAATTAAAATTGTGAATTAAATTCGAATTTAGTCTCACCAGCTCCTTGAAAAATAGTTAATTAATTCATTATGGATTAATTAGTTTGATAAATTCAAGTTAGAAGTCTTTCTGAAGTCGTGCAAAAGTTATCCCTTAAATTAAGGAGATTATCCCTTAATTAAGGAGATAAGGTTGTGTTGTATTTGAGTTGTAATTATTTCGCTCAGTTTACTGAGTTAAGTCCAGTTAGATTAGTTCCAAAATGTTTGAAGAACTAATTGTGAGTGTCATCAGTTAATGCATGCAAGCATCCAACTAGCGTACTCCAGATAACTCAAGATTCTCTCATTATTAACTCAAGCATGTCTATTATGAGAACGAACCAGTTGAGATTAAAAATAGGGAAATTGTATTATTAGCTGCATGTGTTTTCCTATAAAGGAAACTCATCCATTTAGTCAAGGGAAGGTTCCTTGAGGATTACGTAGTTTTGACAAGGTGTAGGATCAGTGTGAGTGATCAGTCTTCCACTTGGTAATGGGAGGATCACCCAAAGAAGCTGCACAAGGAAATAAGAGGTTGGAGGGCAAAGGAGAAGGCTTGTGTAAAGCTTTGATTTCCTGTGAACATCCAGGAGGATTGTACAGAGAGCTGGCTAGTTGTGAGGGCTAAAGCTTTGTATGATTCTGATGTATTTCCACCTTGTATGATAATACAGATAGTGGGGTTTTTAGCTGAGGCTTTCCCCTGAGTACTCCTCTGTGTTTCATGTTCATTGATTCTTCTTCTGGTTATATGTGTTACGCTTGATCTTGCTCAAATCTATTAAGCTTCTGCAAGTTTGATTGTAGAAGTAGATTAAAGTATTTTTCTTTAGTTATATTGCATTACTAGGTTAATCTACAGTCAAAATTTCTACATGGTATCAGAGTTATCTGAACAATACAGAAATTTTTACATGGTATCGAAGTTGTCAACAATATACTAAGAAGAGAATTTGAAATTTGAATTTCGGGGTTGTAGGTGCAAATCAAATTCATCTCATACTTCAAGGTTGGTCAATGGCATTCTATGGCTTGAGACTCGAGTATGCCTTGGATGGTAGCTCGAATTACATAGCATGGAAAGATCTCATGGAGGCTATATTAGAAGAAAACGGTTTGAAGGATTTCATTGATTAAGAAATCCAAAAGCTAGCTTCAACTAATGCACAAGAGTTGGCTGAGTGGAAGAAGTGTGTGCTAAGGGTGAGAAGGATCATCCTTGAGGGAGTTCGAGACCAATTGTCTCGAGTCTCCATGGGAGGGATACTCCATATTCAATGTGGAAGACATTGAAGGACCTCTACCAGAATAGTAGCAACTAGAGGAAATTGGCACTCAAGGATAAGCTTCGAAGAATCAAGATGGAGAACGATGATACTATTTCCACATATTTGAACAAGCTCACCACTTTCAGAGATGAGCTTAGCAGTGTGGGAATAACTACTGTTGATGATGATATGGTGAGCCTCGCTCTCCTCGACCTTCCAAAGAGTTGAAATAACTACTAGGACTCTATGAATGGAAGGGAGAATCTTCCAATTTGGGAACGCCTGTGGTCGGATCTCATGCAGGAGGAGATTAGGAGGATCACACGAGATGGTTCTTCATCCAAGGATGATGATGAAGAAAATATGGCCTTAGCAAGTAAGGCAAGGAAAGGGAAGTGAAAGGCATCCCATTCTGAATTGAATTCTTCTCATGGAGGGAGGAAGGTTGACAATTCTAAAGTGAGATGCTTTAATTGTCACGAGATGGGTCATTATGTGACTAATTTCCCATCGAAGAAGTCCAAGAAGGTATCCTCAATAGGATCGAAAGGTGAGGCATTAGCCTCTCAGTTTGAAATGTAATTTACTCTCATTGCATGCATGGTGTCATCGATGATGGGTAGTGGTTGGTTTCTTGACAAGGGAGCCTCATTCCACATGACCGACGATAAAAATTTATTCAGTACCTTGGAGGAGAAAGACCTCAATATGCACATAGAGATGGGTGATGATCAAAGGTATAGTGTTTCAGGAGTGGGCACGGTTGCTTTTCAGATAGAGCATGGAGCTCTTATGACCTTGACAGATGTGAAGTATGTGCCTGGACTGAAGAAGAATTTGGTATCAGTCATGATGTTGGAGGACAAAGGCTATGATGTTGTCTTTAATAAGGGAAAGGTCTTCCTTAGACACATCACCATGAGAAAAGTGAAACAAATTGTTTCACGCGTTAAGAACCTATATGGTCTTGAGGTTGAAGATGCATGCAAAGCCTTGAGGAGCAAGGAATATGTTAGAGACTTGGTGGTTGAGAGGGAGAGTAAATTACCTCTCAACATGTAGACCCAAAAGAAGTCTCAAACAATTGTGGAGGAGCCACAATTGGAGATGCTGAGAGGAGGCCAAGTGCAGGCATCCACTGATGAAGAGACATCTAGTTTGGGGGATTTCGAGCGAAGTGGGTAGGGGGATCACATGTAGCCATACCTCCATGTGTGAGGTGGGGCGATGTGAAGTGATAGTCTTAGGAAGGCTAAAATTGTGTAGGGTCCATTGAGAGGTTTTATCTCATGGATTGTACCTTGCTTCAGGAGCCTAGAGTACATAATAGCATGAGGAATTAGTGGGATTGTCAGAGATCAAAGTGACAAAGGATAGAGAAGTCATATACTGAAGAGTGTAGAGAAGGATTGAAAACAGTGTAGAAAGGTAGAGTCAGTTGAAACACAAAGTTTTCAGTTGACAAAGGCAATAGCAATCAGAGGCTTTGATGACAGATGCATCACACTGATTCAGGTTGGATGTTTTTTTTTTGTTTCTGAAGATAGATGGAGCAACAACACTTGAGAGAAGTGTTGCATGTAGAACATTCCAAAGGTTCAAGATCAGGATCAAGTTGAATTCCTTTATTGTTGAGAGGGAGTGTTGAAAATAGCAACAAGAAATGATAAAAATAGAATCTGGAATATTCAAATTTTAATTGTCCTTGAATTAAAATTATGAATTAAATTTGAATTTAGTCTCACCAGCTCCTTGAAAAGTAATTAATTAATTCATTATGGATTAATTAGTTGGAGAAATTCAATTTTGAAGTCTTTTTGAAGTCATGCAATAGTTATCTCTTAAATTAAGGAGATTTTCACTTAATTAAGGAGACAAGGTTGAGTTGTATTTGAGTTGTAATTAGTTAGCTCAATTTACTGAGTTAAGTCTAGCTAGATTAGTTCCAAACTATTTGAGGAATGAATTGTGAGTTCAGTTAGTTAATGCATGCATGCATCCAACTAGTGTACTCCAGATAACTAAATATTCTATCATCATTAACTCATGCATGTCTATTATGATAATGACCCAGTTGAGATTAAAGATAGGGACATTGTACTATTAGTTGCATGTGTTTTCATATAAAGGAAACTAATCCATGCAGTCAAGGGAAGGTTCCTTGAGGATTGCGCAGTTTTGACAGGGTGTAGGATCAATGTGAGTGATCAGTCTTCCACTTGGTAACAAGAGGATCACCCAAAGAAACTGCGCAAGGAAATAGGAGCATGGAGGGTAGAGGAGAAGGCTAGTGAGAATCTTTGGTTGCCTGTGAGCATCTAGGAGGATTGTACTAAGAGTTGGCTAGTTGTGATAGCTAAAGCTTTGTATGGTTCTGATGTATTTCCACCTTGTATGATAATACAAATAGTGGGGTTTTTAGCTGAGGCTTTTCCTTGAGTACTCTTTTGTGTTTCATGTGCATTGATTCTTCTTCTGGTTAGATGTGTTCCACTTGAGCTTGCTCAAATCTATTAAGCTTCCACAAGTTTGATTGTAGAAGTAGATTAAAGTATTTTGCTTTAGTTATATTGCATTATTAGGTTAATCTACAACCATAATTTATACATTAAGTACAAAAAGTTCTTCATCATTTATGCACACAAGAGCAAGTCTAAAATTTCACTAGAAGTTCCAACTAAGCTATGAAATTGAGTAGCTCTAATAAGAACTATGTTTTAGTATTCTTAATATAAAATAAGTCTATAAAAGAGTCATTAAGATATAAGGAACCCTTCGAGGGGTGCACTAAGAAGTAGAGACAACAATTGGAAGAGTTGTTCCAAAAATACATGAAAGTGTTCCAAGAGCCTAAATGCATACCACCTTTAAAGATGGAAGTGGAGCACAAGATCCATTTTTGTCGAACTCTCCATTTACAAACATTGGGCTATACCAACAATTCATTCTGGGAGAAAGGGAATTGAGGAATTAAGAAGAAATTGTAGAAACTATTAGTTGACTAAGCACATCACCATGTGGGTCAGCCATCATAATTGTGCCAAAGAAGGATGTGGCTTAGCGGATGCACATTGATTACAAGTCATTAAAAGAAACTATGCTTAAGAACAAGTACCCATTGCCTATGATTAATGAACTATTGGACCATTCATAAAAATTAAATACTTTACAAGGATGGATTTAAAATTACGGTATCACTGAGTTCAAGTGAAAAGAAGAAGATACCTAGAAGGTCGCCTTCAAAAACCAAAAGGGTTTATATTAGTGGTTAGTCATCCATTTGGTATATGTAATGCATCAACTACACTCATGAGATTAATTAATGGTGTAGTGCACCCTTATCAAGATTCATTTGTTGTATTTTATTTTGATTATTTACTACTTGATGCTACTACCTACGAGTAACACATCTCACAGTTCGTGTAAGTGAAAGAGACTAAGAAAGCACTAGCTATTGGAAAATATAAAGAAATGTGATTTTTCACTATAGTTTTGGGTTTATGTAGGTTATGAGATTGGTGGAGCAAAGCTTAAGATATATCTAACCAAAATGGAGGCCAAGTGAAGTGGCCAATGCTTAAAAATGTTTTTGAGGTAAAGAGCTTCATTGGAGTATCATAATACCTATGGAAATTCATAGCCTAATTTTCAACAATAGTTGAACCACAACATGCCATAACAGTGAGTGGAAAGAGTTTCTAGTGGAGGAAGGTTTAGAATAAGCCCTTTGAAGAGTTAAGGAAGAAAATTATTCAAGCATAAGTTATTTCATTCCCAGACTTTAAGCATCCCTTCAAAACAGAGACAAATGCAATCAGTTATGCTATGGGATTGGCCTTGATGTAGGAAATAAGTCCTATGTGCTACAAATTTGGAGTATCTCATGGGGTGGTCAACTTCCCTACTTACAACAAGGATCTATATGACCAACGCAAGCCATTAAAAAGTGAACACATTATTTAATGGTTAAAAAGAGCATCATCCACATAGATCACTGACCACTACATTACGTGCAAGCTTAAAGTAATTTAAAACAATCTAGGAATTACAAATGGATGGGGCTTTTACAATAGCCACATTAGTGATAAATATCAAGAAGGGAAGGAAAAACAAGTTCGTTATCATACTTTGAAGGAGACCAACATCAAAAATCAAATATTTGTGAACTTCTATAGACAAAGATACTTTCACCCATGTATAAAGAGGCATATACATAGGATGTGAACTTTAGGGAGGTATCACAATAGCTATAGAGACAAAGTCATGTTGATAATGGTAATAACACAACTGATCATATTCTCCATAATGGGTCACTTTAAAGGTTGTACAAGTTATGTGTTCATAAATATTAGTGACTATAGTTGATTAGAGAGGCTCACACCTCCATGTTTTGAAGGTATTATGTTATTGTAAAGACAGTTTGTAATTTGTAGAGGTATGTAAACTAGCCCTTGATGCAAGAAGATATAAGAAGTTTCCTTAGAGAATGTATACTTTGCTGAACCAATAGTCTCAGTAATATGAAACAAAGTCTATAACATCTCTTTCATGTAACCACCAATACCTAGGAAATAATTTTGATGGACTTTATGTGGGTTTTAACCTTGTACATAAATTACTCACAAATGAATTCCTAAAAACAAAAAAATACAATGGTAAGAACATGAAAATATACGGAGATATTTTCTCTCAGAACAAAAACAGGGAAGAAAAGATTGATTTTTCATTATATTCCTTTCAGTGTTATAGTACATTATATACATGCCAAAGAATTCATAAACCCCAATCCATTAAACTTTGATTAGAACATAACCATAGTTCCCTTTATCCAATCTACAGAAAAACCATGCGCAGAACCATCGATGGATTTGTCTAGCGTCCTTGGATTTGTCCTCCATCCTTTGGATCCCCCAACAATTATTAGGTCCACCTATTAAAAAAAGTTAGGGTGATGCAAGAGGCCTTGTGTAGGGTGGCTACTACCCCCCTTCAAACCCCTTGGTATAGGGAGCTTCTACCCCTCGTGTGAGCCCCCCACTCAGCCTAACCAAATGTAACAATGCATGAAACTTGTCATGGATTAATTATAACACACACACAACATTCTCCCACTTATTTTTTTATTTCCACATAGGGGCAATGAAGGAATGCACAATCGTTTTTCTAGGGCTACAATGACCATTCTTTCTCTACACCAAAAAAACTTCTCAGTGCTCACAAACTTTGTCAATGCATCTATAACATTCTTCAAAGTGTCCACCTTTACCATTAGCACCTTTTTGTCTTCTATGATATCCCTCAAGAAGTGATACTAAACATCAATATGCTTTATTTTTGAATGATAAGTAGGGTTCTTTGCCAAGAAAATTTTAATTTGATTGTCACAATCTTTCCTTATAGCTCATTATACTAACCCCATACCTAAAAAAATATATGTAGCTAAACTGCTTCCTTGATTGCATGATTGAATGCCATGTATTTGGCCTTTGTAGTTGAATCTGCCACTACAAATTTTAGCTTTCTCATCTAATAGACTTCTCCTCCAAATAGGTTAAACATACACCCATTTGTAGATCATCTTTGACCCAGATCTCTTGCCTAGTCTGCAACAACAAAGCCACGTATGTCTAACACTTTATCCAATCCTAGTATTCCTTGGTAGAACAAACCATAATCACTAGTGACATGCAGATACTTGAAAATCCATTTCACTGATGACCAATGATGCTTCCCTAGTTTTGACATAAACCTGCTCAGTACTCCCATTGCAAGTCCAATGTTTTGTCTGGTACAACCCATTGTATACATCATGCTACCAACTATACTCTCATATGGAACATGTGACTTGTCCTCTTCCTCTTCTTGTGTCTTGGGACATTGTTCAACAAATAACTTTTCACCTATAGGATAGGAACCTTCACCAGTTTATTGTCCTTAATATTAAACATCTGCAATATTTTCTTAACATACTTCCTTTGGTTTAATGACAACTTAGTATTTTATTAATATTTTTTAATTTCCATTCCCAGAATATATTTTTCCAAATCAATAACCTTCATCTCAAATTTATAGGAAAATTATGTCTTCACATCATGGATAATTTATTTTCCATTTCCAACCAAGAACATACCATCCACATACTATACCAAATAAATAACATGGTAACTAACTAATTTAAATTACACACATTGATCCACTTTCCTTGTTGTGAAGCCAAGTCCCCATCGTATCAAATTTTGATACCACATCCTTGGTGACTTCTTTAACTCATACATAGAATTTTTTAACATGCATACTAGTTCTTTATTTACCTTCACCATAAGCCTTCTGGTTTCTTAATGTTTATCTTCTCTTATAGATCGCCATGAAGCAATGTTGTCTTCACATCTATTTTTTCTACCACAAAATCAAAAGAAACAACAATAGATAAAAGTAAGCTGATAGATGCTAACTTGGCAATAGGAGAAAAAATATCACAAAAATCAATTCGTAGCATGAGGGAATAAAATTTTACTAGAAATTGAGATTTTTATTTCTCTATGTTTCCTTCTTCATTCATATTCATCTTAAACACCCATTTGTTGCTAATGGCTTTCCATCCAGCTAGCAACTCCACTATATCCCAAGAATCATTTTTACGCAAGGCTTCCATTTCTTTGACCATGGCCTTTTCCATATTTTGTCATCCTATGAATCTACTGAATTCCTAAAAACTATGGTTTCATCATGAGTAATAGAAACAAAAAAATTGGATGGAAATCAGATGGAGTATACCTCTCTAGTTTCCTTCTTTCTGTTGTGACCATCAACAACCCCCGTTTCATTAGTGTTAGCAATAACATTAATAAATGGGGACCCTTCCAAAAAATCAAATCTTAGCATTTGATGTTGCCTTTTTGTTTTTAGAATAATACAAGATATCAATGTGGAACTTGCTAAAACATGTAAATTTACCTTTTCCATACTCCAAACACATAAAACATCACAAACTATGTGTTTCTTTATTAAAAACCACTATATGACCATAAGACCTAAGAAAAGATTTATAACCGGAAAGTCTCGAATATTGAGAGAAGTTTTAAAAAACCCACTTTTAAATGATATTATCGCATCGCAAAAGGTCAGAGTGGGCATCTCTTATAAAAGTAACTCCTCAAAAATGCGATCCGCAAGAAGGGGTGTTAAAATTGGAAACCAGGGCAAAACTTCATGTGGGTCATCTTATTCATGGCTAATAATATTTTTATTAGATTCCTCTCGTCGAGAGGTGTAGGATTGATATAAAGATCATCCAATTCCGATAAGTACTCATGGAGATATGAATTTATTTTGATTATGGAATTATTATCAAGCCGACCTACAACTCATGTAGGCTCAGAAGCCCAACAGTCGCATCTATTCACCCACCATCGTTGTGTATAAATATAAGAGGACTTTTCCTCACTTGGACTCACTCATCTCATCACATCTCTCTCTCTCTCTACTGCGCAGATATGAGTCTCTTCTCTACTGCACTGAAATGGGTCTCTCTCTCTCACACATGTGAAGCCGGAAGCTGTTGAATTTGAAGCTGCAACTGCAGAAGTAAAGATTGACTTGCGTGGCCTAGAAGATCTCCTCTTTGGAACTGTACTGTAGGTTCATCTGAACCTCCTTTGAAAGCCGCAACTTTTGGTGGTGGAATGAAGTCAATCCGACGAACGGTTTGCAAGATATCGACTGCCCTAGTTTGAAGCCGGAAACTGCTGAAACTGAAGCTGCAACTGCAGAAGTAAAGATTGACTTGCGTGGCCTAGAATATCTCCTCATATGAAATATGTTGTAGGTTCATCTGAACCTCCTCTGGAAGCTGAAACTTTTGGTGGTGGAATGAAGTCAATCCGACTATCGGTTTGTGAGATATGGTCTGCCCTAGTTTGATAATGAAGCCGCTAATGCTGATGCTACTGATCTAGGGTTTGCTACTGCTGATATGAATCAGATTTATTGTACTATTTCTCTTTGCTGAATTATTGAAGATAAAAGAAGATTTGATCAAAGGGTTTCCCCACACATTGTGGGGTTTGTCCCAGGCTAGCCGCCACATCTTGTGTCTCTTGTCCTGGCTTGTTTTCTGTCGATCGTTTAATGTTCTATCTGCACTTTACTTTATGTACATGTGATTGCTAATCGGTGGAATATAATAAGAAAAGGAAGTAAACTATTATAAGCATAGAACATACCATAACTTAACATGGTATCAGAGCTGAGGTGAAGACAAAGCCCGAGCAAGAGCAAGATCAATCATTGAAGAGAAGATTGGCAAGGCTATCCTAAAAGAACTATGGGGTCCTCAACACTCTTTCTTGCCGAAGACAAGCTCCGTGAGAAAGCTGACTATCACGGATGAAAGATGTCTATTGATCTAACCCTTGAAGATCAAGGAGTGCTAGACCATGTAAGAGGCAATATTGTTGAGCCTTCATCAAATGCATCTGCTGCTGCCTGGAACAAATGGAAAAATGGAGAAGTCAAAACAAAGAAGATCATCCGGGACTCTATCGACAAGCGCTTGGTGGCCTACATCTCTGATCTAGACACCGCCAAGGAAATCTACGACAGACTGGTGAGTTTATTTAAAGTTAATGATGCAAATCAAGTTTTGTTTTTTTAGAAATAAGTTGAGGGAAATCAAGAAGGGTAAAGATGAAAGTATGCAAGCATACTTCTTAAGAATCACCGAGATCAAGAACGATCTCCTATCTATTAGGGAAACTATTACTGACAGAGAAATGGGACTCACAACTCTTGAAGGATTACCATCTGAATGGTATGTGTTCAGGACTACTCTTCTGAACTATAATGTAATTCCTGGTTTCAAGGAATTAATGGCTAGATGCATTCAATAAGAAACAAGGGAAGAAGTGTAAGAAATGCCCATGCCTAAAGGTCCTCCTGCTGCCTTTTCTTTTCATGCAAAGAAAAGAAATAATTCCGGGACTAAATCAAAAGGAAAGGCTGGACCTAAGGCTAGAAGAAAATGATGATGTTACATTTGCGATAAAGAAAGTCACTATGCAAGGGAGTGCCCTGATAGAAAGGACTCACTCTAGGACGATGATCAAAATCCCTCTGATGGCAATCGAAGGAATGACAAATTCAACAGCAAAGGTAAGAGGAGAGCTGGGAATTAAGGAAGAGGACAAGCATTCAAGAAGGCCAAAAATTCCAGGATTTATTAAATGCACCTGACCTCAAAAAGAACCTAGTGTCCATCTCGGGAACGGAAGACAATGGCTACAAGGTAACCTTCAGTGATGGCAAGGTATGTATTTGGAAAAATAATGTTAAAGATGCCTTTACTCTTGGGTTTAGTGTTGATTCATTATATCAGGTCGATGGAAGTCTGCTAGGTGTCATGTCTTATGACACGTCTCTTCAGTCCGAACTTTGGCATCGGAGGTTTGCCCACCTTCATTATAAATCTATACTTGGTGTAAGACAAATGGTGATAGAGATGCCCGAATTCTGAATAGAGAATGAAGGTGTATGTCCAGGATGTGCTGAAGGAAAACTCAAAAGGGGACCATTCCCCTCAAGCCAAAGAAATACCTCTGATATATTACAATTGGTTCACTCAGGCATACCTGAGGTTGGCATTAAGAGGGAGACTACTACACCACATACTCCTGAGCAGAATGGTGTGGTGGGAAGGAAGAACCACATGATGATGGAAGCTGTCTGGGCCATGCTACATGATCAAAGACTTCTGATGTTTCTATGGGCTGAAACTACAATCACCGTCGTATATGTACAAAATTGATGCCCTCATCAAGCATTGGGTTCCAAGACTCCTGAAGAAAAATTCACCGGTAAGAAACCTGATGTTTCTCATTTTAAAATTTTTGGAAGCCCTGTATACTTTCATGTGCCGAAAGAGAAAATAAATAAATTGGGAGCATTTGGAAAGAAGGGAATTTTCGTGGGCTATGGTGAAAATACTAAAGGCTATAGAATCTATGTAGCCGGTCAAAGGGAAGTCATAATTAGTCATGATGTCACCTTTGACGAAGATATGGCTCTCAGCAAGGTGATCAATCTTCCGACTTTGAGGAGCTCTCAAGAAGCCGACACCAAGGAATCGAAAGAAAAGGATGATGAATCAATGTCTGATGTAGAAGAACCCATGGATCCGATTGATCCTCCTCCATATGAGCCTTCCTCTTCTAGGAAGAGGCCTTCATGGCTTAAGGGGTTACTTGATGATGCTGAAGGACATGCTACACCCTGAGGAACCTTCCGTCAAAGTAAGAAACTTAATAGGTATCAAGGATACCTGACCATCATGAGGACGATCATACAAAATGAGCCTTTGTAATTCTCATATGCCGTCAAGAATCAAGTATGGAAGGATGCTATGACCGAAGAATATGAGTCTATCATAAAGAATGATGTTTGAGAAGTAGTTCCTAGACCCCAGAACAAGACTGTTGTTACTTCCAAATGGCTTTACAAGATAAAGCATGCAGCAGATGGAAGCACGGAAAAGTATAAGGCTCGTTTTGTTGCTCGAGGTTTCTCCTAAAAGGAAAGTATAGACTATGATGAGATATTTGCACCTGTTGCCAGATATACGACCATCCACTCGATCATAGCCCTTGCCGCTTCATAAGGATGGAACCTACATCAGATGGATGTCAAGACTGCGTTCTTGCATGGCTCGATCAAAGAAGAGGTCTACGTGGAGCAACTCGAAGGATTTGAGATTTATGATCGAAAATCTCATGTATGCAGGTTGAAGAAAGCTCTCTATGGGCTAAAGCAAGCACCCCGAGCATGGTATGAGAGGATCGATAGCTACTTGATGAAGCTGGGATTCACTAGGAGTGAAGTCTATCCTAACCTTTACTTTAAGGTTGAAGATGACAAGCCTCTCATACTGGTGCTGTATGTGGATGACCTCTTTCTAACAGGTGCAGACCCTCTCATTCACAAATGTAAGAGGGAGCTGGCCTCTGAATTCGAAATGAAAGACCTAGGACTGATGCACTACTTCCTAGGACTTGAAGTATGGAAGAAGCCAAGGGAAATTTTCCTATCTCAAGGGAAATATGTGGTAAAGATATTGGAAAGATTTGGTATGATGGACTGCAAGCCTGTGACTACCTCGAGGATCTTAACTTTTAGAAGTTATATGGTAGTGATGTCAGACCAGATTTGGGAAATGCATCTGAGTTTCATAAACTCATTCGCATTTCTTGGTGAACCTCCGTCCGAACATATTTTTTGCAGTTAGCATTGTGAGCTCATATTTGGTTGAGCCTCACTGGATTGATGCCAGGAATCTTCTGAGATGTCTTCAGGACACAATCTCTCATGGATTAAGATACACTGCCGGAGATGTGAGACTACTTGGATATACTGATGTTGATTGGGCAGGCAGTGTGGTGGCCCGTAAGAGCACTTCCGGGTGCTGTTTCACCTTGGGATCTGCTTCGATATCCTGGATGAGCAGGAAGCAAAAGTCGGTCGCTTTGAGCACCACTGAAGCAGGATATATTGTTGCTAGCATAACCTCGTGTGAGGTAGTCTGGTTGTGAAAGCTCTTCAGAGAGCTGTTTGGATTTACATTGGATACCACTGTGATTCTCTATAACAACCAGAGGTGGGATTCGATTATTGAGGAATGCCGTATTCTTCGATTGCTCCAGTAGATAGACATCATCTTGGATATGGTAAGTTGATGAGCAAGGAGGCTCCATCACATTAAGATGATGTACAAGTTGATACACCTTGTCAAAGCCCCGAGGAAAGATCTAATCTGTGATTTTCCCAAACGACTTGGAGTCGGTAAGAAACCCTTGTACAAGGGTCCTGAATGTTGCATACATTGAGCTCTGGGAGCTCTGAGGGCTTGCGGTTATTACTGGAGCAACATACGACCACAGGGTGACTCGCCCTCCCCTGGTGGTGCACACTGGAACAAGATGATTCGCTCTCTTGTGGGACAAGATGATTCACTCTCTTGTGGAATAGGATGATTCACTCTCCTCTGTAGCAGGATGATTAGTTCTCCTGTGAGGCTTGGATTGATGTGTTCTCCATGGCGATTGTAGCAGGATTGATGTGTTCTCCTATGAGGCCTGGATTGATGTGTTCTCCATGGCGGCCTGAATTGATGTGTTCTCCTGTGAGGCCTGGATTGATGTGTTCTCCATGGCAATTGTAGTAGGATTGATGTGTTCTCTTGTGAGGACAGGATTGATTAGTTCTCCTGTCGAGGCATCCTACTCATGCAGTCTGGGACTCATGGGAAGTACCTCTCATCTGATCAATGAGTAGGGAAATGAAGTTAGGGACCATAGTAGTACCGATGGACGCATCGTTGTAACTACCGTACTCCTTACTCTAGGATGACCTCCATTGATCTGGGATCAATGATATTGGTTTGGGACCAGTGGTAGGAGTTGTACCATACTATGACGTTGACTTCGGGTCGGTTGAGACTGGTCTGGGATCAGTGGTACATACTCTGAGACTGACTTTGAGTCAGTGGAGGATGATATTAGTCTGGTACCATTGGAGTTGTACTCACTATGACGCTGACTTTGGGTTGGTTGAGACTGGTCTGGGACCAGTGGTACATACTCTGAGACTGACTTTGAGTCAGTATGATACATCCTTGATCATTTCTTCTTCTTCATAATTCAGACAAAAGCAGAGTAGAACAGAACAATGCAAGAGCAGAGCAGAACAGAACAAAATAGTACAGATCAGTGTAGGGCAGAACAAGACAAAGCAGAACAGGCAAAATAGAGCAGAGCAGGGCAAGGGTCAGGTTGTACAAGGCAGCGCATTTGATGGATGAATAGTAACGACCGATAGACAGATTGCAGATGAAATTCTCCATGATTGAGAGGGAGTGTTAAAATTGGAAACCAGGGCAAAACTTCATGTGGGTCATCTTATTCATGGCTAATAATATTTTTGTTAGATTCCTCTCGTTGAGAGGTGTAGGATTGATATAAAGATCATCCAATTCCGATAAGTATTCATGGAGATATGAATTTATTTTGATTATGGAATTATTATCAAGCTGACCTACAACTCATGTAGGCTCAGAAGCCCAACAGTTGCATCTATTCACCCACCATCGTTGTGTATAAATATAAGAGGACTTTTCCTCATTTGGACTCACTCATCTCATCACATCTCTCTCTCTACTGCGCAGATATGAGTCTCTTCTCTACTGCGCTGAAATGGGTCTCTCTCTCTCACACATGTGAAGCCGGAAGCTGTTGAATTTGAAGCTGCAACTGCAGAAGTAAAGATTGACTTGCGTGGCCTAGAAGATCTTCTCTTTGGAACTGCGCTGTAGGTTCATCTGAACCTCCTTTGAAAGCCACAACTTATGGTGGTGGAATGAAGTCAATCCGACGAACGGTTTGCTAGATATCGACTGCCCTAGTTTGAAGCCGGAAACTGTTGAAACTGAAGCTGCAACTGCAGAAGTAAAGATTGACTTGCGTGGCCTAGAATATCTCCTCATCTGAACTACACTGTAGGTTCATCTAAACCTCCTCTGGACGCCAAAACTTTTGGTGGTGGAATGAAGTCAATTCGACTGTCGGTTTGTGAGATATGGTCTGCCCTAGTTTGATAATGAAGCCGCTAATGCTGATGCTACCGATCTAGGGTTTGCTACTGTTGATATGAATCAGATTTATTGTACTATTTCTCTCTGCTAAATTATTGAAGATAAAAGAAGATTTGATCAAAGGGTTTCCCCACACATTGTGGGGTTTGTCTCTGGCTAGCCGCCACATCTTGTGTCTCTTGTCTTGGCTTATTTTCTGTCGATCGTTTAATGTTCTATCTGCACTTTACTTTATGTACATGTGATTGCTAATCGGTGGAATATAATAAGAAAAAGAAGTAAACTATTATAAGCATAGAACATACCATAACTTAACAAGGGGAGATCACAAAGTCTTATAGTCTCATCGCATTGCAAATTCCAAATTTCGCAGTGCCACTTAACGTAACACACCCAAATATCGTGAAATGTGATAGCCTCTCACAAATCACATATCGCAGCCACCTGACGAAACAATGGTTTTTAACGATAATAGGTTTTGGTATATTGCGATCTACGATATTGTGAAGAAAATCGTAAAATTGCTTTATCGCAGATCTAAGGCCTCAGAATTCTATGACAGTACTTTCCGTTGTTCAATGCAAATTTATGAACATTAAATTTTAACTTAATGGTCCATTAGTGGTCATTTATTAAAAAACGATTCAGATCAGGGTAAAGGACCATTTGACGCAAGGTGATATCTTTGATATGATTTAATAATTAAAGCTTTCCCATCACCTTATTTTTGTCTTTCTATTGATATTTCCTATATTCAATAGCATCTTCATCATATCCTTTCTCTTTGCTTATAATTTTCAGGAAGAATACATAGAACATAATACACAATGAAATGGGGAAGAAAGGCAAGGCACCTACATCTGAGAAAACAGAAACGACTCCATTATTCATAGACACCACTTGTACTATGGATGTAGGGATATCTACCTAGGAAGCTATGTACCAATTGTTAGAAGATGAAAACCCGATGATTATGAAGGTCAAAGTTATAGCAAATGGACACAACTCTTCTAAAGCATCCTTAACTCAGCTTGCATGCTCGTTTCTACACCATATTACTGTGAGGCCGAAGATACTCCCCTACACTTATATGGTGAAATGGGTTATAGATCACACAGATATATCTGATAGAGAGTTCAATACGGCCAGTCAACAAATCATGGGGTCATTTACCCCAAGAAATTTTAGATGCATGTATCACTTGCCAAAACCCCAGGCTACCTACAACAAGCAATTTGTAGAAAAGTTTTTCGAGGAGAATGAAGACTTGCTAGTTTGCAAAAAGCACTGGTCAAACAAGGAGGAAAGGTTGAAGAAGGATAAAAATGGTATGTATGCCACTAGCTCTCTTTCTTCTCCCTATTTTTTTGCCACTGCAATGTTGTGTATATTTTTTAGGAGACCAAACATCAATAAGTTTTCATCATAGTGGTTACCTCTATTGGATGCGACCACCAATGCCACCATAATGGATTGGGCCCAAATTTTATCAGATAATTGAGCCTATGCTATTTTAGGATATCTAACTAAAAGAAGTGGACAGTGGAAAATCCTCTTACCATTCAGGTTTATCACAAAATATTGTGGGAATCCAATTTCATCCCACATTTTTACAAGATTTGTCATGGAGTTATGCTCCCTATCCATAGAATGCTCTACAACAGAGACGCCCCAAGATTTTCCCTAGAAGCTGAAGTTGACATTCTCCCTGTGGGAAGGTGGTTTGGGGAGGAGTTGTTCACATACATCAGGGTGTTTGGAAGCATTTCTTCACCCCACATCCTTCCTTTTTATGTCCCTGACAAACTAATGGCTAGGGAAATAGCTTACCAAACTATGGTGTTGGGGGAATGAGAAAAGTACTGAAAGAATCTAAGAAGGCCATTCGGCCTCAATTTCCTATAGTATGCAGACATTTTTCATTATTTGACATAGGTCATGCTTTTAAAGAGGTTGATAATATGCTATGTTTACAACTACCAAAGTTCCCGTGGAGGTAGTATGATCCCTTTGGTGTTGTAAGTAATTTTACTACAACAGTTAAAATAAAAGTGTTTGCCAATGAAGAAGATCCCTTTAACGATGTCTTTCTATAGAAGAACACTTTCAGAGAGGTTCTACATATGGCATGAATATAGTTTGACCAAGAAAAACTCGAAAAGGTTGTCAATAATATAAAGCAAATGTTAACAAAGGTCCCGTTAGACCAATTTCTCATTGAACCAATAAGGGAGCCTACTCTCAGTGTTAGCATAAGTGGTAGTTCAAAAGAAGAGAAGTTTAAATCAAATTTCGAAAAAGAATCAGTTGAAAAGTCTGATGATCAGTCCAAGAGTGAACGCAATAGAAATGGGGGGTCAATTAGAGATACAGTTCAATCTACACACAAGCCTGACCAGCAGGTTTTGTCCATGAAACAAGCTGAAATTCCCACAACGCTTACAAAGCCAACAAAGCCACTTGTAGTGGATCTAGAAGGTGAATGGGAGAATTTTAATAAGTTAATCAACACTGAGGAACAGAGTGCATAGCCGTTGACAAACCTAGGAGAGACAACCATAGAAATGGTGGTGGAAGGGACTATCAATACATAAGAAACAGAGCATATTCCTGTTGTTCCATCATCTGAAATTGTACTAAAGATAGAGGAGATTCCTACTCTAGATGTATTTTATAGCCCTGAACATAAGGATGTTATCAAGAGACAAAGGAAGAAATGAAAAATAAATGTTGTTCTTACTCCAGAGGATGAACCTCAGGATGTTCTTTGGAAGGACCCAACCATAGATCCATCGGAAAATCTAACTAGGCTCTCTCAGATCACAAGAGCATATGCTCTAGAAACAATTGATAAAGCAACAAAAGTTCAATGCTGCTAAAAGAGAAAGAGGATAAGATTTTGTTTTTAGAACAACAACTACAATAGCTCAGCATCAGCCAAGAAGTAGAGATACAATTGGAAAAACTCAAGCAGGACTTCTAGCAGATGCAATTGGATCATCAAAGAAGAATGGCCAATAAAGAAGAATAGTTACAAGCTATGATAGAACTACATAAGAATGATCCTAAGATTGGAGAGTTTATCACAGAAGCACTCACTCTTAATTCCCAGCTCTTGCAGCAGGAAGAATTACTCTGTCAAAAGATCTTGCAATGGAATTCCCATTGTGAAATAAGTGATAATATTACGAATCAAGTCGTAGATATACGACTTGATTATGATTCAATTCTTAAGAAGATTTTAGACTTCTTGAACTGGCAGAGATCAGAAGAAGGGAAAAGCGTGGAATTGCCCAGAATCGACGAATCGCACAAAGAAATGTTATTTGCAAAATGGGATTCTCAGCTTAAAGAAGCAGAACAAGCGATGCAAGAGGTAGTGACAACAACAAACAGTGTCATTGAGTGCATAAATGAAAACCTGCACAAGGCCAATTTGATATCAGAGACTACTTCAGGCTTCCTTCCAAAGGCACAACAACTTCAGACAAAGTGCAAAAAAATAGCAGAAGAAAAGGCAGAGTTGATTAAACAGGTAAATATGTTAAACTGGGACACATACTTGCAATACCTGGTAAAGCCATATAACCAATGGATGACCCTGAAATGCCTCATAACCTCTACCGAGAAGATAGTGCCAGCTCTTGCCAACACCGTATTTGCAGGACAGTTAAAAGCTGAAGTCGGCCAACTGACGCTTTTGAAACCAATGCTGGATATTTGCAATTTAAAGGAGCAGATGCAGGATTTATCATAAATACAGTTTAGTTTTATTTTTAGTTGATTTTTTCTTAAAATGAGGCAGGTCGTTTAAACCTCCTCATCTATTTTTGTAATATTTATTTTTAGATTTCATAGAGTAGTATTTAACCCCTGTCATTGCATTTGGAGAGGGGTCTAGAGTTTTATAAAAACAATTCTTCAGAACGTGTAGTTTGGCCCCCACTGAGGAGGTTTTGATAAAATGAATGGAAGAAGATTTATTTTTATATGGGTTTGATATCTGCTACTAAAATGCACTTTTGTACTCTTAGTGGATGTTGAGTGATTTGAAGATAAATCTATATTGCTGAAGCTCATGAGTAGAACTTATTATCAATGGTATTTTTATCTCCTAGTACCTTTTACCTATGTGCCAAGTCATAAATTATTTTCAGTTATTGATATATGAAAGTTTGAATCTTCAGTTGTCATTATTGCACTTCTGTATGGTGATAACTTACTTTTATTGCTGAGTATATGAATAACTCTTATGCGATATGTTTCTCATAATTGTTTCGGCTAACTTTTTATACGAAACAATCATTTTTAATGGATTCTTTTCTCGTAGTGATTGAATGATTTGCATTATCAATTGTTGTTAGAAATTATTTTAGATCACATAAACGAAATGTTACTCCTGGGATAGTTTAAAGTTAGATGTTTTCTTTAATTAGAATAGATTGCATATGTTAGTTAAAAGATAGACTAGATTTAGAATAAGAATTCACCCCATAAACCCAAAAAAGAAAAACATCATCCCGTTATTACACCCATCATAAATATATTGGGAAACTGGTCCCATCATCCCCAGTCGGAGCCACTATTCCAAACAGAAAAGGAGATGCTTTAAGGTTTGGACCAGGTGGTTATCCCCCTTGTTGTAGACTGGATTTTCAAGCCTTCAACATATTTGGCGCTAGAAGGAGGGCATGACTGTGAATGGCAAGTAAATCTACATCTTCACACCATTCTAAGAGTAAAACTCCCTCACCATCACCTTCAACTTCTCACTCGCATTCTGAATCTTCCATCACTGAACTAGAAGTTGAAAAGAAAAATACAGAGCACATTATTGAAATCCCAAACAAGCCAGATCATTCCTCTTCAGATCCCCCTGAGTTACAAACTTTAATTCATAAGTTACAGTGAATTTCTTTATCTAAAGAGGAGTCTGAGTTTTCCCAAGGTAGTGTCACTTCTCATTTGACCCTGACTCAATGACTGACTAGAGCACAAAGCAAAAAGTTAGGAATCCCACCGGTTGATTTTCCTTTACCGAGTCGTAGGAAAGCTAGAAAAACACCAGTAGAATCTCAGAGTGAGGTTTTATCATCATCTACCATCCCATCCATATCATCACAAGTTCATTCATCTACCCCTCAACTCCAGATCGTGGTTCACACTGGTACAGGAGTGACATCCTCCTCTACCCAACCACCTTCATTTACTACAACATCTCCTCCTACTCATACCCCAACGATGGCAGGAAATCCTCCACCAAGGCCATGGGCCAATCCAAGAGCTGTGAGAATGCTCGTGCCCTTATCACAATTACTAGATCATCTTGAAAAATGGCTCCCCAAGTTCAACCCTAACAATGGCCTATTAGCTGAAGAGCATATAAATAATTTCATGCTATCCATTAATTTAAATGGAGTAACAGAGGACGACACAGTTGTACGATTATTGCCTTATACTTTAAAAGGAGTAGCAAGATCATGGTATTTTTCATTACCATCAGGCTCCATTAATAACTGGGATACATTTCAAGATCAATTTTTAACTAAATTTGGAGATGACCGATCTACAACAACTTTAATCAATGACCTCTCCAATTTGAAAGCCGAACCAAGAGAACCAATTAAGGATTTCAATTCTCGCTTCAATAAATTATTAAATAAAATACCAGTAGCATCAAAGCCTAGCAAACAAAGTCCAAAATGAATGGTACATTTCCGCTTTGCCTTCAAATTTAGCCATCTTTGTAGATAGGGCTGCCAAGCCAACATTGGCTGAAAATATGAAAGAGGCAATAGCTATGGAAAAACGTGTCCTAGCCGTAGAAAAGAAAAATGCTTTAGACGAAAGAAAGTCTAAAAAGGTCACTTTAAGAGATGATCCCAAGAAAAAACAATCAAAGGACCCATTCGACCTAGAAGGATTACAGAAAGTTTTAAAAACCATGTCCAATGAAATGGTTGATATTAAGAAACAAGTAGCAGAAAGCTCTTCCAAGAAACCTTTTAAACCCTTCAGGAGAAATTCGTCAACTGATCCAAAACCTCGAAACGCTATAACAAATGCAAAATCGGAAGGGGAAGAAGAGGAGGTTTCGAATGAGGAACATACTGATGATGATGAAGTTGTAGAACTATAAGGAATGTGGGACTTCATTCTTCTGGATGAAGAAGATCAAGATGCATTACCAGTTATTACCAGAAGTAGAAATCAACTTGATCCTCCACAATCCAGTTCTAAATATAAAAACCCAAGACCGGCTCCTAAGGATAAAATCGCAGGTAAGAAATCCTCGCCAAAAGCTACTCAGAGAAATCCAGTTCCATCTGGTTCAACAACTCCATCTAAAATGCTTATCATCTCCAATGAAATGGAGTATAACATTGTTGAAGACATGAAGAAGACTAGGGCTAATATTACTTTTCATGAGCTAAGCAAATTAAAGCATCAACAGAAACTGCTCTTGAAAGAGTTGCATGCAGTACCTATTGCACCTCTACCTGCCGCTGTAATCTCACAAGCTACTCATGAAATGGGAAGACCTCCGACTAGTATGTCAAATAAAGTCGATCCAAATGACATTACTTTAATTGGAGGAAGGTTAAAATCCCATACTCCTCCCTTTCTCCTTACCTTTGAAGTTTTCAATAAAAATTTGCATAACTATCTGGTAGATTCTGGTGCTTCATCTAATATTTTGCCTCAGATAGTTTGGGCAAAGTTAAATGTCCAACCTTAGAAATCTGTAGTACACATAGTACAGCTGGATCGGTCTCAAGTCGAGGTTATCGGTGAGCTTAATCAAGTGACCATAAGGCTTTCATCAAATCCAAAGGTATGTCAAGTTATTGATATACTTGTTGCAGATATTCCTGAATTTTATGGACTAATTCTTAGCAGGGATTGGTCAGAGAAGCTCCACAGTTACTTTGCAACTGACTGGTCTCATATGTGGCTCCCTTATAATGGTAAACCAAATCAGATAAAGGTTGAGCGAGAAAGACACCAAAAGTATATAGTAATGGAGTTAGAAGGAGAAAACGAACCTATAGCGTACAACAATAATATAATTGGAAACTATTCTGTTGATTTGTTCTTAGGGAATTTCAATCCTCATACTTCACCTTTTTTAGAAATTTCAGTTTTATCTCAGATAGAAATTTTTTCTCAAACAAATACTTTTAGATGCATTAATTTCGTAGATAGGACTGTAAATAAATCTTGTTTTGGAAATTATTTTTTGATGGTTATAAGTCTAATGATGGAGCAGCAGCAGGTTGTATATTAATTAGTCCAAAAGGAGAGAAAACCATGCTAACTTATAGACTTGTGTACGATTGCACAAACAATACTATTGAATATGAAGCATTAGTTCAAGGGTTAAACAAGGCAATTAGGCTTGATATCAAATATCTACAAGTCTTTGGAGATTATGAGATTGTTATCAAGCAGGTACGGAATACTATACGTTGTTTATCAGGACACTTGAAGCATTATCAATCTTTAGTACATGACTTGAATTCACACTTTACAACATTTAATATTTCATCTATTCCCAGACTCCAAAATGCTAGCACTGATCTCCTTGCTAATGTAGCTTCCAAGATCATTCCCTCAGAAGACTATAGTCCAGACAAATTCTCAATTGAATTAATCTTTAGACCCTCCATCCCTGATAATGTTACCAACTGGAGAGTTTTCAACGATGACCTTGATATTGTAAGTTTTCTGACTTCAGAAGGCTCTTACAATAATCAGATAATTGACAAAGACCAACATGACAAGCAGCCGGAACAAGGAAGTAGCAATAACGCTATACCCAAATCCATAGTCAAGTTGGAAGACATATATGATTTAAAGGACAGATTCAAAAGGTCCACCAATTCAAAACTTCATTGTTCAACTCTGAGATATGAATTAGTGAATCTAGGAAATGACATAAAACCACAGAATATCAACTTAGGCCTTGGTCTAACTCCCGAGGAAAAATCAGCTTTCATTCGACTGTTGAAACAATACAAAAATGTCTTTGCCTGGAATTACGATGACCTCAAAACTTACGACACTTCAATCATACAGCATACAATTCCGATGATCATTGATGAAAATCTAGTCCAGCAGAAATTGAGGAAAATCCATCCTAATTTGGAAAACCAGATTAAGTCTGAGTTGAACAAATTACTGAAAGCCAAAATTATTTTTCCTGTTAGACATTTTAGATGGGTTTCCAACTTGGTACCAGTCAGAAAGAAAAATGGAGATATCCAGATTTGTATTGACTTTCGAAATATCAATAAAGCTTGCCAAAAGGATAATTTTTCACTACCCCCTATGGAACAGATATTACAATTGGCTGCAGGATCTGAACTGATGTCCTTTTTAGATGGCTTCTCGGGGTATAACCAAATCTTAGTCCACTCGGATGATCAATTGAAGACTACATTTAGAATGAAATGGGGCACTTATGCATCTCCAAAGATGCCATTTGGGCTGATTAATGCCAGTGCCACGTTTCAAAGGGTCATGGACATTGCATTTAAAGCATTAGTGAATAGGTTAATGGTGATTTACTTAGATGATATAATAGTGTATTCTAAAAAATGTAGTAGTCACCTCAGAGACTTAAAACAAATCTTCCAGCGATGTCATAAATATGGGATCTCACTTAATCCAAAAAAAGTCTTTTCTTGCATTAAGTGAAGGAAAGCAATCTGGAATCCATACTGATCCAAATAGGATTAAGGATATTTCTAAGATATCCTTACCCCATAACAAAAAAGCGATGAAATCCTTCCTTGGTCCAATCAATTTGGTTAAAAGATTTGTCCCCGACTTCTCAAGAATCGTGTCACCTCTCCAAGCCATGATAAAGAAAAAATCTCTCTTCAAATGGGGTCAAGTAGAACATGAAGCGTTCAGCCTGATAAAACAAGAAATTATAAATGCCCCATCTCTAGCAACTCCAAACTTTTCTGATCCTTTCATTTTGTATACATTTTCCTCTGAGAAATCGTATGCTGCAATACTCACATAGGCCAATCAAGATAAAGTCGAAGCCCCAATTGCCTTCTTCAGTTCAAACTTGCAAGGAGCCAAATTAAATTACTCTGATGTTGAGAAACATTCTTATGCTATATTCAAAGCAATCAAACACTTTAGACCCTTCCTTCTCAAGACTCATACAAAAATAATAGTACCATTCCCAAAGGTCACAGCGCTACAAGAATATGACTCTGAAATCAAACCAACAAATATTGTAAAAGGTGAAGGTTTTTGCAGAACATTGGTTGGAGCTTCGAACATATCAGAAACATAGTCACCAGAGAGTGAGGTACAAATGTATGAGGTAAGTGTAAACGACACTGAATCAAGATATGCTGATATCATGTTGTACTTAAAAAATGGATATGCTCCTTCACATTTGAATCATACAAAGAGAAGAGCCCTGAGACTAAAAGCTAAACAATATCAAATTGTAAATGATGTACTCTTTAGGATGAATTATGATTCTGTTCTTCTTAGATGCCTTGAGAAAGCTGAAGTTGAAAAAGTATTGCAGGAACTTCACGATGGACCCATAGGTGGACATTACACAGGAGATGCGACAGCACACAAAATCTTGCGCGCAGGCTACTACTAGACAACATTATTTAAGGATGGACATAGCTATGTAAGAAGACGTCATATTTGTCAAACTGCTACTAGAAGGAAGAGGAAAACATCATTTCCGTTACAGCCGGTCAACATCGATCAACCATTTGAACAATGGGGATTAGATATAATAGGAGAGATTTTTTCTCACACCTCTAAACAAGATAAGTACATCCTTACTGCTACCGATTACTTTACCAAGTTGGTAGAAGCAATTCCACTCGAGTTGGCCAACTCTGAGAGTATCTTCGAATTTATAGATCAATTCATAATTACCAGGTTTGGCTTACCTTCTTCTTTAATGTTCGATAATGCATCAAATTTCTCAGGTAATGTTATGACTGAATTTACACTCAAAAGAGGTTTTAAGCTTAAGTATTCTGCTAAATGTTATTTGTAGGAAATGGGTTGGCCGAATCAACAAACAAAAACCTTATTAGAATCATTAGATGGACTATTGATCAAAATCATAGAAACAGGCATAAGTCTTTAATGTACGCTCTTTGGGTAGATCGAATAACTCAAAAAAATTATATTGGCAATTCTCCTTTTAATTTAGTTTATGGGAAAGAAGTGGTCCTCTCAACTAATCTAGATATTCCTTCTTTAGCCTTAGTTCAATTCACTGAAGAAACCCCTTCCTCATCCTTGCAATTAAGACAATTGTAGATCCTTAAGCTTGAAGAGGAACAAGAAAAGGCCAGAATTACCGATGCACATCATCAACAATTAGTAAAGGCTTCTTTTGATTCAAACTTGGTATCTAGAAAATATTTTCAGCTTGGAGACTTAGTATTGAAATGGGATAAAGCCCATGAAGAGAAAGGCAAGCAAACTAAATTCCAACGGATGTGGCTTGGACAATTCCAAATTGTTGAAATCATAGGTCCATCGACTTTCATGTTACAAGATTTAGCAGGGAAAAGAGAGTCTTTACCTGCTAATGCACAGATCCTTAAAAAATATTTCCCATAGAAGATGATCTCTTCTATTTTTTTTCTGTAGATTATTGTTTTTAGTTTAGTTTTCTTTTTGATAATAAAACAGGTTGAAAATGTTTACTTTTGGTTTCCACAAAAAGAATAGTGTCTCTTGTCAATTTTGTTTTCTTGCTTGTATAAGTGGAAGTGGTTAGGAAAATTAATCTTTATTTTTGAACCATACGGTCAAGTGTTATTATTCTGAAAATTTACTTGTTCTTTTGTTTCAGCTATACAAGTTTTGGTTAAAATCAACCTCAAGAAGAAGTTTTCCTCACATCTGTCATAAAACATATCAATAACAAGACAAAGATTCTATACAGAAAAGTTATTTTTAAACTCTACAATTTTCGTCTAGAAGAATTCTTGAGGAACCAATGACTTCCTCCCCATTTTATGAAATTGTGAGATTCAAAGAGTAATCCAACTATGCACTTTAAACCTAAATAATAAGAGGACTCATCAAGAGCCGGCTTATCATGATCATAAATATTTAACTAACTGACATTGCCAAACTCCATACCAAAACAGGGTAATGGCTTGAGATTATTTCAATCAAAAGACAAGGGGTCTCATCAAGAGCTAGCTTGTTCAGTTAAGTTATAAATCAAGTGAATGACACTGTCAATTTTGGCCACCAAACTAAGACATTGTTCTCTAAGAATTAAAAGAAAAATAGGAAAAGAAAAAGAAATAAGTTTATATAAGGATTTATCTTTGAAAATTGCATGCCTCTTAAGTAGGATACTGGATCATTGTTGGGTAATAGGTAACCCTGTCAAGGCTATGGATGCCTATAGGTAGCAGAGGCTCTACGTAGGACAAATGAGTACACCTAAACTGATCTAAAAAGATATCTTTACCAAGTAATGACTGATGTAAGTACAATGACTAACTTTGGGAAGAAGATAATCAGAATAAGGATAGTTGGAACAAGATGTTGTTGTTAGTAAATAGCACTATTTACCTTATATTTCTACAATAAAGTTTAATTTTCAAAAACATTTCTATTTTAAAAGTTTTAGAAAATTCAAAAAACCATCAGAGATAACTGGTTCTTTCAAATGAATCGCCAATTTTTGTGACCATCAACAACCCCCCTTTTATTAGTGTTAGCAATAACATTAATAAATGGGGAACCTTCCAAAAAATAAAATCTTAGCATTTGATGTTGCCTTTTTGTTTTTAGAATAAAACAAGATATCAAAGTGGAACTTGCTAAAACATGTAAATTTAACTTTTCCATACTCCAAACACATAAAACATCACAAACTATGTGTTTCTTTATTAAAAAGCACTATATGACCACAAGACCTAAGAAAAGCTTTATAAGTAGAAAGTCTTGAATATTAAGAGAAGCCTTCAAAAACCCACTTTTAAACGATATTATCGCATTGCAAAAGGTCAGAGCAAGCATCTCTTATAAAAGTAACTCCTCGAGAATGTGATCTGCGAGAATGCGAGATCACAAAGTCTTATAGTCTAATTGCATAGCAAATTCCAAATCCCACAGTGACACTTAACATAACACACCCAAATATCAAAAAATGTCATAGCCTCTCGCAAATCACATATCGTAGCCACCTGATGAAACAATGGTTTTCAACGATAATAGGCTTTGCAATATTGTGATCTACGATATTATGAAGAAAATCGTAGAATCGCTTTATCACAGATCTAAGGGCTCAGAGTTCTATGATAGTACTTTCCATCGTTCGATGCAAAGTTATGAACATTAAATTTTAACTTAACAGTCCATTAGTGGTCATTTATTAAAAAACGATTTGGATCATGGTAAAGGACCATTTGATGCAAGGTGATATCTTTGATATGATTTAAGAATTAAAGCTTTCCCGTCAACTTATTTTTGTCTTTCTATTGATATTTCCTATATTCACTAGCATCTTGATCATATCCTTGCTCTCTGCTTGGAATTTTTAGGAAGAATATGCAGAACGTAATACATGATGAAATAGGGAAGAAAGGCAAGGCACCCTCATCTGAGAAAACAAAAATGACTACATTATTGACAGACATCACTTGTACTAGGGACGTAGGGATATCTACCTGGGAAGCTATGTACCAATTGTTAGAAGAGGAAATCCTGAGGATTATGAAGGTTACAGTTACAGTAGATGGAAACAACTCTTCTGAAGCGTCCTTAGCTAAGATTGCATGCTTGTTTCTACACTGTATTGTTGCGAGGCCGAAGATACTCCCCTACATTGGTATGGTGAAATGGGTTATAGATCACGTAGATATATTTGGTAGAGAGTTCAAGACAGCTAGTCAACAAGTCATGGGGTCATTTACCCCAAGAAATTTGAGACGCATGTATCACTTGCCAGAACCCCAAGCTACCTACAACAAGAAGTTTGTAGAAAAGTTTGTCAAGGAGAACGAAGACTTGGCAGATTACACAAAGCACTGGTCAAACAACAAGGAAAAATTGAAGAAGGATAAAAATGGTATGTATGCCACTGGCTCTCTTTCTTCTCCTTATTGTTTTGCCACTACAATTTTGTGTATATTATTTGGGAGACCAAACATCAATAAGTTTTCATCATAGTGGTTACCTCTATTGGATGCAGCCACCAATGCCACCATAATGGATTGGGCCCAAATTTTATCAGATAATTTAGCCTCTACTATTTTAGGATATCAAACTAAAAGAAGTTTTACTTCAAGGGTTTACCCCCCATTCTTTTTAAGTGCCTACGTCATGCACACCATTTGTTTTGTCTCCGATTTTCCTATCATGGGATGGAAGTGGACAGTGGAAAATCCACTTCCCATTCAGGTTTATCACAAAGTATTGTGGGAATCCAATTTCATCCCACATTTTTACAAGATTTGTCATGGAGTTATGCTCCCTATCCATAGAATGCTCTACAACAGAGATGCTCCAAGATTTTCCCCAGAAGCTGAAGTTGACATTCTCCCTATGGGAAGGTGGTTTGGGGAGGAGCTGTGCACCTACATCAGGGTGTTTGGAAGCATTGCCTCACCCCACGTCCTTCCGTTTTGTCGCCGTTAAACTAATGGCCAGGGAAATAGCTTACCAGATCTGTGGTGTTTTGGGTAATGAGAAAAGTACTGAAAGATTTTAAGAAGGCCATTTGGCCTCAATTTCCTATAGTATGTGGAGCTTTTGCATTATTTGACTTAGGTCATGCTTTTAAAGAGGTTGATAATATGCTATTTTTATAACTACCAAAGTTTCTGGGGAGGTAGTATGATCCCTTTGGTGTTGTAAGTAATTTTACTACAACAATTAAAATAAAAGTGTTTACCAATGAAGAATATCCCTTTGATGATGTATTTCTGTAGAATGAAACTTTCAGAGAGATTCTACATATTGCACAAATTTAGTTTGACCAAGAAAAACTCCAAAAGTTTGACAATTATAGAAAGCAGAGGCTAACAAAGGTCTCGTTGGACCAATTGCTCATTGAACCAATAAGGGAGCCTACTCCTAGTGTTAGCATAACTAGTAGTTCAAAAGAAGAGAAGTATAAATTAAATTCCAAAAAAGAATCAGCTGAAAATTCCAATGATCAGTCCAAGATTGAAGATAGCAGAAGTGAGGGGTCAATTAGAGACACAGCTCAATCTACAGACAAACCTGACTAGTAGGTTTTGTCCCCGAAACAAGATGAAATGCCCACTCCCCTTACAAAGCCAACAAAGCCACTTATAGTGGATCTAGAAGGTGAATGGGAGAATTTTAATAAGTTAATCAACACTAAGGAACAGAGTGCACAGCCACTAACAAACCCAAGAGAGACAACCATAGAAATGGTGGTAGAAGGGACTATCAATACTCAGGAAACAGAGCATATTCCTATTGCTCCGTCATATGAAATTGTACTAGAGATAGAGGACATTCCTCCTCTAGATGTATTCTATAGCCCTCAACATAAGGCTATTGTCAGGAGACAAAGGAATAAACAAAAAATATATTCCGTGCTCACTCCAGAGGATGAACCTTTGGATATTCTTTGGAAGGACCCAACCACAAACCCATCGGAAAATCTAATTGGGCTCTCTTAGATCGTAGGAGTGTACGCTTCGGCAAAAATTGATAAAACAACATAAGTTCAAATGATACTAAAATAGAAAGAGGACAAGATTTTTTTTTTTTAGAACAACAATTACAACAGCTCAGCATAAGCCAAGAATTAGAGATACAATTGGCAAAACTCCAGCAGGACTTCTAGCAGATGCAATTGGATCATCAAAGTAGAATGGCCAATAAAGAAGAACTGTTACAAGCTATGATAGAACTACATAAGAATGATCATAAGATTGGAGAGTTTATCACAGAAGCACTCGCTCTTAATTCCCAGCTCTTGCAGCAGGAAGAATTACTCTGTCAAAAGATCTCACAATGGAATTCCCATTATGAAATAAGTGATAATATTATGAATCAAGTCATAGATTTACAACTTGATTATGATTCAATTCTTAAGAAGATTTCAGACTTCTTGAACTGGTAGAGATCATAAGAAGGGAAAAGAGTGGAATTTCCCAGAATCGATGAATCACACAAAGAAATGTTATTTGTGAAATGGGGTTCTCAGCTTAAAGAAGCAGAACAAGTGATGGAAGAGGCAGTGACAGCAGCAAACAGTGTCATTGGGTGCATAAATAAAAACCTGCACAAGGCTAATTTGATATCAAAGACTACTCCGAGCTTCCTTCCAAAGCCACAACAGCTTCAGAAAAAGTGGAGACAAATAGCAGAAGAAAAGGCAGAGTTGATTAAACACGTAAACAGGTTAAACTGGGACACATATTGGCAGTACCTGGTAAAGCAACATAGCCAATGGATGACCCTGAAATGCCTCGTAACCTTCGCTAAGAATATAGTGCCAACTCTTGCCAACACCATATTTGCAGGACAATTAAAATCTGAAGTTGGCCAACCGACGCTTTTGAAACTGATGTTGGATATTTTCAATTTAAAGGAGTAGATGCAGGATTTATCATAGATATAGTTTAGTTTTATTTTTAGTTCATTTTTTCTTAAAATGAGGCAGGTCATTTAAACCTCCTCATCTATTTTTGTAATATTTATTTTTAGATTTCATAGAGTAGTATTTAACCCCTCTCATTGCATTTTGAGAGGGGTCAAGAGTTTTATCAAAAACAATTCTTCAGAACGTGCAGTTTGCCCTCCACTGAGGAGGTTTTGATAAAATGAATGGAACAAGATTTATTTTTATATGAGTTTGATGTCTGCTACTAAAATGCACTTTTGTACTCTTAGTGGGAGTTGAGTGATTTGAAGATAAATCCATATTGCTAAAGCTCATGAGTATAACTTATTACCAATCGTATTTTTATGTCCTAATACTTTTCACTTATGTGCCAAGTGATAAATTATTTTCAGTTATTGATATATGAAAGTCTGAATGTTCAGTTGTCATTATTGCACTTATGTTTGGTGATAACTTACTTTTTATGCTGAGTATATGAATAACTCTTATGCGATATGTTTCTCATAATTGTTTTAGCTAACTTTTTATATGAAACAATCATTTTTAATGGATTCTTTTCTCGTAGTGATTGAATGATTTTCATTATAAATTTCTCTCAGAAATTATTTTAGATCGCATAAGCGAAATGTTACTACCGGGATAGTTTAAAGTTAGATTTTTCTTTAATTAGAATAGATTGCATATGTTAGTTAAAATATAGACTATATTTAGAATAAGCATTCACCCCATAAACACAAAAAAGAAAAGCATCATCCCGTTATTACACCCATCATAAACATATTGGGAAACTGGTCCCATCATCCCCAGTCGGAGCCACTATTCCAAATGGAAAAGGAGCTACTTTAAGGTCTAGACCGGGTGGTTATCCCCTTGATGTAGACCCAATTTTTCAGCCTTCAACACTTTCTTAAACTAATCACCTCAAAACTAGATTGAGTGGTTCCACTTCTTCTAGTTCCTATTCTTTTGTGAAGTTTGATTCTTCCTCCTTCAATTCAAAATATATCTTCTTCAGTTCCTTTTCCTTTGGTAGGACTTTCTATTTCAAAACACCCTTTGCTTATCTAAATAACACATCTCTACTATACATAACCTTGTTTGTTTCTGGGTTCCAAATCTTCTAACCTTTTGAACCATATAATACCCAATAAAGATGCACCTTTCAAATTTACTATCCAACTTGGTTCTTTTCTCCTTTGGAACATGTACATATGCATCACAACCAAATACCCTGAGATGTGAAAGAAAGGGTTTCTTACCAATCCATACTTCATGTGGAGTCTTGTCCTCCAGTACTAATGAAGGTGTTATGTTAAAAAGGTAACGTGCACTATCCATTGCCTCTTCCCAAAATTCTTGTCCTAACCTAACACCAATGAGCATGCACCTTGCCTTTTCCAACAATGTCCTATTCATTCTTTTTGTAACTCCATTCTATTGAGGTGTGTATGGAGTAGTCTTCTATCATGGTACACCACACTTCTTACAAAAATCTTCAAATTCCTTCTTGCAAAACTTTGCACCATTATTTTTCCTCAACATCTTGATCATATTCTCTGTGATATTTTCCTCTAGGTACTTAAATTCTTTAAACCTGTCAACGACTAAAAATTTCTTACTAAGGAAATATATCCATGTATTCCTAGAGAATTCATCTATAAATTAAACATAGTACATATTTTTACTCATTCATTGAACCAAAACAACTCCAAAGACATCATTGTTCATCGGCTATAATATCCCTTCTACGCTCTTAGCACCAAAAGAGAAACTCACCCAATTTTTCTTCCCATATAAACAATGCTCATAGAAATAAAAATCTGGAGATAAATTAGACATGCCTTCTACCATACCATTACCATGTAGTATTTGAAGTCCCTTTTCTCTAATGTGTCCCAATATTTGAAGCCACAACATAGTCTTTTCACCAGAGAATACAATATTTTATGCTCCGCTTTCATGAACCATAGAACTATTTCACTCATCAATACCAGTACTACCCAACAAATTGTATGGAGTTCCGATCTGAACTCCCCTCATCAATACTAGTGCTCCTTGAACCATCTTGAAGGATTTTTCTCAAGCATTATTTTTACCCCTACATCATCCATCTTGCTTACATAAATTATATTTTTATCCAATGCAAGAATGTTTAGAACAACATGAAGTGTTATAATCCTTCCACCTTGCAACTCTAGCTTGAATTCCCCATGTCCTATGATTTTGGTCTTCCTGTCATCACCTAGGAAGACATTTCCACCATCATATTTCTCATACTTGCAAAACCACTCCCTGTGGGGATTCATGTGAAAATATGCACCTGATTCAATCAATCATGCCTTATTATCTACATGTGCACTAGAAGAATCCATCCACAAATGGCCACATTCATCTATGGTAGTTCTTTCCTCTATAGAAGAAGCATCATCAAATCCATTTCCTTTCTTAGAATTTTTAGATCTACAATCCTTTTTGTAGTTCCCTTCTTTCCTGCAGTTCCATCACACCTTTGCATATTTTCCTAGAGATTTAGATCTCCCTCTAGATTTATATCTCCCACTTGATGACTTATTTTTATTTCTATTATGGTATTTTCCTCTTACAAACAAGGAATCTCCATTATTGCTCTCTATATTTTCTATCTCATCTTCTCTAATAATAAGGATATGACTATTTCATCAAATTTCAAGTTAGTTGTATTACTACCTATGGCAACAACTAAACTATCCCATGAGTTTGGTAGAATACACACCAGACTGATGCACTTATCTTCATTTGGAAATTTAATATCAAAAAATAACAATTGAATTACCATAATATTGAAGGCATTTAGATTGTTTGTCACTGAGGCTTCGTCCTTCATCCTTAGATTGTAGAACTTTTTCCATAATAACAGTTTTTTCATTGGGGACTTAGACTGATACAAAGTCATTAAATTGTCCAACAAATCCTTTGTCATAGCTCCCCCCAATACATTCAACAATACTGAAAATCAGAGACACAATCATCAAATTTAAATTTGCACAATTTTTTGTCGACTTTCCTTTTGTTGTTGTGCTTGGAACTACAATAATCCACTAATTGCTTTCCACCAACAGATCCTTCATGATGAGATTTCACAACTAAAATATTTTCCATTGAATTTATTGATCTCTACCTTTTCAATGTTTGGCATCTCCTTTCACTTGAATAATCAATCCTCAAAATCTCCCACTATAACACGGTTTACCATAGGACCAAGAAACAAACCCCTTAGTTGCAAAGGTGTCACCTTGAAGCTGAAACTACTCTGATACCAAATGTAGGCTTTAACCCCGTACATAAATTACCTACAAATGAATTCTTAAGAAAAAAGGCAATGGTGAGACTATAAAAATATACAGAGATTTTCTCTTGGAACCCAAAAATGGGAAAACTAGATTGATTTTTCATTATATTCCTTTCAATTTTAAAATACATTATGTACATGTTGAATAATTCATAAACCCCAATCCATTAATCCTAGATCATAACACAATCGTAGTTCCCTTGACTAGATCTACAATAAACCATGTGAAAGTCATGGGTGTTTCCATCCACCTTCCTTGGGTTTGCGCCCCATCCTTGGGTCCACCACACAATTTTTGGGTCTGCCTAATTTTATTTATTTGTTTATTTTATTTTTCATTGTTTTTTTTTCTGGGGCACAACATAACAAGTCACCCATTTAGTCATGGAAAGAATACAACTCATTCCCAACATCTTTTGGTAGGTTTACCAACAAACAAGAAATTACATGCCTACAAGTTTGTGGTAGATGATAGATTCAACAAGATGTGCATTCTCATGCACTATTGAAATACCATCAGGGGGAGAGGACATAGAAAAATTGTTCTTTGAACAAGTGAGGGTACATTTTCAAAAACCAAGGACCATAATATTAGATAGGGACACTAGGTTTCTCAGTGAATTTTGGACCATGTCGTGGGAGAATATAGACACAAAATTGAAGAGGCCTACAACATTACATCCAAAAAAAAAAATTAGAAAACATAAGTAGTCAATAAGACTTTGGTACAACTTTTGAGGGGTTATAACTAGAAAAAATTGAGTACATGGGATGAAAATATGGTTTATACATAACACTCATATAATATATCATTCCATTCCTCAAATATTAAGTTACCATCAGAGACTCTTTTTGGATATTTTCCACCTTCACCTTTGGATGTAGTATATGGACATCGTGGAGGCATGACATGATCTTAAAGGGGATGATTTAAGAGTATAAAATATGTTGAGAATATTAATAAAATCCACTTACAAGCACAAGAGTAACTAAATAAGTCACAAGATAAATACAAGGCTATACATGATCAACATAGGAAAAAGTGCTCATTTAGAGTGGGACACAAAATATGGTTACAGTTGAATAAGGTGATGATATAGGGTCCTTGTAAGAAAATAAAGGATATATGATATATTCCTTTCAAAATATTGGGAAAGTTTGGAGATAATTCCTATAGACTCATCATACCCCCATAAATTTGCAGTTACTTAGTGGTGAATTTTGAAAAAAATTAAAACTTTATGAACCATCCACGTTGGATTAGGAAAATGAGAATCCCTACAATGCATAAAGAAATAACCTCTAATGATTAGGTACAATTAATAGAGGATGAATTTTTTTATCATATGTCTATAACCGCAATACAAGGGTAGCAGGACCTCTCAAATATTGGGTTGAAAGAACAACTTTCAGGAAAGGCTAATCAATACTTGGGAGAAGGTAGAGGAAAATTTTCCTTAGATAGTTCAATAAAAGTTTTTAGGGACCAAAAGCCTGTAGGTATCATCTATATTGGATCATTATATATTTTTCTTATCCATATAAATGTTTTTATTGTGGAAAAATTAAAGGAATCCACTTATATGAGTAGTTTTACTACTAGGACCTAGTTTGAAGAATTAGTGTATGAAGCCTTCTATGAATAGTTTGAGGACATAAGTGAATTTTTTGGGGTAATAATTTACATATTAATCAGTAGACTGATGATTCTCATCATTGAGTAATTACATGGGCCTTAATTGGCCTTAATTCACCTCCTAGCTTAGTCAAACCAACTATTCTCACAACTTATTGCATACTTTTGATTATATTTTGCTTATGAGATGAGTTAGAGTTGGATATTTTGCTTCGTTGTATAATGGGCATGTAATGTAGGAATAAAGGATAAAAGCGAGCGAAATGCAGGGATAAAAGGTAAAAGCAAGGAACTATGGTAAAAGACCTTGGTAAAAACTCATATGGGACAAGGGAGAGGAATTATAGAAGGTAAATCCTCCTCATTTACTGCCCATCCATTTGTATATCCCTCCATCAGCTAAAAGTACAAACAGTCAAATCAAGAGTACTAAAAGACAGCCAAGCAAGTGGAAGTACAAGCAACCTCCCTACTAGAAGGCAGCCAAGCTAGTGAAAGTGAAAGGACAAGTTACCATTAAGTTGGGAGCTGTACCTCCCTAATTTTGAGGGATGTTGTTGAGACTTCAGATGTATAAATAGAGAGGCTTAGGACCTCGTTTCTTTTAGTCAATTAGCCAGTAGTCAGTCAGCTAGACATGATTCAAACTTTTACTATGGAACTCTTCTTTGTAATAGTTTGATGTAATACAATTCTTTTATAATGAAGATGAGTTTTGATTTGAGCCGGCACTAAGTTAACTTAGAGTGTTGAAGCTCTTGGGTTAGGGCCCAACCCTAGCAGCCAAATCTTGTCTTTATTGTATTGTTATCCTAGCTTAGATTCCTGTTTTCTATTCATTTACTTAAGCAATTCATTTCCATTGCAACAGTAGCATAGATGCATGGTTTGATTATTCATTTGGTTAAATAGATGCATTTTCATTACAGTGATTTAGCACAGATTTATGGCTTTCATGTTCATGTGCTTAAGAAACTTCATGTTTTCTGTTCATTTGCTTGAATAGTTGCAGTCTCATTACTGAAGTGAAGAACAGATTAGTTGTGATTTAGTTTTCTTGATTTAAGCTTTGAATTAGACTAGTAGCAAAGAAAATATCCACAAGGTTTCTCACAGGTGTTTCGGCCTCACATCCTCCCTCTGGGACCATGATGTGAGGAAGAAACCCTACAACAACCCCAAAAACACAGGTTTTGGTTTTCACAAAGGGTTTGTTGTTTAAACATAGCCACTAAGCTCATTGTCACTCTGCCCCTTTAATATTCATTAGCTCTATTCACTCTCTTTCTGTCATTCAAACCTCACTCACATTCCCATGTCATTCCCCTTCAGCACAAAATGCCTAAGAAGAAGCTGTTAAATTCATTTTTAAATGGTTTTTGTCGGTAAATCACTTTACACAGCAAAACTAACCAATCACCACTCAAATTCCTTTTTGTGTTTCACTTTTCACCCTTTAAATCCCTGTCGTCGATCTTCCTTAGCTGATCTGATGGCTATCGCACACTTGCTCACCAACTTGCTCGGTCCATTCCCCACCGTAGATCTTCCTTCCCAGATCTGATGGCCTTCGCGTGATATCACGTGGATCTCCTCTCTGACCGTTATTCGGCCGAGGGCACGCAATGTGAGTGGTTTCCCCATGCTACGTGTCGGCTGGGGAGGCTAATCACATGAAATTCTACAAAATTACTTACAGCTTTGAGGGTGCATGATATTCGACTTACCACCCTCTAAACCCGCTCTACCATTTCTGCACGTTCCTTTTGCTCAAAATCTCCGTCATCCATTTGCCAATTGATTCCATGATATAATCTCAGTCATCCATCCCGTTAGTTGACCATGTTTGGCCAATTGTCTACATACCCTCCTATGATCCTTTATCAACCATTCATTCTCATTCCACCTGCCTGATCCAACAGTTCTTATGCATTGTTGCTCATTACATCACCTTTCCATCATTTTGATCTCCAACCATTCTTTCGCTTAGACACATACCTAGACTAGTTTCCATTGATTAACCCTTAGTCTAAGTTTTGATTTTTTTACTTTTGCAACTTAGGAAATTAGGGTTACATGATTTCTTTCTTCATTTATATGGTAGAATAGCTCTCGCCTAGTTCAAAAAAGGATCAGTCAACACTACAGATCTACTAGAAGTGTTACGCAGCTTTGAGACTTTAGAGCGGTGAGGACAATCCCACGTAAAGTGCTCATTGTTACAGATTAAACATGGGTAACGAGGTTTCCTAGCCAAAGGAGAGGAATTAGATTATTTGTCTTGAGGGGGATTATTTTATTTATTCTTGTTTTTCCCCTTGTTCTTGATTCCTAGTTTCTTTTCATTCTTGCCTTTGTCAAATGACACGACATTAATTTTGCAAGCAAGAGTGTTATCAGATGCATTTGAAGTTTGATTGGAAATGGCAAGTGTTTGAACAGATGGTCTACCTACCATTTGTGTGCTCGAAGAACCAATCACATCGTCAACGGCATGAGAGTCCTTACTCGATGGTTGTGGAGGAACAGTGAAAGTTGGTCTGGGCGCATTTGGGATCTTGTCATAGAGTGTGCCAGACTATGTATAAATCAAGTCCAAATATTGGGCACGCGTAATTACTTGATCTTTAGTGACAACTCCACCTTTGGCCACATCCTCAGTGATAGATGGAAACAAGGATTTTATAAACCACTCAGCTAAAAGTTGATCAAGAACATAAGTTTTGACCATTCAATGATGACGATGTGACTCATGAATATGATTAGAGATATGAGAAGTAGTAGTCTTTCTAAAGTTGGCCAATAGTTCCATTCCAGTTTCATATCGTATGGGTGACTGGAAGTGGGTTAAAAACATGGTAGCTAAAGATATAAAGTTATTGAAAGAAGCTCGTGGTAATTCAATGTACCACTTCGCAGCCGGACCAGTAAGAGTTCTTTCGAAAAGACGTAGTCTAATTGAATCATCATTCAGGGAGTTTGATGAACACCATAAATGAAAAGTAATGACATGGTTGGATAGGTCCTCTCTAGGGTTTCCATTGAATTTCAGAATATCGGAAGGTAATTTATGAGGAATCAAAAACCACCAAGGTGCATAAAGAATTGGGTCATTGGTGAGCCGATTTAGATCTGGCAATTCAATTGTTGCAACAAAAGGAAACTGTCTATTGAGGTTAGGTTGAGCATAACCAGGGTAAGATGGGATTGCCTAGGGAATAGGCCTTTGCATACCAGCATAAGGTATCTACTACTGGTAACCCTGATATGGGTAAGTTTTGCTGATCAAATCCAGTATAAGGTGGTTGTTGGACACCAAGATACATTTGTTGCTGTCCAAACCCTATGTAGGCTTGTTGAAAAAGGCCTGGGTAAACTTGTTGTTAACCAAACCCAGCATATGCTTGTGACTAAGTCCAGGATGAGGTTGGTATTGCTGGAATTTCTGTTATTGATATTAGGGTTGCAAAGGCGGTTCAAGCAACTATTGTTGTTGTTGATACAAAGGTTGTTGATTTCATGGTATTTTCCCACCAATGTAAGCTTGAGCAGGTTGTGAATACACTAAACCAGTGTAAGTATGAATCATTCCAGCAAAAGGTAAATTGGCCTGAGGTTGTTGGACTCTAGGCACAAGTGAATGTTGTAAAACTGTCTGGGAAGGCTAAATCTGTAAGCCTAAAACTTGGGGGTCTGAGGTTGAAGGACCAACTTGCACAGGTTGAGATACAAATAACTGAGCTTGTGACTACGACAAAGTTGTAACAACAGGCGTGGTAGGTATGGATGAGATAGGTTGCATAGGTTGTGATGGATACACAAGCCTATGTTGAATGAGCATTTTTGGCTGCCACTGACTGACAGTCATTCCAGGCTAACCTAAAGATGATGACATACCAGCATACGGTTTCCCTCCAGAAAATGGAGGATAAGTAGATTCTACATATTGTTCTCCATATGGGGGTAGCCCAATGTAAAGCGGATACACAGGATGGTAACCAGATGAGCCAGCTTGGTATTGACTTGATGGGTCTAGTTGTTCAGTATCTCTTAATGAAGAACTAGATGAAATTCCTGTAGAGGACATTGGTGAGGACCAAGGGATATAAGAAACACCTGAGTGGGTTCCAGATAAATATTGGTAACCCGATGGGATGGACATAACACCATACAAATGTGACTCAGGTTTCGTAGTAAACATCGAAGAGGTTGTGATAGAAGATTCTGTTGTAGCTTTAACAGATGGTACAGTCTGGGATGTTGACTTTGCCATAGTCAAATGTCCAAATAGATTTCTTAACGAATCAATTAGTGTCTGAAAGTAATCAAGATCAAAAGGAGTAATAAAATGAGGAGTATGAGGATAAAGAGAAAGTCTAGTTCCAAAATGGAATGGAGTTCTGGGAGTTTCTTCCTTAGGTTCCTCTTCTATCGAAATCAAACCAGGTGGAAGGATTTCACCGTTAGGTCCATAATATATTTCTAGTATTTGTTCCTGAGCTAAAGGGGAAGTCTCGACAGTTATGAATGTCTGAGGATGTACTGGTCGATCGTCTTTCTGTAAGGAAACTACTTCTCATTGTTCAACTTCAAGGTCCAAGTGTTCTAGTAAAATGACAACAAGTTCAGGTTGAGATTCTTGAACAACTTCTAATTCAAAAGTAACTTTTGATTGAACAGTGATAGGTCCAGGATCAACTTCTGGTTGAATAGATTTAGGTTCAGAAGTAATTTCTTGTTCAATAACTTTGGGTTGAGAATCAACTTCTGGTTGAACAACTTGGGTTACCGTTTCACTAGATTCAATTCTAGTGTCCTTAGGTAATTGTGGAGATTCCACTTAAGTAATAGATGTACCAGTAATTGTAGGAGTAACTGGGGTCACAATACTTACCGGTATAGCTGTTTCTGGTATTTCAAATGAAGAACCAGAAGTTTCAGATGTTAGCTTTGGGTGGTTAAGGCAATTTACTCACTGTCCTCTATGAATGACTAGGTAAGGGTTAATGTTCCTCCATGATTTCTAATTGATTTTATTACAAAAAAAAAATAAACAAAAAGGGGTAAGCTAGGGAAAAGGATTACCAAGCAACTGTGAACTGCATAATACCTCCCGGCAAACCAGGAAGTATGGGCATGAAATCTCCCTGAATGTTGTGTTCAGTGTATCACAATATATAAGGAAGCCGACTCAGTTATCTAAGGATGGATAGCAACCTAATGTAGTCCTCCCATATATATCTAAAAGTATGTGGAGGCCCAATCCATGTTAGCGTTGTCTAATGCGAAACTGCATAGTGAGAGCATTCCTTTATACTTTACGTACTGTAACACCGTCCTATATACCTAAAGGTACGTGGATGAGCTATGATATACTCACATACGTGGAATGAGGTATCACACTCAAAATGTATCATAGACAAGTTAGCGACAACTGCTATGTTTTACAACACCGAAATATGTCTCTAGCATATAACTCTAAATGTTTTGCGTTAGGTGACAATGCTCCATTAGGTTAATTGAGATTAATTTTAAGTCATTCTTTATTAAGAATTTGCCTTTCAAGGTTTACCATGTGATGTCTTTCAAATTCTTGGAATGCAACTAATATGATAAAAATTCTTTTCATTCAATTTGAACAATGAAAACCTTAGCTAGTAGGGATAGAGCAATCAGATTCTTTTAATTAAAGAACAAAGAGCACAACTAATGGAATTTCCCTAAACTATTCCTATAAGCACACTCAAACTTTTTCAATGCACGATGCAAGTTTTTCTTTTCAATTCCATTAACGTTAAGATGAACAAAAGGAAACTAATTCACATACAATCAATCAATATTTTTGCAAGAACGAAGATTGTACGACAGTTCCTTTTCGAAAGAAATGAAGACTTTTACGACACCTTCTTTTGAGCAAAGATTAATCGACTATAAACTAACTTTGACAATGAATTGATAATGATAAAGAAATCATTTAATAAAAACTAAACAATCAAGGCTGAAGTAGGTCTAGGAAAGGAAACACAAATTGATTTTAGAGATACAACAATCATTGACCTTTCAGCAAGCAAAAACAGAAAGAAATTTGAAAAAAACCAAGTCAAAGGTGGTATTTTTGACCTAAGGAGGATTAGCGCAACCCTGAATGGGAGATAGTGCACTTAAGAGAATTTTCCTCAAGCCAAGGGTGCTCTATAGCACTCTGTGTCCTGACCAAGCCTGCACTGGTGCCAGAGAGGCCATCCAAGGGACTTTCAAGCACAATTTTTTACCAAAAAACACTTCAAAAGGGCTGAAATAAGATCAATGGAAGCAATTAAAATCTACTAGGGTGTACTAGGATGAATATAAACTACCCAGAACGATGATCGCTCCCCAGTGGAGTCGCCAATTTGTTATGGGGAATTTTGCATCTACGGATAAACACAACTTCCATAGGTGGGTAGTTACACTTAGAACAATAGATCTAAGGAGTGTAACCTTTTTCTATAGAAGATAAATAAGACAAGGGACCTTCTTGATATCTTTCACTTCACTTTGTCTCCTTAGAGTAGCTCTCGACGCTCCTTCTCGAACTATATCCTCTTGACAAGTACTTGCAATCATAAACAGAGGACAAAAACTAATCAAAGAAAGAGATCTATCTACTATGGGAAAATGGAATTGAAAGCATTTACACATATAATCATCATACATAAAGACAAGAATATGGGAAAAGGTGTAAACAAGTTTATTAAGTAGAAGGAAGAGTTATAACCAAAGAAGTTTGATCCCATGTCACTCATCTAGCTTGAGTTCTATCCTTCATCACACCAAAATCACAACACTTCGACAACATAACAATACTTGCTATAATATCAAACCTCAAACCAATAGTATCTCCTTACAAATTCTCAAAGTCTATCCCATGATCACTATGATGAGTGCTCAATTTATAGGGAAATGGAGGTGGTTTTATCATAAATTGGGCATTGAATGGATTTCCAATTTTGGAGTTAGTTTCCATGGAGGAAGGGATGAGAGGATAGAAGGTTATTTGATTCTTTCCCTATCTAATTTGGAGCTCATAGGAGAGGATAAGAGGTGGGAATCTTCTATAATGGTCTAGAATGAAGGAATATTCCTAGAACCCTATGAAGATTTCTCTCAATCTTGCCCAACACAAGTCAAAGTGGTCCTAGGTCCTCTGCAGAGCAGGCTTCAATGGGCTTACGTGCTCTGTAGTGCATTTACCCCTGACCAAGGGTACGTTGGTCCACCAAGGAGTCATTTCAGAATGTCTTCAGGCCAAGAAACTATGAGGAATGATGGCATTCAATGTGATGACTTGTCTAGGGCATGTGGCAACTAAATTAGGGTTTGATGAGCCCTAAAAGTATTGGTTTGAATGATGAGAGTGATGTGACCAAATAGAGCTGTAACAAATATTAATGGACATCTAATTTAAGCATGTGAAAATAATACATGTAACCTATGAGAAGCGTATAAAATCATATGAATCATAATATTACATTAATAGATCATATGCACATAATCACATAGATACACTTGATTTTTGGGTGAAAATTTGATCCAAACTTAAATAGTAGCACAAAAAATTAGAGATATAACCATAAATATAGAGATGCACTAGAAATAAAACTTAATTTCATTAATATCAGATACTGAAATAAGCTTACAAACAGAATGGAAATAAACTAGCTTGGGCGATGGTAACTTATCTCTCAGAAGAGATGTGGTGGATACATGTCGCTGAACTATGTAAAAATGAGGCTCAAGGGCCTATTTACTATTGAAGAACACATGAAAACCATAAACAACCAAAACCATAACCCCACGAGATGGAATGCCAAGATTATGTCGGCCCCATATGGGTTAGTTGCACAACAAACTTCCCGAGGTCGTAACTTGGTGTTATTATCTCAGTTTGGCATGTACGATACCTTGTTGGAAAGGTCTCTCCAACTACTATAGGATTTATGGGTGGCAACCAACTTGTTGTGGACCTCAAGAAAAATATTATTTAGGGAGTCAAAACTGCTCCGCAAGTTTAGGACCCGCAAAAATACTAAAAATAGTAAATGTTTCCATACACAAGGAAATAGATGAAATTGGTTGGAGGTCTAGGTGGAATAGGAAGGTGGCCACTGATATCCACCTCGATTTGTCCTCCCTCCTTAGGAAGAAATGGTCTCCATTACATGCGGAACCTCCAGGAGGTCAGGAAATTTCTGGTGAACTTGCTCCCTGGTGAACTACTTTCCCTGGGGAAGGAGTTGGCCTACTTTGACAACTTGATATAGTTATATCCTCTGTTCATGAGTGTTCTTGATTTATGTGTCCATGATCTGATAAGTTGTGGCATGTTCCATGGAGTCTAGGTTTAGCTCTATTGGCATGTGTTGTTATGCAATTTTGGATGTATCTAGTAATGGTGGAAAGTATGGCCAAATGTAGTCTACATTCAACACTCGATGCATACCAAGGAACTGTGGAATGCTCAGGTCAACGGAATTGTCCCGTACATCATTAGTGATGGTGTATGGCCCATATCGGAGCAAGTGAATCTTGTCATGGGGTCGAATGAGGATCTCCTTTTGTAAATGTAGCCAAAATTTGTCGCCCAACTGGAACTTGTGTGACACTCTAGGCTGATCATAACATTGCTTGTACTTAGCACTCACTTTGTCCAATATATCATGGACCTACTAGTGGATGTGATAAATGCACTGAATGAAGTTGTTAGCCCTATTTGCTTCAGACTGGAGGTGAGCCACTGCAAATGGTATGGCCACATCAATGGGACATAATGGCTCAAACTTGAGCCCTACCTGAAAGGGGTTGTGGCCCATTGAGCTATGGAGAGATTTGTTGTAGTTTTCTTGGACATAGGGGAGGCTTTCATCCCAGGTGTGTGAATGATTCAAGTTGTACATGAACATAATGTGTATGATCATCCTGTAGACAAGCTTTGTTTGACCATCAGTTTGGGGGTGGAAAGTTGTGGACTTAGTAAGTTTGGTATCCAACATCGACCAGAGACTTCACCAAAATGCACTTAAGAATATGATGTCCCAATCCGAGACATTGGACTTTGGGATCCCAAAGTGTACCCACACTTCCTCAAGTAAGAGCTTAGTAGTGGCCTCTACTATGATACTCTTCTTGTACGCTACCATAATTTCCCTCTTAGAGAATCTGTCAACGAATACAAAAACACAATTACTGTTGTGCTTAGCACAAGGAAGGCCCAACAAGTAATCCATGGAGACGGATTCCCAAGGTCGACTAGGAGTAGGTACAAGAGTATATAGGCATTTCTTCTTAATGGTTGGTTTGGAAATGACACATGCAGTGCAAGATCCAATGTATTTCCCAACATACTGATGAAGGTTCGGCCCATAAAAATATGTTTTCAGTATTGGAACTGTTTTCTCTAATACGAAATGTCTAGCGAACCAACTGGAGTGCGCCTCCCAACTCATCTTGGAACGCTTGCTTGAAGGTACATAGATGTGTCCCAGGTGGCATAAGAGTGCATCCTTGAGGTGAAATTTTGGAAATTTCTTACCTTCGAGGAGTATTTAGTATGTTTTTTCGAATTTTGGATCACTATTGTAAATATGTGGCCACCCCAAAGTCTCATGCCCGTAGGAGTCAAGCACAGTGATCAGTGCCATGACTAGCGGTCAGCTAAGTAAATCTACAACATTATTGGTGCTTCTCTTCTTGTACTTAATTGTCAAAGGAACTATAGGAGGTATCTGGACCATTTCTAATGGCAATCGTTCTGCAACTTCCTTTATGTTTTTATGAACTGTGGGGGTTGCTAGTCTGTGTGAATGACCATCTCCTTCTCCATAATGTAATGCTTCAATTGATGGGAGGCCTACATAATAGACTATATTTCTTTGTCATATGTGGGATAGTTTTGGAATGTGTCTGAAAGTGTTTCACTGTGGTAAGCCACTGAATGCCCTTGTTGAGTTAGAACTACACCAATAGCATAGTGAGAAGCATATGTCTCAATCTCAAATGGTTGTTGCAGGTATGATAAAGTGAGAACTCGTGCAAAGTAGAGATGAAGCTTCAACTTGGAAAACACCTTTTGTTGAGTTTCAAAACAAAAATGATTTTCTTTCGCTCTACCCTTGGTGACTAAACTTAAAGACCAAGTGATATGAGAGAACCCCAACATAAACCTGCAATAGAAATTGGCGATGTTGCGGAGCTATGTTAGAGTGGTTGGGGCTAGCCAATCTTGAATGACTTGTATCTTGGTTGGGTCCACATTCACACCCCACTCATCAATGATGTACCCCAGATATTGAACCTAGGTCATCCCAAAAGTGAATTTCTCCAAATTGGCACAAAACTTATGTTGCCACAGGATTTGGAGGACCAATCGAATATGGTGGAGGTGCTCTTCCCAACATTAGATGAAGATCAAGATGTCATCCAAATACACCACCATGAATGCATTGGTGAAGGGTCGCAAGATTTCATCCATAAATATCATGAAGGTTGTGGGGCATTCGTCAACCCGAAAGGCATGACCAACCATTCGAAAAGGCCCTCCTTGGATTTGAAGGCAATCTTCAACACATTGGAGGGTTCGATAGGCACCTGTTGATACACAGACTTCAAGTCAATCTTGCTAAAATATTTGGCCCCATTGAGCTAGTCCAGAAGGTCATCAATTTGTGGGATTCGGTACCTATTCCAAACAGTGATCTTGTTTACCACCCGATAGTATACAGAGTCTCCAGGTCCCATCCTTCTTATGTTCCAATACAATCGGGCTCCCATAGGGTGATGAGCTTTACCTTATGTGCCCTTTCTACAATAGCTCTTGAATCTACCTCTTGACCTCATCATCCTCTAGAACAGAGCATCAATAGATTGGTCCATTGGGTAGCAGTGCATCTAGGGTCATATAGATGGAGTTCATGACTTGAAAGTGAAGAGGTAACCCCATAGGTGAAGTGAAAATTTCCCTGTACTCCTCCACGACCTTGTCCATCTGTTGCTACTCTGCAGAGGAGCCCTGTCTAGAAGACATGGCCACAATATTCTTCTTTCTCTAAGGATGAATCATAAGGAAAACAAATTTCCTAGTCTGTGAAATGATCTTACTACATTTCTTTATAGTGATCAAAGAGATGGCAGTAAGCGGGGCTACCTCCAGTATGTTGTACAACTTATTGCCCAAAGTAATAATCATAAAGCGAGGTCTAGACTCATGTACATAATATCGCTTCTCTAAGTATGGTTGTCCTAATAACACGTCACAAACTTCAAGAGGAGAAGCACCACAAAGTACCTAATCTGTGAAGGGCTTGATGCTGTAGGGAAGGAGGCACTATTGGCTGAGTCGAAGATCTTTTCCTTAGTGAAGAAAATCGATGGTGTACGATTGTGGATGTGCTATAGTCGGTAGTTCTAGTCGCTTCACGACCTCTACTAATATCATGTTCTTTTGTCTCCCACTGTCAACAATGAACTGCAACGGAGAAACCTTCACCCACATATGTGAGCGGAAGAGTCGTCTGCCCTCCCATGGATATTTAAGCTCATTCTTATGGATTTTTATGGTGGCCAAAGTGGCACTAGGTTCTGCATCCATGATTTGATTCCCTTTCTCATTCCCCTTGTGAGGTTTTGACTTAGAGTGAGAATGCGTATGATTCAGAAGCCTTTAGCTCGGCCACTAGTGATTTCTTAGCCTAACTCTCACTTATGTTGTGAGTAGAGATCTTATGGAACTCACACCCCTTTCCCGTGTCTTTCTTTTTCTTCATGGTGTTGTTCTTGCCTTGCAGCTTCGGTGGGTTGTCTTTGATCACCCCATCTTGTCTTTTTCATTTACTCTATGGTTTGGGGGTTCCTGTCCCTTCCTTCGGATTCGTAGATCCAAAGTCTCACTTCTTCTATTTAAACCTTTTCTCAATCTTGACAGTGTATCATTACATTGTGCTGAGCTAGGAGATGTCTAGGAACTCCATATCATCTTATATGTACATATGTAGATAACTATAGTACTTGAGTACCAAATGTCACACAGAATCCTTGATACCTAAATTCGTGCGAAGTGTATGAAAAAAATTGGTAAACTCTGGCACGTCTTGGTCCCTTCCCTGCCGAAGCATGGTCCACTTTATGTATTTATCCTCATAGCTCCCAACAGGGTAGTACTTATCCTTGATGGAATCCTGGAATGAATTCCAAGTGGGTGTGGCTAAAAATAGTGAGGGTGTACTTTCGTCCTTCTTCTCATAGTAGGTTTCCCATTAGTCCTTTACATCAAGGCTGGCTTTAAGAAGTCCAAAAGTAATATTTTCCTGACTAGAAAAATCATGAACATACAACTATCCTTCTAGCAGATTTAACCATTTATCTATGATTTCCGCATCTATCTGACCTTGAAATATGAGTATGTCAAATTTAACTGGTACCTTGAAGGGTGTGGCATTTCTAGAGTGGATGCTGGAAGGAGATGTGTCTCCTTTGGGTAACAATTAAAGGATATGGGAAAAGTTGTCCATCATTGCATTCCTCTATCACTCGAGGGCTTCTTCGGGCAAGATTTTGAAAGGATCTCCTGCCCTGTCATCTTTCTTCTCATTCACCATGAGAGGTTGTCGAGATTTGTGAGGTTATTTTTGCAAAGGTTCGACCAGTTCGAACCGTAACTCCTTATATCCTGACCTCGTTGGGGACATGCAAAGAAAAACAGAGAAAGCGCAGACTGCTCTGCTAAAACTGACGTAAACTTAAACATGAATGCAACATATTAAAGATATAACTATAAATATAGAGATGTAGTAGAAATACAACTTCATCTCATTAATATCAAATATTCAAATAAGCTTACAAACAAAATGGAAATAAACTAGCTCGGGCGATGGTAGCTTATCTCTTAGAAGAGATATGGAAGCTACATGCCTATGAACTATGTTACAGTGAGGATCAAGGGCCTATTTATTATTAAACAACAAGGGAAAACACTAAACAACAAAAACCCTAACCCCAGGACATGGAACGCCAAGAGTTTTTGGGCCCCGTTAGGGCTAGTTGGGTAGCCAGTGTTGGGTGTGGGAATTGCTATTCAAAAAGCTCCTTTCAACACTTAGTTTGTCAACCCAGGGTTTTGTACACTTTGAGGCATAGCACAAGAAATGCCAAGAAATCATATGAACCTTCTCTAATTGTATTCCTACTTATTTGACTACAAATTATAGACTTGAAAGGAAATATCACATGAAATTGAATACCAAGAAAACTCTGGTGCTGAATGAAAAGAACGTGCTTTGCAGAAACTGAAATAAAGGGAACTTTGAATTCATCATGAACAATCTAAATCGATAAACTAACTATTTTAGGTTCTCTTCAGTATGGTTGTAAGACAAAGGAATGATCCAACTAATCAAGATGTCTATCTTCCTCAATATTTTCCTTCCTATACCAGGTTGTCATTCCTATACCACAACAAGGTTCATGTACTAGAACGTTGTTCCTGTACTAAATTGAAACTTCCATATTGGAAGTATATATATTGGGACCTTATTCAAGATCTTGACCTGCATACAAGAGCTCTGAGCCTTTGTACTAGAGCACTATGTTCCTATACTTGGAATATCAAATCCTATACTTGGTTTCCAAATCGGTTGCAAGAAATAAAAGCGTGTTAACTAAGAAAATAAATGTAAGGTGAAAACAGAACTGTAAAGTGAACCTCTATAAGAAAAATGAATCATTAACTAATCACATGCTTAGAAATGAAAGGTGATTTCACAGCCAAAGGGAATTTCTATTGAGATAAGAAACCATTTTACCTAGAAAATACTTTGACCCAAACATCAATAAGCTCTTTCCTGACATGAGTGTTCATTGACTAAATTAGGTTTGCACCCTTATACAAATAATAATTTTAACTCGGGGAATCCTTCTGATAAATTCAGTATTAAGTCCACCAATGAGTGCAGGTACAAATCCAAGTAATGCAATAGTGTTTTAGTGAAAGCTTATTGGTATTAATCAAATCTAAATCTGAACTTGAATATTGGAATATGCTTCACTAAAAATCCAAACACTATTTTCAGAAGAATAATAGACCTTCAGGAATAAGAATGATTGGCTGAAATGACTAAAGAAAAATTTCAACTTGCTGAAACAAAAACACACCAGTGTATGAAGCTAGATGTACATTTACTTTGTAAAGAAAAGGCAACACACATTTGTAGGAAAGAATGGAAGGAAATAAAAGTAAATCCAAATGAACCACACACACGCCTAGATCCATATCACACAACTTGCAAGAAATTAAAGTCCATGAGCAATGAAAGAATCCAAACATGATCTTCTTCAGTAACCTTGCATGAAAATAAATCTAACACACATTTAACGAAGGGAGAATGAGTTGGGTTGGCTAGTCCCTAGCCAACTAGCTCATTTCCCTATAACAAAATAGAAAACTTCAAGATCTCAAATGGAGCATCATAACGATATTGAGATGAAGTACTTCACAACTGGTAGGTTCCTTTGTATTAAGTTTCAAAAAGAGAAAATACACATTGTGGACCGCCAATCTAGCCCAGAAATGGCGATACTCAGAAATTATAGTTGGTAGAAAAAAGTTTAACACAACATCGTTCCCTAACATCTACAGAGAAACCTTATTAAATACATTCTTCGACTCTTGTTTTCAAAAAAAATATAACAACATGATATACTAAGTCTTTCGGCTGTTCAAAAAAGGTCTAAACAAGGGTTTTGTAGCAAAAGTCTAGCCTTCATATCTCACCTTCTTCTCTAAGCATCGATCCTAGCAAAGAAACTGATCTCCTAGACAAGAAATCTGCGCAGTCGAATAAGATGTCCTATCCATAAGTAGTGAGTCAAACAAAAATTGATAGCTACCTTGAAAGTGTAGGAACACTGACCGATACAAGCGCGATTCTTGCACCAACCCAATCTCTCACATAGATTAACACTTTGGTTCCATCAAATTACGTAGGAAAGGAATATATTAACTGCAAAGACATTTTAAGATATAAAATATGTAAATTTAATAAGTACACATAACATTTGAATATGAAAAAAATAAGATGAGTGAAGGAATGTGTGCGATTGGGAAAAAGTACAGGAATGGATAGGCCTTAAGGGTTAAAGCAGGGGTTAAGTTGGTGTGTTTGGAATAGGATAGAGACCAAAAAGTAGGACAATTCTAGCCACCAACATCCTCCCATCCCTATCCTTTTGTGTGTCCTCACACAACCTTACCCTTACCTCTGTAAAAAAACACATGGAGACCTTCCTTTAATCATGTATCTGTATGCTAATTCATGTCTTCATCATCCTTTGCTTGTTAGATCAAGCCTTCTTGACCCGCTTGACCAATTTCCTAAGTCAACCATAACATTTCAAAGGTCAGAACGTCCACACTCTTTCTTGTTGTTTTCGTTCTTGCACTTCCCCTACCAATTCAACATTCTTATTCTGTAGCACTACACCCTGTTCTTTAATGGCCTAATTTAAAACTTCGAGTCCATAAATGCGTTGCTTCATCTCCTCGACCTGTCTATTAAAATTGAGAGTGTAATCCTCCTTAACGAATTCCTCTTGCGTCAGAATGTTCTCAGCAGTTGACTCGAAGCAAGTGTTGGTGTTGTCAATAAAAATATCATCCTTTATATCAATATCTGACATTTTGACATCACAGGGTGTCTCATCATCCTACACTTTGTCATCACATTGTATTTCATCTCCCTGTACTTCAACATTACATTGAGCTTTATCACCCTGACCCTCTGTTGGACCATTCTCTGCACTGACATCTAGTGTCTTAGAGGTCTTCCTCCTCTTCATTCTTCCAACTAACATTGACAGAGGAGTAACATCTTCCTCTTCGACGTATCCTACACTAAACACTGTGTGAACCGTAGCATCTGCAAGGAGCGAGAGATTGTTCTCATTCGGTGAACTAGACTGGGAATCATCTACATTAAACAGAGAGGATGAATGAGTATGGCCCTCTCTCGAGGAGGCAAACCTCTTCTTAATAGAACTTCTAGTTATTATCTTCAAAGGGCAAGGGGTTTTCGTTAGAGGTGCTTGCTTCTCTTCCTGCGTTGGTTCCTTAGGCAAGGTTTTTTTATTCTTACTAGTTTGCAGTGTGAGGGTTTTATCGTCTATTTAGATTCTTCCTTCCTACTCTTACCTTCTTCCCAAGTGACTCCACTATGTTTGCTCCTTGTAATTCCTTCCAGAATCCCCCCCCCAACTCACATTTTTACTCTCTAATTCCTTCCTAAGTAGAATTGAGATCAACCATAATGACATAGCTTGAACCCAACCTGACCCTCTTAACGTTTCTGAACACCCTTCGACATTTTTTCCAAACTTTTAAGCAAGAAGTAAGGAAGATTAATCAACTTATCTGACTCAAAGTGTAACAGCAAGCGGATGTGATATATGAAGGTTAGGGAATATTGTCCCTCACAGCTGAGGAAATTCTGCAAAATGCACAACAAGTGTTTCCATTTCTCAATCATAGCACTTCATTGCAACTCATTTTTCCAGTCCACTTCCTACTTCTTATTGACTACAAATCTACGCGAAGCCCCTTTTTCGATCTCTCCTTTCTTGAACCACTGCTCGCCTGTGACCGCTAGCCCTGTAGCGACTGAAATAGTCTACTCTGTCACTTCAAACTCTAGAGACCCCACCTTGGCTTTGCATCCATCAAAGGCTCAGGAAAATTCTAAGACCACAGCCGAATCAAAACCATCAAACTTAACCAATAATGGGAGGTGTTGGTATCTAAATTTAACTGTCCATTCCATTCCAAATTCATATCTTAACTATCATTCTTGGCCATTTAACCTTTATTATTCAACAATAATCCTTAGAAACTAAGTCATATGTTTTCATTTTTATTATTTTGAGCTTGGGATTAATATTTGAAATTTTTATATTTAAATGACACTTTTTAGAAAAATCACAAGAAGTTGTAACAACCTGTGATTGCTTTATTGTTTGATATGTTGCAGCACAGGTGGGAAAATTTGAAGATTATGGGCATAAAGTACATTGTACAAGGATGATGAAACAACTATTCACTTTCAGTTTTGGAGAAAACAAGTGTCCAGTCAAAGCTGGTCAAACCCTTCCACTTCATCACTTTTTCCTGATTTTTTTGCACAAGATATTTTCCAGTTTTAGAATTTTTGCATAAATGGAGGAATAGACGTAAATTTGACCTCCTTGGGATGTAATTAATAGAATATTTTTAGTATTAGATGGAGAAACAATATTTGCTTTTGTTAGAGGATTCATGATAAATAACCCATATGGGAAAACTATGTGTTAGAATGGTTTTTGTGAACATATGAGAAGAAATCTTGTGTATATCTGATTCCAAACTTAATACAAACTTCTTCAGCAATTTTATGTCTCAAGATTTGGTAGCTACACTCTTCTGAATCATCTCATAGTGTGCTTGTGGAGTGTTGAAGGGCCCTCACCACTTTGCTGGTACACTTTATCTTTACTCTGTTTTTCTTACTAGCTACAAATTCGAATTTAGCAATTAGTCATTTCATGTTTAGAGTTAAAAGCTATGTTAGCAGAGATATCAGTTAAGAGAGCTTGAATTCGTTGTGAAGAGAGAGCCTTGTAAGAGGACTCAACTAATATTGATCTTGGAATTGATATTTACATGCTACTATCATACAACTTCCAGATGTGTTTGCAAGCTTTAGTTTTGAAGGATAGTTCTAGTTTTATTTCCAACGTGATTTAAGATTGGAGTTTTAAAATTCAATTTTCAGTTTGGTAAATGATTCTTGTAAGAGATCTAATTGATACTAGTTTATAACACTGCTCATCTTACTCACTGTGTGATTTGAAAATACTTTGGATTGTTGTGATTGTAAAAATTCTTTGAAGCAATATTCTTGCAAGGGAATGTAGGATTACAATCAATCATCAACACTCTGCTTTTGTTATTCTGCAACTATAATTTCATAGGATTTGTTTCTCTTAGATTGATGTTTGAATGATTTAAAATGATAATAAAGGATCTTTTGTAAAATCACTATTAATTTAGTCCATCATGTAACCATTAGAATCTTAGAGCCTTCTAGATCTATATATTTTAGGTAACGACCTCTAAGTGTACTTTCCTGGGTTGATAAAAGAATTAAGAGCTTAACTTGCCTTGGTAAGTTGGGATCAAACATTTTGGTGCCATTGCCGGGGACCAAACATATTCCATCCATTTCATTAGCAAGAATTTGACCCCTGCAGAATTTAATTACACAGTTAGAGAAAAGGAAATTCTTGCAATAATACATGCAATGAACAATTTCGCCACTACGTAACTGGATATGAGGTCCTTGTTCACACTGATCAATCCTCCATTCGATATTTAATGAACAAACATATTACTAATGGCAGGATCACTAGGTGGTTACTCTTATTGCGTGAATTCAATATCACCATACTAGATAGACCCAGGAAAGAAAACCAGGTAGCTGACTACTTTTCGGGACCTCAAAATCCAGGTGAAGCTGTCCAAGTTGAAGATTCATTTCTTGATGAACATTTGTTTGCAATTTCAGTTTCAACACCAGGGTATGTTGATTTAGCTAACTACTTGTCCACAGGAAAAGTGCCACCATCATTCCGCTCAAAGGAAAAGAAAAGGTTGGTCAAACAAAGCGCAAGATACTCACGTATTAATGGCAATTTATTTTACACTGGTTATGACATGATTATTAGGAGATGCATTAGAGAGGATGAAATAATTGATGTACTAACCTCTTGCCATGATCAACCTTGTGGTGGCCATTTTGCAGCAAAGAGGACAACACACAAAATTCTTAGCCTTGGCTATTATTGGCCATCAATTTTTAAAGACACAAAGAAGTATGTAAGAAGTTGTGATAGCTGGTAACACATGGGATGACCAACTTCCTTTGATGGAATGCCACTCTAGCCACAAGTGCATCTAGAGCCATTTGAAAAATGGGCTCTTGATTTTATCGGACCCATCAATCCACCATCCAAAGGTAAGAAGTACATTCTTGTATGTACCGACTATGTCACTAAATGGGCTGGAGAAAAGCCACTTGTAAGGGCAACTGAACAAACAATGGTCAATTTCCTATTTGAAGAAATTTTTGTTAGATATGGAGTGCCTAGAGAGATAGTCACAGACCAAGGGATTCAATTCACATCAAGACTGGTTCAAGAAATAACAGAGAAGTACCAAATCAAGCATAAAAGAAGCATGCCCTATCATCCACAGGCCAACGGCCAAGTGGAGTCTACAAACAAAACATTAGAAGGCATCATGACAAAAACTATGGCCACAAATAGGAAGAATTAGGTAGACAAGGTCAATGAAGCACTGTGGGCATATAGGGTTACTTGGAAAAATGCAATAGTGTTCTCACCCTACCAGCTAGTGTATGGTAAAGAGGTCATGCTGCCAATAGAATTCAAAATACGTACATATCAATTGGCAGCAGACCTAGGGATGGACCTTTTAGAAGCTCAGCAAGAAAGGATCATGTAGTTAAACCAGCTTGATGAAATGATACAAGAGGCCACGCAAAGGACAACAATGATTCAACGGCAAAGAAGACAATGGCATGACAAGATGATTGAGAAGAGGGAATTTGAAATTGGTGACTGGGCATTGCTCTTCGATTCTAAAATCAAGGATCATAAGGATAAATTCACTACTCACTAGATGGGGCCTTATGAAATCCTTGAAATCTTTGAAAATGGATCAGTCAAAGTAACTTCAATAGACCAAGAAGGACAGACATTTCTTGTCAATGGACAGAGGCTCCGAATCTACCATAAGCCTGTTGACAGAGAAGATTTTATGAGAACTGTTTCACAGGAAAAGGAGGTACAGCTACTACAACAGTCAACTATAATATCCAAACCTTAATTTGTTTTGATTTCAGAATAAAAAAAACAATTAAGAAAACAATAAAAAAGAAACATTAAAAAACATAGAAATAAAAAAAAAAAAAAAAACACAAAAAATATAATTAAAAAAAAAAAAAAACAAGAAACAAAAAGAAAATAATGTTTAGCTATGAAAACTAGATATGGCATAGACTAAACATGAATGCTTATGAGAAAACCAAGAAATTGGCTTGCAAGGGTTCTTAGTTTTTTAAATTTTTGGTACAAAAATCAGAAAAGAAAAAGTCATTTCAAATTGAATCTTAAGACCACAACATCATGACTCGAGGACAAGTCAAACCATCAGTTGGGGAGAAGGAACTCTGAACTTGTTCATGCTTTCCTATTTTCCTACAAAGTTTATTCATCTCCAGTAGAGAAATAGGTTTGTCTTCATTTTTAGCAAGTCTTAAGAAAAATCTTATCAGAACATATCTCAGAAGGGACCTGTATCATTCATTTTTTTAAAGGGACCTCTATCATTAATTTTTCAAAAGGGACCTATTATCATTCATTTTCAGTAGGTAGTTGTTATCATTCATTTTCAGTAGGTACTTGTTATCATTCATCCATCAAAAGGGACTTGTTATCATTTATTTTTCAGAAGGGACCTGTTATCAATCATTTCTCAGCAAGGGACCTGTAATCATAACTTCTCAGCAAGGACCTGTTTAGAAGAAACTTGTTATCATTTTAAGGTAAAGGATCTGTTTAGAGGACATTTGGTAAAGGATCTGTTTTGAGTACATTTTTACAATGGGATCTGTTCAAAGGAAAACTACATCAGCAATAAGAAAGCTTACATTCAAGATGAAGAAGATTGAAGACTGGAACATAAAGATGGGCACCATTACATTCTACCTACATATATCAAGCAACATCAACTGGCTGCAAGACAAAGAAATATTGAAGGGCTGTAAGAATTGTCATTTTAAGTATTTCAATTTCTTTTATTAATTTCAAATTTTAGATGATGAATTGTGATAATTATTGATTTTAGTTTCTAAATACCTAGCCTATCCTATATCATTCATTCTTTTATCCTAAGTCCTACCTTTTACCTATATCCTGTAACTATAACCATTTCCTATTTTTGTCCTATTTCTGAACATACAATTCTATCTTGTATATATCCCTATTTTACCTTGTATATATTCCTTAATCCTGTATAAACAATTCTAATCGACCCATAGTCATGGATACCAACAGGCCTATCCAAACTAAGACTAATTGCATACTTAAGGATTGAATTTTTAAAGGGCTTAAGTCATAAAACAGAGGATTTATCAGCCACAGGGCAGGTCATGAAGAATTTATGAAATTTGTATGGTTTTCAACCTACAAATTTCGCTTTTGAAGCACGAAATGACTAAGGGTAAGTGATCAAAAGTTTAACGGTCCAATTAGCAAGTCATCATAATTAATACTCTTATAATCTGAAGGCTATATAATCGATCGTAAAATAGGACACCAAAGGTTATCATTAACATTTGAATATGAGCCATTATAGCCATTTACGCTACCAGGACTCCATGGCTATCATAGCCCTTTATGTTGTTAGAACTCCATAGCCATCATACCAATTTATGCTTCCAGGACTTTGGAAACATCATAAACATCTATGTGCAAGTCATTTCACCACTGCCATGAGTCTGTAAACATCATTAAAAACCCCTGAGAAGGATGTGTGGAGAAATTGAGGGTTTTAGTGCATGAACAGGCCGTTAATGGAGTGAGAAAATGCATTCCCTATAGAAATCGTTGGACTAAGGAAAATTTACTTTGCAAGAAAATAGTGTTTTATGTGTATGTTGACAATAACACTGTCAACTTACGAGTAAGAGGACAGGACATCCACCAGAATTAAATTGAGGGAGATTTCGGCTTTATTGGCAACATCCTCCAAGAGTTATAGATACAAATCAAGCCCAGGAAGTTGACTTACCATAAACTTTGGTAAAAAAAATTGTTTTACAGCAAGAAGGACTACAGTAATTTTTTCTTACAGTATGCTAAAATTCTTTACAAACTATAAATTCCTTTCAAATACAGGATAGCGGGACATATTTTTTCTTTTCCTCTTATGGAAAATCAGGCAGAACCATTACAGTTTGACCCTTCCAGATATCATAAAGACTGTGGAGAGATACTTAGGGCAAAACGTTGGCTGTCATTTTTAGAAAGACACATTGGCCATAACAAGAAAATAGCAAAAGAATTTGCTTCTTCATTTAATGGGGAGAGGGCAGCAGTAGGCAACCTGTCATTTAGGGTCTTGGAGGATACCATTGCTCAAGCAATTGGTATAATCCCAGAAGGCGAAAAATACTTTAAACTAAACAATTTGAAGAGAAAACATGGGAACCTTTTATATCCAAGTCAAGATTATTAGCAGTTGATTGGAAATCAGGGATTCCTAGAAGCTGGTTAATCCATCCACGAGATGAGATGGTTTATATAATTCAAAAATTTAGAACTTGTAAAGGTAGATTCTGTGTTGTATTCCTCTATCATATTAAGTTGTTGATGCATCTGAGAGGAGATTGTACTATAAGTCTGCCCTATTTTATTTTACAAAGCCTGACAAAAATGTCTAAGACTATGCAGAAGCAAAGGAAGAATAAGGATACAAGTTTACATCATTTTGGCTTGATAAAAATTCTGATTGAAGCTGAATTACAAAAGATAGGTATAACATGGGAAAAATTCTTGATAACTAATGAATTTTTCATTGACAAGGAATAAAAAGAGTCACAAGAGGGACAAGAAAATTTACAGGAGCAGTAACATGCAGAACCAGTGATTGATGTAGATGCCATAGAGGAAATTTTTTCAAAAGTTAGACAAAGCAATTCTATTCCATCCACCAGTAGTGTCAGGACAAGAAGAATGGTGAGGGAAGATGCTGAAAGAGCCAACCAAGACAAAATTTTCACTGTTTACACAAGAAAATCTAGGAAAAGAAAGTTTGGCCAGCAACAGAAAGTTTTGGAAGAAGATGATGTCCTACAACAAGCACAATATGACTATGTACAGGGACTGGAAGATAAAGACAAGGAAAAAGAGCAACATGAACAACAGGTTTCAGGTAAAAAGAGAAGAATATTGGAGAAAACGGTTGAGAAGTTACAACAAGAGCTTAAGGAATCAGAAGTGTTAGAAAGAGTATTAAAACCAGAAAATGAGACACTAAAATACAAAGCAAAAAGCTTCAAGCAGAGAATGAAAAATTGAAGAAGAAAATTAAGAAACTCTCAACCTATAAAATACAAATTTGTAGGAATACCTACAAACTTTACAAACAAATGAAAGAATTTAAGACCAAATATCAAATCCTGAAAACAGAATATGAAGCACAAATGAAGATAAATGCTTTACTTGAAGCAATAGAGGTAGAGGCAGTAGCAGAAGACAACACTTAACAGGTTAGGACTTGATTGCATGAAGACATGCAAATTCTTAGGTTCTGGAGGATGTTGGTATCTAAATTTGACTGTTCATTCCATTCCAAATTCATCTTTTAACTATCATTCTTGAACATTTAGCCTTTATTATTCACCAATAATCCTTAGAAACTAAGTCATATGTTGTTATTTTTGTTATTTGAGCTTGGGATTAATATTTGAAATTTTTATATTTAAATGACACTTTTTAGAAAAATCACAGGAAGTTGTGACAACCTGTGATTTCTTTATTGTTTGACATGTTGCAGCATAGGTGAGCAAATTTGAATATTATGGGCATAAAGTAAAATGTACAAGCATGGTGAAACAACTATTCACTTTCAGTTTTGGAGAAAACAAGTGTCCAGTCAAAGTTGGTCAAGCCCAACCACTTCATCACTTTTTCCTGATTTTTGTGCACAAGATATTTTCCAATTTTAGAATATTTGAATAAATGGAGGAATAGGCCTAAATTCGACCTCCTTGGGATGTAATTAATAGAATATTGTTAGTAGTAGATGGAGAAACAATAGTTTCTTTTGTTAGAGGATTCATGATAAATAACCCATATGGGAAAACTATGTGTTAGAATGGTTTTTGTGAACATATGAGAAGACAACTTGTGTGTCTCTGATTCCAGACTTAATATAAAATTCTTCAGCAATTTTATATCTCAAGATTTACTAGCTACACTCTTCTGAATCATCTAATAGTGTGTTTGTGGAGTACTGAAGGGCTCTCACCACTTTGCTGGTACATTTTGTCTTTACTCAGTTACTAGCTGCAAATTCGAATTTAGAAATTAGTCGTTTCATGTTCAGAGTTAAAAGCTATGTTAGAAAAGTTATCAGTTAAGAGTGATCCAAATCTGATCCATAAACAACTGTCAAAGAACCCTGACTGTATCGGGACAAAACAAATCCTTGAAGAATCCAAAACAGTAATTTGAAACACCCTGAAGTAGTGGCCATGGTAGCCGGCGCAGAACAACGAGGACCTCGGTCAAAGCGTACTGACCGAGGCCCATGGAGACTGCACAGGAGGTCGATGTAGTCCTTCGGAGCCCCGGAACGGTAAAAGGAGTTGATTTTTGATGTGTGATTAGCAAGCGCCTAGCACTAATCGTGCATCGCTGGGCAAACATGGCTGAAATGGAGGGGCCATAAACCCCTGGTAGCGTTGGGAGCCAGAGGACTGCGGACGGAGAAACAAAAAGTGCAAATGTATGAAGGTGGGATCCACAACCTGGAAATCGACAGTTTTGATTGGGGTGCCCTTAAATGGTAAGAGGTTTTGGAGGAGAGTGGAGCGATCCCACTCAGCGATCGACGTGTGGCAGCGAATGTGAGAGAAAAACCGTCCTTGATCGCACGTTATTAGTTGAGTAAGTTAACCACGCTCGATGTGCGTATGACGTCAGATCTTGAGGAGCCCAGTTCAGATGGCTAAGATTGTGCCCGATAGACAGAAGCAGAATCGGCAGGGAATTAAGCCACGATTTAAGGGGATTTGGAATCCGTTGACTGCCATGGTGGGGAAAGAACGTATCCACGACATAACCGAAGAAATGAATCGATGAGAAGGTTGGCGTTGTTCCGATGGGGACATGTGTCTACTTCCTGAGCGTTCAGGGCTGACGCCGAACAGGGAACTCCAAACACACAGGTGGTAGGCGAATCGACATAGGTGGGAGAGGAACTGAACAGGCATGGAGATTGAATGGCTAAAGCCATGAACAAAGACAGTTGAATAGAGATTAAGAGAGAAGGAATAGAGAGGAGTCTAAGCGAACAAGAGAGACAGTGAACAGAGAACCCTGAGAGGAAGACTGAATACAAAGAACAGTAAAGCCAAGTAGAGGAGACAGAGGGCCGAGATGACCACAGGCAGTGTCGAGCACCAGAGAGCTTGAAGATTCAAGCCTTCCCATAGAGGAATCTGTCCGGATTGAGCATCACAGTTGGCTCTTTCCATTGTAGACGGAGGGTCATAGAGCTAGTAGGAAGGAAAAGAGTCTGTGAACTCCGAGTGGCTTTGGGAATCCAAGAACCACCCTACCAAGCAAAATCTTCTTCAAGAGAACTCACATTGAGTCCCTGTATTGTAATTTCTCTACTGTAAGACACAATAAAAAAAGGCCACCACTGAAGCTGGACCAGAGACGTAGCCCTGGAGAATAGGGTGAACTCCTTATTAAAAGTTGTTTGTGTCTTTGTGTTGCTTACTATATTTCTCTGCTGTCTTTCCACTTATTTTCTGTGTATTGGAAATCTGATCGATCCATTGTTTCAATAACACATAACACACACACCAGCACATGGGTCTGTAATACCTTTTTGTTTAATAAATCTTCAGCTGAGGTCAGTCATAGGGTGATTATCAGATCAAGTGGTATCAGAGCTCTAGGCTGTAAGGTTAGACAAGCTTGTGTTGGTTTAGTTGTTAATGTTCACTAGATCAAAGCTCAAATTAGGAGAAGGAGAGTTGGTGGAAACTAATCCTGAAATTGGGAGAGTCTATTCTCGGAAGACAATGTTAGAAGAAGGTTCTATAGGGCCAGACCCTCAATTCATAGAAAGTTTCCTAGCTATAAAGTCTATGGTACAAGAAATGTATAGGGACTTTAGAAAGCATAAGGGTGAAGATTCATCAGGCTCTAAGCAAGATAAAGAAGAAGATGAATCTCATTCCCATGACCACTCCAAAGGAAAGGGGAAAGAAGAAAGCTTCCCTACACCTCCTAATAGCCCCATGCATAATAAGAAAGCATCTTTGATTATGTTAGATGTTAAATTTGATTTGCCTATATATGATGGAGAGCTAAATGCTGAAAAGTTGGACAATTGGATTAGACAAATTGATATGTATTGCGGAGTACAAAATATAGACTCAGACAAGAGTAAGATTCAGCTGGCAAGCGTACGCCTAGGAGGAACTGCCTTGGTTTGGTGCGAAGGTAGAACCCAAGCTAATGTGAAGAAGCATGGTAAGACCATCTCTGTCTCGAGTGAATTTGTTACTGCAATAAAAAAGTAGTTCTATCCATTAGCCTACATGCAACAAGCCATGATGAGTTGGTAAACTCTTCGGCAGTTGAAAGGGAAAAGTGTACAAGGGTATACTCAAGAGTTCAGAAAGAAAGCATTGATGTTGGGTATTTCATTAGACTCACCAGAAATGCTTTTGAAGTACATTGGTGGTCTACACAACTACATGAGGCATACCATCCTCATGTTTAATCCCACTAGTATAGATGAGGTATCTGTACAAGCTACTCATCTAGGAGCTAGAGGAAAGAATGGAAATCCAAAAGTTGGGGGACCATCCCAACCCACTGTAAGCAAGAGCAAGGAAAAAAGAAAGTAGAAGTGGAAAGCAAGGAAGGCTAACATTGCACAGAAATCAAAGCTTCATGCACTCACTGTAAAAAGGAGGGGCATGATGATGAGCACTGTTGGATTTTACATCCAGAGTTGAGGCCTAAGAAGTCCAAGGGCAAGAAGAAGAAGACTGTTGCAGCTATTCAGAAAGATTTGGGGTCAGACTCGGGAGATGAAACAATCATTACAGCCACAGGTATAAAAGGTAAGAATTCTGAAGCATCTACTAGTAATTCTGTTCAATCTGTTATTGATGAAGAACATGAGAGGAAAAGTCATGAGCTTTTCCATATTCGAGTTGTTTCCAAAAATCAAAAGATTGATACTTTGTTTGATAATGGCTCACAAGTAAATTTGATTTCTAAAGCAATTGTAAAGAAATTGGGATTAGAAACTACACCTCATAAGAATCCATACCCATTAGGATGGTTGAATGATAAAGCACAACTACAAGTGACTAGACAATGCAACCTCAAGTTTTCTTTTGGGTAAGCATTTGTAGATGAGGCTGAGTTAGATGTAATTCCTTTGGATATATGTGGAATTGTTTTAGGAAGTCCTTACTTGTATGATAGAAAGACTATTTTCTATAGAGATGAGAACAAGTATCTACTTGTTAAAGATGGAATCGAATACTTTGTAAGAGCTCATAAGCTCAAGAATAATTATACTCTCATAAACTCAGGACAGATGAAAAGAATGATAAATTCATGCAATTTTTTTTTACTGATGGTTGTAGAGGAAAAGAAAACTGATAAGACCAATGTATTTGAGGGCTGTAATTTTGATCAGCAAGCTGATATAGAAAAGATTGTTTCAAAGTATGATGTCTTGTTTCAAGAACCTCAAGGTCTGCCACCCAAAAAGGGAATAGTACATGATATTATTTTGCAGCAAGATGTTCCTTTGCCTAACATTGGGATGTATAGGTTATCTGCTTTAGAGAATGCTGAAATCAAGAAGCAGGTGCAGGAGTTGCTCGAGAAAGGGTTCATCAGGCCTAGCACATCACCATGTGGGTCACCAATCATTTTGGTGAGAAAGAAAGATGGCTTGTGGAGAATGTGCATTGATTATTGAGCACTGAATAAAATAACAATAAAAAATCGTTATCCCCTTCCTTGCATAGATGATATTTTAGATCAACTGAAGGAAGTTGTTTATTTCACCAAGCTAGATTTGCATAGTGGATACCATCAGGTCAGAGTTGCAGAGCAAGATGCATGGAAGACTACTTTCAAAACAAAGCACGGATTGTATGAATGGCTGGTTATGCCTTTTGGCTTGACCAATGCCCCTGCTACTTTCATGAGATTAATGAATGATGTACTTAGACCTTTTCTTGATGATTTTGTTATTGTGTATCTGGATGACATTCTAATTTTTAGTAAAATGTGGAAGAACATTTAAAGCATGTTAAGGAGACATTAGATGCTTTGAAAAGAGAAAAATTTATGTTAAACTCTCCAAATGTGAATTTGGAAAAACCTCTCTAAATTATTTGGGTCATATAGCAGGGGAGGTGAATTGAAAATAGATCCCTCTAAAGTGGCAATCAGTGTAAACTAGCCTAAACCCAAGTCTGCTACAAAAGTGAGAAGCTTCTTAGGAGCAGCACAGTATTGGAGGAAGTTCATTTCAATTTTTTCCTCAATTCTAGCTCCCTTACATGTTTTGACGGGATTGAACAAGGTGTTTCAGTGGGGAGGCAAACAGCAGAAAGCCTTTGACACCTTGAAGGAAAAAATTAGTACAACACTTGTACTAGCACTGCCAGATCTACAAAGACTATTTTAGATCCAAACTAATGCCAGTGACTATGCCTTAGGAGTAGTGTTGACACAACACAGTAAACCCATATGTTATCATTCTGAGACTTTTAATCCTGCAGTAGTTAACTATCCTACCTATGATAAAGAATTGTATGCATTAGTTCAGAGTGTGAAAAAGTGGAAACATTACTTAATGGGAAAAGAAATAGTAATACATACTGATCATCAGCTACTTCAATATCTACACTCCCAAACTAAGTTTCAACAGTAAAGACATTACAGATGGATGGGTTTTCTACAACAGTTTCATTTAGTCATCAGATATAAAAAGGGCATGCATAACGAGGTTGCAGACATGTTATTGTTATAGACATTTTTGGGCACTGAGACCCCAAGCATAAAATGTCCATAAACCAAGGGCTCCTAAGTCCCTAAAAGTGTTGTTCTAACCCCTAAAGAAACAAGGTAAACTGATTACAGCTTCTCCCAGAAGTTCTCCATGAAAAACTGCTCAGAATTGGTCAAAACAGGATCATTTCAGCTGCTCCATAGGCAAAGCGCATTGTATCTCACCTAAATACACTGTGTGGGTGCGTTGCATTTCAAAAATCCCTTCTATGGGGTGCGATGGGCGAGAAGTGACAAATGGCAGTGTCATTCCGCGAGGTGGAGAGGTATGGAATCTTCCAGAAACTTCTCCTGTGACACTTGTCTCTCTGAATTCGACCAAGGATGAGTAAGAGATCATCAATCTCCAAGTGGAAGCGATAACTATCAGAGGGAAGACACTAATCAAATCGCAAGCTAACTCATCTCCCTTACAGATATCTATATATGGATCCCTCATCCCAGAGATCCAGAGGTTGGAATTTTTGCATATTGTAAGGAATTGTTGTTGGTTTCTTGAGACAACATCAGAGTGTTGGGTGATCTAAGCTTTGCATGAGGTGAAGAAGGGCTTACTTGCTGAGAGGATGATGCTGGGTTAGAACAACTGGTTGTAACTCCCTTGGCTCTTTCTTGTTTATCAATAAAATCTATTCAATTTTTCCTCCATACTCTTGTGTTATTTATGTTCTATGAATTTGTATGGTCAATTTACATCTGATCCTAGATTGTTTATGATTATAGATCCATGTTCTTGTATAGTTTTATGCTACTGTGATCCTACAGGTACTCTGTGAAGCTGGGCGTACAAGGAAGAAAGTAGCGAAAGATTATCAAGAGAGAGAGGAATCAAACTAGGAGATTAGCGCAAGACAGAGGTTGGTCTTATTTTTTCTTCTCTCATCTATATTTCATAAGGGAAAAACGAAAGTAGCTTTACTTTGTTTGTTTCTAAGGTAGCTACCACACCTTAGTGGGATAAGTAGTTTTGTGTAGACACTTTTCCCTGTAACAAAATGGTGACTCCGTTGGGGATGAATTAGTTTGTTTGTTTATCTTCCCTGATTGTTTATTTTATAAACTTACAGACGGAGCCTGAAGTTGAGCCAGGTAGATTTCGAACTACATTTGCTATGCAAATTCCAAGTAGATAAACGCTGCTTCAGTCAATCTCCGGGATTTGTTTATGACTTAAAAAACTGGTTCAGAAACTCTCTGATTGCCCTCGTGGTAGCTCTTAGAACCTCCTTAGATCTACCCCTGATTGTTGCATTACTGATTACCATTTGCTCGGCCAAAACCCATGAACTGAACTGCAAACTGTGACTTGGAACCCAAGCAAAGTCTCGTCTCTGGCCCAGCGTAGGCACTGTTCTGTGAATATGAAATTCAGTGCACTTCTCGATTGTAGTAGGTGCACTGCATTTCAAATTCCCTGTGTTACAGGTGCGCTGATCAGACTAGGCATTGTTCAGTTTTGGTTTCTGTGATTCATTCTTTTCAGTTCTATTCATGAATTTTGCTGCCTGTAATCAGTATATCTCTGTTTGAAACCCCTTTTCCTTGCTGTTATTCCACCTCCAATGTGCAAAGAACTGTAAATGTTTTTGTGTATTTGTTGAGTCATTTTCAGTTCTCCTTTGCAAAAAGTAGCATAATCGTACCGTCGTCCTTTGATTTGAAAGTGTCGCAAGTGCCGTTTTCAGTCATAGGAAAGGGTTTGGTTACTATTGATGGTCGATTACCCTATTGCTATTGTATTTGGTCTGAATTTGTAGTCTTTCTAGTGTCGAAAGCAAGTATTCATTTCCGAATCGTAAAGTGTTGTGATTGTCTCCATTTTTTATTCTGAAAAGAAACTTGTTAGTAATTGTCACTTGAAAAGTAATTCAGATTTGCGCATTAGCTTTCTTTTTACCATTCACATACTAAGAAAGCCGAAAACAAATACATGCATGTGCATTTGCATTTAGACTGTTTGATTGGTTTGATTTAGGATAGTGCATTTAGAGTGTTCTCTTTGCTCTTTGTGAAAGAATACTGTCTCTCTTTCCTTAGTAGCTAGGATTTTCATTGCAAAAAGAAGATAAAAGACTATTTATCATCTTAAATTGCATTTTAGGAATTGTACATTTACATCTCGCGGTGAACTTGAAAGGAAAATTTCTTAAGCAAGATCAACTATAAAATAAAGTCAATGAATCTAACAACGCTTTGGAACCTAATGCACAACATCTAGAAGTCTAGGCTAGAGACGTATTCCGGCGTCGTAAAGCCTAGTAACTGTTGTTCTCACTGATGGTTGGGTGATTCCTCCACTTTGAGACGATAAGTGCCAGTACGGACTTGTGCTCCCACGTACCGTCGAGTATATTTTGGGAGACCACAATAGGCTTAATCCTTTATCCGTAGGAAGCCGTGTCTGTCGCCCTATCGATCACAATCCACTGAACACAACATTCGGGAATATTGAATGCTGTACCGTAAAAGGTATTCTATAGTTTTGCGATTGGTTTGGTAATCCCTCTACCTAGATTTCCAGAGCATTCCCTTTCGTTCCTTTTCAAACTCCTTAACCGAAAAGGTCCATCTGAGCACTTGTCACTTCAGGCTCATTAAAAATCGAAGGCAACTAGAGTCATCTTTTGTTTTTTCTCGACTCTTAAAAATTGAAAAAACAAGTCGTGTCAAAGTGTCTAAAATTTATTTTAAACGGAATAATCATCACCCTTTCCTACGTTAATCTTAGGTTGAGAAAATGGAACTTACCAACCAAGCAATTCCCCTTGGAGGAAATCCTAGTCCCTTCTCCTCTTGGGGAGATGTTGGTGCACCCCATATGGCCACATTGTCGCTTCCAGGACTGACAATCGGCTTGCCCATATGGCTCTTCTCAACCTCTGTCATTCAGAACACCGCAATTCCTGAACAATCGAGTCAGCAACTAGATGAATCCAGAGTTACCCCCCAACCCTCTACTTCCTCCAATTCTTCCTCTCCTCCTTCCTCTTCGCTTGATGGGGCTGGTAAAGCCAAAAATCAAGTACCTGAGAAGAAGAAGGAAAAGAAGAATAAAGAGAAGAAGAAGAAGGAGCCAAAAGCGAAAGGGGGCAACCAAGCATCGTCTAGTGAAAATCCACACACTGCACCGACCAAGCCTAAATCACCATGTGTCATTTGCAAAGGAGACCACTATCATAGAGATTGTCCTTGCATCCCTTGGATCTTAAGGAACTGGTCTCCTCGTTTGCACAACCCGGTGTCGTCAACCTCTGATGATCATGTTGAAAACACACCGTCGACTAGTGAAAGTGAAGCCCCAAGACAAAAAGGAAAATATAGATTTCCTTGTAAACTGTGCGAAGGTGATCATACCATCCACCGTTGTCCCTTCTTAGATGAGGCTAAAAGAGTTTTGGACGATCGTCCGGTTTCACCGTTACGACTTCCTCCTGGATATAAAAAACTCTTGCTGAGTCCGTCACTAGTTGAAAATCCGGCTGACCCACCCAGGTGGTCGTCTGAAGCATCTATCATTGAAGACAAACCATCTGAACCCATACCAAAAGAAATTCAAAAGGTCGAGGTGGCAGTTGACCCAGTCTTGCCTTCAGAGGTTCCATCTTCAGATAATACAGTCATAGAAGAGAGTAAGGATGACACCGTCCAAATTCTTTTCGTAAGCACAGACTCCGATGAACATGGGGGCAATTTACCCATTTCTTTACCGCAGGAAGGAAGTTCATCAAAGTCGTACCCGGCCGTCTATTCGGTCCCACCTCCAAGCAACCTAGTCATCTCCTTCGACTGGAATCAACTAGGCAGACCCCATTTACCAGCTTGTGTACCATTCCGAATTATTGCTCAAATATATAGAATGGTTATGGCTGGTACCATCATAGATGAAGGGGATTTTGTGAGTATCCTTTCCTCGACTGCTTGGAAAGTGCTTGGTTCACCATCGCTTTTGCCTGAGATGAGAAATCTAACAGGCTTTGACAAAGGAACCAGTCGACCGTTGGGGATCCTTCCCAATGTGCCCATAACATTGAGAGGGAAAACCATTCACATGAACGTAATGGTAGTTCAAGGACCCCTGGATTGTAATCTACTCCTTGGACGAGACTATATTTATTGCATGGGAGCAATTGTCTCATCACTCTTTAGAGTAATGTGTTTTCCGCACGAAGGAAGAGTGGTCAAGCTCATAGACCAGCTTTCATTTCCCGGATCACGCATAGCAAATAGTCATATACCATCCCTAAATGGTCTTTTTACACAAGGAATGTCTCATCAATCCCCAGTTCGTCCACCTGATTAGTGCGAGTGATTCGGGGGACATGACTGAATCCCAGGGGGCATGCACCCTGGTCTACTTCGACAGGAAAACTTTGGGTATAGGGTAGGTTTCCGCGAGAGATATATGACTGGTCTGTACTCCTGTCCGTGAGTGGAAGAGGGAGTTAGACTAGAATAGGATTCCCTCATCAAAGTTATGTGAGTGGATTGTCTCACATTTGTCTATTTCAATAGACATCGCCGAAGAAGTGTTTTGTTTGCGCTGTGAATAGAACAACCTTTGGTAACCTGAAAGAGGTAGACCTTTCCTGATAAAACAAATGTTTTGTTGGAGATTGGAAAGGTGACCTTGAAACTCTGTTTTATACCTGGGGGCATGCAAACCTTTTGGCGTGCAAACAAAGAGCGATCATTTATCTGTTTTTTTTTATTGGTCGTTTCCTAACTTGCATAAAGAAAGGATGTGGGGCAAAACTCTAAAAATTGCCATTTTTAAATGGGACATTCTTATTATACGACTGGATTAATCGAGCAGTTTTAGCACATAGTTCAAGCTTGTTAAAAAATAAACATAAGTCATGAGCAAATGTTTCTCCCCGCATTTAAGCTCATTAAAAAATGAACTATTTCCCGGTAAATGACCATCGTGAATGTAGTACTTCAGCCGTTAAAGCCTTGGTCGTGTTCTCAGCATCACCTCCACTCTGTATTGGCCGATCATTCACCTCCATTTGATTGTTTACCCATTTTGAGGAACAGCTGTGAAGAGTGATCCCACTAGCCATCCTTGTAACACTGCCGTGATTGGAAAATTCCAAACCTTACCTGGAATCAGCTGCTACCCAATTTTATCACTCGTTCCTCAAAAGACGAGTCTCCTTTAAGCTCTTTTCAACTGACTCGTAAAATATGAAAATATTGCCGAGCCATTGGCCTCTCCAGCTCGTTAAAGGGACCAGAAGTGCTATCCCTCCTTTAAATTTTAATCTTTTTGGACCTGAGGGATTATTACACAAAATGATCGAGTGCTTGTTTTGTTCGGCTCGTTAAAAGTATCGAAAATTCATCCCTTCTGTATTGTTTTATACTTTTTCAGACTTAAGGGATTAGATGACGAAAAAGGTATTTTGGAGTTTTCTTTACGTTCTTTTTCAGACTCTCTAAAATTGAAAAGGACCGAGTTATCTTTGTCGTTAAACTCGTTAAAACTTAATAGCGACAAACTTGTCCATAGCAGACAAGAACGAGTTTCACTATCGCTAGGCTCGTTAAAACATAGCGATGGGTTTGCCCAAAGGGCAAATTATAGAACAAGCATATGTTATCCTCTTCAAGCTTGACAAAAATAAAGAGGTACTGATCAGCAATGACTGGGGAAAAATTGGGAAGAAAACTTGAAGAAACTTTGTTGGTAGCAAGTCGCTCTTGAACATGACACTTTCACTCCGCATCCAAGTCGGGTTGGGTTGTTTCATTCACCGGTCACATCACCATGGTCCCATCACACCATCCACATTTGGGGTTAATGATACCAATCCATCATGTCAGTGTCGTCGATATGTTCAAGAGAAGTCATTCAGAGAATTCACCTGTGTCTCACCCGCTACAATACATTTATACTCCATTCTTTCATGACTGGCAGCCTGAACCTTATGTCATCAGATCGTTCTCACCTCCAGTAAAATCATTTGCTCCGTTCAGTGTCATTGATGTTGGATTCATTAAGGCCCTCCTATGACGGATCGCTTCTTTTCGACATCAAATCATTATCCAAGAAGTCGATCTAGGAACACCCCGTTCAGTACTTTGAAGCTTGCATGCCTCAATGGCAAGTTTCTCACTTCCGGCAGTAGGTTTACATCAATGGCCTTCGACCGAAAGATTTTGCGTGGTGTTCAATGCCAAGTCCTTTATTCACACCACGTGAATTGTACTGCAGTACCTTGAGGGTCATTATCATTATCAGTGATTCCTCTTGCTCCCGTTAACAGCTTACATCATTGGCTGGTAATCAGGCGATTTCTTTCCATGTTCGATTCCAGAACATCTCTCACATGGATAGACTTGTACTTCGAGTGAAGATCGAACGAGATTGAAGACCCCGGATCTAGTTTCATCCATCCAAGCTGCGATATATATTCATGGAAATAAAGACATCAAATGTACATTATTGTTGCACAGATAATCATCCAATCAAAGGGATGATGACTCTACCAGAATCATCAGTCTACACTCAGACGATTGTCTGTCCTATGTACATGAAAATGAATTTATAAAGCTGAGCATGGGAATGCCCGCCTCAGCTAGATCATGAAAATATTATGAAGATAATGTATTTCATTGTATCTTATTATAGGTCTCCTCCCAGCTTGAAAGAACTTCGGATCCTCATAATAAAGCATTTCACACGACATCAAAAGATTAACGACCTCATGCTTTAGGGGGCAACTGTTATAGAAATTTTTGGGCACTGCAACCCCAAGCATAAAATGTCCATAAACCAAGGTCTTCTAAGTCCCTAAAAGTGTTGTTCTAACCCCTAAAGAAACAAGGTCAACTGATTACAGCTTCTCCCAGAAGTTCTCTATGCAAAACTGCTCAGAATTGGTCAAAACAGGATCATTTCAGCTGCTCCATAGGTAAAGTGCGTTGCATCTCACCTAAATACACTGTGTGGGTGCATTGCATTTCAAAAAGCCCTTCTATGGGGTGTGATGGGCGACAAGTGACAAATGGCAGTGTCATTCCGTGAGGTGGAGAGGTATGGAATCTTCCAGAAACTTCTCCTGCGACACTTGCCTCTCTGAATTCGACCAAGGATGAGTAAGAGATCATCAATCTCCAAGCGGAAGCAAGAACTATCAGAGCGAAGACACTAATCAAATCACAAGCTGACTCATCATCCTTACAGATATCTATATATGGATCCCTCATCCCAGAGATCCAGAGGCTAGAATTTTGCATATTGTAAGGAATTGATGTTGGTTTCTTGAGACAACATCAGAGTGTTGGGTGATTTAAGCTTTGTATGAGGTGAAGAAGGGCTGACTTGCTGAGAGGACGATGTTGGGTCAGAACAAATGGTTGTAACTCCCTTGGCTCTTTCTTGTTTATCAATAAAAGCTATTCAAGTTTTGCTCCATACTCTTGTGTTATTTATGTTTTATGCATTTGTATGGTCAATTTACATCTGATCCTAGATTGTTTATGATTATAGATCCATGTTCTTGTATATTTTTATGCTACTGTGATCCTACAGGTACTTTGTGAAGCTGGGCGTACAAGGAAGCAAGTAGCGAAAGACTATCAAGAGAGAGAGGAATCAAACTAGGAGATTAGCGCAAGACAGAGGTTGGTCTTCTTTGTTCTTCTCTCATCTATATTTCATAAGGGAAAAACGAAAGCAGCTTTACTTTGTTTGTTTCTAAGGTAGCTACCACACCTTAGTGGGATAAGCAGTTCTGTGTAGACACTTTTCCCTGTAACAGTTATCTAGACCCATTATAAATGCATCTACCATAATTAAGCATAATTATGTGCTGCATGAAAGCTACATAGAATAGTATGCTCAGGATATGGACTTTAAAGATGTATATGCAACTTTGAGTCAAGGCAAAAGAGTAGAAGAATTGGACTATCATGTGAAGGACTGACTCTTATATCATTGTGGGAAACTCTGCATTCCACAAACTGAGAGAGAAAAGATAATTAGGGAAGCACACACTTCTTTGATATCAGGTCACTTTGGGGTAAGTAAAATAGTTGCACAGCTACAAAGGTTTTGCTATTGGCCAAGAATGAGTGAGACAGTTTCTAGATATGTAAAGGGGTGTGCTATGTGTGCTAAAAGCAAGCCCGGCAACAGAAAACTAGGCTTATACACTCCCTTGCCAGTTCCTTCTCACCCTTGGGAAAGCATTTCCATGGATTTTGTGGGAGGACTGCCTAAATCTAGGAAAGGTCATGATTATCTATATGTTGTGTGGAAAGGTTCAGCAAAATGTGTATTTTGATATCCTATAATAAACAGATTACAGCTGAACAAACTACAAAATTATTCTTTGAACATGTATGGGTTCATTTCGGATTACCCACTTCTATTGTATCTTATCGAGACACCCGATTTGTGGGGAAGTTTTGGTCAAGTCTGTGGGAACTAATGGACACCAAATTAAAGAAAAGCCCGATAGAAGTAGTTAATAGGATAGTGATCCAATTACTGAGAGGATATTGCAAGAAACACCGTAAGCTTTGGGATGAACACTTGTGTTATGTGTAGCATGCTTACAATAGAGCCAAACTCTCTTCTACCCAGAGATCTCCTTTTGAGACTTGCTTTGGTTTCGTACCAAGGTCTCCCTTGGATTTTGTCTTTGGTAAAGATACCATGGTTGATAGACACAGTGATGTGGACAAGGCAACTAGGTTCATTGAACAGATCCATGAGATCCACCAGGTAGTATAGGAACAGCTGTAAAAGAGCCAGGCCAAGTACAAGGCTAGGCATGATAAGCATCGGATGGAGCATAGTTTTCAAGTTGGAGACCAAGTCTAGCTGTATATCAGCAAGGACAGGATGCAAGGTGAAGGTAAAAAGCTAAAACCTATCAGGTATGGACCCTTCAGGATACTTTAGAAGATTGGTGAAAATGATTTTCACCTTGATCTGCCAGCTTACATGCACATCTACTTAGTGGTGAACGCAGATTGCTTGAGGTTGTATAAACCTTCAATGATTGAGGACCCTGAAGATCAGAGTCAATTACCTTATGCTAACAACCTACTACCTGAATATCTTAATGATTTGCAGGAAGATACAGTGCTAGACAGGAAGGTAAGGACAATGCGGAGTGGACAAGGGGAATACCCCAGTATTGGGCTTAAACGTTCGAAGCCGAGTAGTGCGAAGTGGATTGAGATTGGAAAAGTGAGACAACAATTTCCTCACTTAGTCGATGCTTGAAGAAAACCAACTTTTGGTGGTCCAAAATCTTTTTAGTAGGGAGGCCATGATCCAAATCGGATCCATAAATGACTGTCAAAGAACCTTGACTGTATCGGGACGAAACAAATTATTGAAGAATTCAAAACAGAAATCAGAAACACCCTGAACTAGTGGCCATAGTAGCCAGCGCGGAACGACAAGGACCTTAGTCAAAGTGAACTGACCGAGGCCCATGGAGACTGTGCAAGAGGTCGATGTAGTCCCTGGGAGCCTCGAAACGAGAAAACGAGCTGATTTCTTATGCGAAATTAGCGCCTAGCACTAATCGCACATCGCTGGGCAAACAAGGTCGAAATGGAGGGGCCTTAAGCCCTTGGTCAGTTTGGGAACCAGAGGACCGTGGGCAGAGAAACGAGAAGCACAAATGTATGAAGGTGGGACCCATGACTTGGAAACCAACAGTTTTGATTGGGTCGCCCTTGAAAGGTAAGAGGTTTTGGAGGAGAGCGGAGCGATCCCACTCAGCGATTGACGCGTGGCAGTGGAGGTGAGAGAAAAAAAATTGTTGTTCGCACATTATCGGTCGAGCAAGTTAACCGCGCTCAATGTGCGTATGACATCAGATCTTGAGGAGCCTAGATCGGATGGCTGAGATTGCACCCGATAGGCAGAAGCGGAATCGACAGGGAATTAAGCCGCAATTTAAGGGGATTTGGAATCTGTTGACCGCCACGGTGGAGAAAGAATATGTCCATGACATAACTGAAGAAACGAATCGACGAGTAGGATAGCGCTGTTTCGATGGGGACGCGTGGCTACTTCCCGAGCATTCATGCTGACGCCGAATAGGGAACTCCAAGCATGCAAGCGGTAGGCAAATTGACGTAGGTGGGAGAGGAACCGAATAGGCATGGCGATCGAATGGCTAAAGCCATGAATAGAGACATTTGAATAGATATTGAGAGAGGAGGAATAGAGAGGAGTCCAAGCAACCAAGAGAGATGGTGAAAATTGAACCCTGAGAGGAGGACTGAACATAGAGAACAGGAAAGCCAAGAAGAGGAGACAGAGGGCCGAGTTGACCATAGGCAACATCGAGCACCAGAGAGCTTGAAGATTCAAGCGTTCCCATAGAGGAATTTTTCCGGATTGAGCATCACAGTTGGCTCTTTCCACTGTAGACCGAGGGTCACAGAGCTGGTAGGAAGGAAAAGAGTCTATGAACTTTGAGTGGCTTGGGGAATCTAAGAACCACCCTACTAAGCAAAACCTGCTTCAGGAGAACTCACATTTAGTCCCTGTATTGTAATTTCTCTGATGTAAGACACAATAAAACAAGGCCACCACTGAAGCTGGACCAGAGATGTAGCCCTGGAGAATAGGTTAAATTGCTTATTAAAAGATGTTTGTGTCTTTGTGTTGCTTACTGTATTTCTCTGCTATCTTTCCACTTATTTTCTGTGTATTGGAAATCTGACCGATCCGTTGTTTCAATAACATAGAACACACACACCAGCACATGGGTCTGTAATACCTTTTTGTTTAATAAATCTTCAACTGAGGTCACTCATAGGGTGATTATCAAATCAAAGAGAGCTTGAATTCATTGTGAAGAGAGAGCCTTGTAAGAGGACTCAACTAATCTTGATCTTGAAATTGATAGTTACATGCTGCTGTCATACAACTTCCAGATTTTTTTGCAAGCTTTAGTTTTGAAGGATAATTCTAGTTTTATTTCCAAAGTGATTTAAGATTGGAGTTTAAAAATTCAATTTTCAGTTTGGTAAATGATTCTTGTAAGAGATCTAACTGATATTGATTTATAACACTACTCATCTTACTCACTGTGTGATTTGAAATGCTTTGGTTTGTTGTGATTGTAAAACTTATTTGAAGCAATATTCTTCTAAGGGAATGTAGGATTACAATCAATCATCGACTCTCTACTTTCATTATTCTGCAACTAGAATTTCATAGGATTTGTTTCTCTTAGATTGATGTTTGAATGATTTAAAAGGATAATAAAGGATCTTTTGTAGAAAGCACTATTAATTTAGTCCATTAGGTCGACATTAGAATCTTAGAGCCTTCTAGATCTATATATTTTAGGTAAGCACCGCTAAGTGTACTTTCCTGGGTTGATAAAAGAATTAAGAGCTTAAATTGCCTTGCTAAGTTGGGACCAAATAGGAGGAATCCTACATCCTACATTATGGAAACACTATTCTTGTACTCTATCATTTTCTATACTTCCTTCATAGACCATGGTTCAATTCAAACACGTGCCATTGCTTGTTTGAATTCGCTCAACTACTCTGAATTTCAGGGAGTTAATTAGCAGGGGGTTCAGGACTGAGAAATTCGAAATCACTGAATGAACTAGACATTGTTATATTGATTTCTTTCTTTAACGATCACACTCATGAAAATCTCAGTTTTTTGAAAAGGATGTGATACAACCTAATCTAATTGTGCATGAAATAATAATTATTCATGGTTGGTGGTCGTAATGGAGGAATTTATGTGAGAGAATGTGAGGTGTTATATATGAGAGGGTCATCATTTAATTATCAGTAGGTTTTTCAAAAATGAACGTTGGATTCCGAAAGATTTTCGCACACATCCTTTGATCAACTCATGATTTCATACAAGGCACACATGTTAACTTACATAGAGATAGGTTTTCATAATTAAATTTCCATGCACTTAAAAAATATTTCCTAATTAGTAATGATGAACAAAGTCTAATCATTTATGAAAGAAAATAATTGCATGACATCATTTTAAAGTAGTGCAGTCAGTTGTGCTTGAGTGTGATTTTTGAACCAAACATAAAAATAAATCCCCTTTTATCCTTGGACTGAACTTTGGCCTCAAGAGTGCATTCCTGCACTGGACATTATTGTACCATAAGATACATTCTTGCACTAAGGAATTGTTGATTACTGCACTTGAAGATACATTCTTGCAATGAAGACTACTATTTTTCCTACACTGGGCACATGATCTTGTGCTCGCGGCACATAGCAGTGCGTGTTACTGCATCTAAGATTTAATGATCTTACACTGGAACATACATTCTTGTACCAAGGGAAATCACTTTTCTTGCACTAATTGATGTTGTAGAATATATAGAAAAGGTTTCTTAAAAAATACAATCTGTGGGCTTAATCTTGAAATATTTGTGAGATTTCCAAAGGATGTTTTATTCACCAATTTCCTAGTAATGATACATGGCTTCCGATCTAATCCATGAATTTTGATCAGATTCCACAATACAGTCCATGAGGGAGAAAAGAAGTGGGAAGGGAGTAAATTATAGAATGGGAAGGATGTTCAACAAGGAATTCAAGTGTGTAACCACCAAGAGGGCGTATGGAAAAATGGAAAGGGAAATTAAATTTAGGGGAAAAGAGGGAAAAATGAAATTGGATAGGGGATGTTTCTTTAGAAGAAAGGGAAGGTTCATTTCCATAAGATGGAGAAGAAAAAATTGAAGGGAATTTACGAAAAGGAAATAGAAGAAGGATAGAATTTCACCTCAAAAATATGCCTGAATAGTGTCGAACCAAAAGTAAACGCAACGAGAATTTTGTGTTGCTTGCATAAAACTTTCCGTGTCAGTTGTCCCAAACTTGGATAAGGGCTTGGTTGTTGCACTTAAAACCCTGCTTCTTCTTGGTGACATTTAGCACATATAAATATCAAGCAACATTCCCCTTTTATTAGAATTTTGATCTTCCTATGAGCATGTTAGTTTTCAAGCTAATCCTTCTGTGACCATGTCAGTAAATGGATTTTCACATCGCAGGAAAATACTTTTTTCTTGTTTTATTTTTAGTTTTTTTCATTTTTTTTTTTTGGAAAGAAAGAATCAGATCTGTAATAGGTTGGCATAGGCATCTGCCATCTCTAGCTCAGATTGTTGTTGCACTTGCTGCATGAAGTCTTCCTTTGGAGGACTTGAATATATATCTTGAGTCTATGCATGTTCAGAAGGAGTACTGAATCTTGCCAATCAATAGTTTTGATCTCTACAACCCCATTCTCGAAAATTCTGACTACTTCATAAGGTCCCATCCAGTGTGTATGGAATTTTCCTTTGAAATGTTTAAATCTAAAGTCATAAAGATGTACCCAATCACCTGGTTGGAACTGCTTCTTCCTGATAGACTTGTCATGCTACTTTTTGCATTACTGTTGTACTATGACATTTTGTTGAACAACATCTCTTTGAAATTAATCTAACTCATTTAACTGTAATAGACATTGTTGCTGTGCTTTTGAGATATCTAATCCCAACTGAACTGTTGTTTGAAAAGTTTTTATCTAGAACTTTATCGGCACAAGAACTTGTTTCCCTTATACGAGCTCATATGGTGTATGTCCTGTGTTGTTCCACCAAGTGGTTTAATAACCCCATAAGGCTTCAGGTAACTGGTTGGATCAATCCTTCCTATGTAGATTTACTATTTTGATGAGGATGGATTTGATCACCTTGTTGGTAGACTTCGCCTGGCCGTTTGCTTGTGGGTGATATGGAGTGGACTTCCTATGCTGAATTTTGTATTGATCCATGGCTTCCTATACTAGATTAAAAAGAAAATGTGGCCTATTGTCAATAACAATCTCTCCCTAAACACCAAATCTAGTAAAAATTTCACTAAACAAAAAATCAACAACAAATTTTTCTGTAGCAAAAGAAACAACTTTAGCCTCTAACCATTTTGTAACAAAATCGATGCAAACCAATATATGCTTTTTATTCATGGATGTTGGATTTATTGGTCCTACGAAGTCAATAGCCCATTTTTCAAAGGGCTTAAACATAATCTGAGGACATAAAGGCATTTCGTTGGCTTGAATAGGTTGATCCATTCGTTGACAGCTATTGCATCGCTTGACATACTGTTTGGCATCCTTAAACAATGAAGGCCAAAAGTATGCAACAAGTAATATTTTATATTCAATTCTCTTATCAATGAAGTGACCACCACAAGGTTCATCATGGGAAAATTCCAGTATATCAAACACTTATTCCTCTCTTACATATCTACGAATGATAAAAAAATTTCTAGTGTAAAAGAGGTCTCCTTGGATCCAAGAATATGCAACACTTTTTAATATGATATTCCATTTTTCACGAGAAGATAAGTGAGGCGGTGCTTCTCTAGTGACTAAATAGTTGGCTATGTCAACAAGCCATGGTGACTTTGTTGACACATAAAAAATATGTTCATCAGGGAAATCATCATCAATAGGAATTACTTCATGAGGATTATTCAATCTAGAAAGATAGTCAGCTACAACATTAGATTTTTCTGGTCTATCAACAATAGTAACATTAAATTCCTACAACAAAAGTAACCACCTAGTCACTCTACCGCTAGTCAATGGTTTATTCATTAAATATTTTATCACAGAATGATCAGTATGCACGAAGACTTCATATCCTACGATGTAGTGTCTGAATTTATTGATAGCAAAATTTACGGCTAAAAACTCTTTCTCAGTCACTGTATAGTTCAATTTGGCGGGTGACAAATTTTTATTGATGAAGTAAATAGAATAGGATTGTTTGTTCTATTCCTTTCCTAAATATGCACCAATGGCAGTATCTCAATGAACCTCCTGTAAAAGCATGCATGTTCCATGAACCCTCTTACATCCATTTCTGTTTTGGGTGCAGGAAGATGCCAAATAACTCCTATTTTTTCTGGGTCTACTTGGATACCTTTGTCGAAATCCAAATGTCCAAGGACTACTCCTGCTTTTCACATTAATCTACAGTTTTTATCATTCAAAGCAAGGTGAGCCTCTTGGCAACATAGAAGCAATTTTTCTAAATTTCTGAGGGCTTCTTGGAATGAGTTACCAAACACTGAAAAATCATCCATATAGATCTCAACACACTCGAGATCATCAAACATAGCCATCACAACCCTTTGAAAGGTGGTTGTGGCATTAGATAGTCCAAAGGGAAGACCTCGATAAGAAAATGTACCCCATGGACATGTAAATGTGGTCTTATCTTGATTTGCGGGTGGAATGTGAATTTGGTTGTACCCACTGAAGCCATGTAAAAATTAAAAGTACTTTTTACCAGCAAGGGTATCTGGCACCTGATCGATAAAAGGAAGGGGAAAGTAATCCTTGAGAGTGGATTTATTAAGTTCTCGATACTCAATGTAGATGCACCATCTCCCATCCTTTTTCGGGATTATTACCAATGGGGATACCCACTGGCTATCAGATATAGGATATATAAAATTAATATCCAAGAGTTTTTGTAATTATTCTTCCACGGTATCCCTTAGCAAAAGGTTCATGCACCTTTGGGGTTGATGAATAGGTTGGGCTACCTCATGAATATAAATATGGTGAATATAGGTTTCAGAGAGTATTCCTTTCATGTCCTCGTAACTCCATGCAAAGGCATAAAGGTGATCACACAACAAATCAATAAGATTCTCTCATTGAGATGAGTCTAGCTCTAAACTGATATGTAAGGATTTTCCTGGACTATTTTCAACAAGATTAGCCTTGGGCTCAAGAATGCAAGAAGATGCTACTAAGACCAGTGATGAGGAGGGTTAAGAATCAAAATTTCCTTGAAAATCTGGACTAAATATTGGACAAAACATATCAAAATTAAGCATTGTGTTCAGGTTATTCAAGAAATCTCATAATTCACCCTCCTAGGTAGAATCAATATGATGGTGGATGAAAGAAACAGGTTGAGTCTCATCATCACTATTGTCGTAATCTAACCACAAAGTGTCCTTGGGCTCCTAAATAGATCTAGCAGGCGAGTATAAGGTGACTTTCTTCCTAGAGTCTCCATGTGAAATATACATATCACCAGAGTGGCATCCAATGTAAGCATCAACTGTGGCAAGCCATGGTCATCCCAGAATCAAGGGATGTCCACCCACAGGATTTTTTGGTTGAAGCACAATAAAGTTCGAGCGGTATTCCCAAGAATCTGTGGAGACAACCACATCATCCAACACACATTCTAGCTTGATTTTTGATCTATCTCCAAGTTCAAGCATAGTAGGGGTAGGATGAATATGGACCAACCCAAGTTGATCCATGGTCTGCCTAGTCATGACATTAATGGTCGCACCTAGGTCTATTAACACATTGGGGACAAGGATATCGCCTATCTGAACATACATAATTGGGTTTCCAAGATCAGTGTACTTTTCAATGTGTGCACATCCTGTCATTAACTTGGCTGCTCTGCTAACAAATTGAATGCTCTGTGGTTCTATACTCTTCCTCCCATGCTTTTTGAGACAGAGTTCCCTAATGATTTTCGTGCATATCGGGATCTCTCTAATAACCTAAAGTAAAGGGACTTTTATGCAAAGATTCCTCAGCTCAGAAGCCAAATTGGAATCAGGGTCACTCCTCTCCATAACTAGCCTCTCTAGATAGGGAGGTTGGCTTGAAGAAGATGGTCACTTTGATGGTGTAGGAATGGGCTGAATGGTGACATTGTTTTTCGAATGACCGGGAATTTCCTCCTCATTTTTCTCCTTAATGATCACCATGGGATAATTTTGCTTTTCTCGTTTGACTACCCTTCCCGATATCAATTGAAGCTCATGTATCCCAACCGACAAGGTTTGGTAAATAATAGAAGGGGGTGGTTCAATAGAATGGATCGATTACAACACCCTATTATTAGGATTTTGTACCGATTGAGCATGTAGTTGGGATGGTCGAAAAGTTGGTGGTAAAGGTAATGATGGCATCGGTTGACTTTGTTGAGGTAGGGGAGGAAAGAATGGTTGTGACATATGGTGAGGTGCATACATAGGAGGATATGACAGCATCTATGCAGGATAGGACTAATGTGAATGGTTTGACCCTCTCCATCCTTGTTGCTAGGATTGAGGGGGTTTCCCATACTGATAATGGTTCCCATGCTACCAATGTTGAGAGTGATTAGTGTTATAATAGGAATATGGATGTGCATTATGACCCAAAAAATGTGGAGAAGATTTAGGAACCATACCTACACCTACCTGAGGCTAATTTCTTCGTTCTCCCATAGCATGTAATGGTTCATGTTCATAATTTTCTCCTTCAAGTACATGTTTTAATCCTAGTATGGAGGGGCATTTATCAGTTGTATGGTTTTCTACACAAATCACACATTTCAAATTAGTAGGACATTCTCTTAAATGATGCTTTCTCCTAGATTTAGGGAAAAAAATAGATAAAGACACTTGTTCATCTACCAATTTCTGTTGAATTTTTAAAGAGTCTATTTTCTTTCTAACAGTATTCATTATTTAAATTTTCATATTGTCCATTTTATTCTCCAAACCAATAATCATAGCATCTGTAGATCCAATTTTACTAGTTCTACTTCGATTTCCTCTACTGGATCAAGATTGATTCCTTGAAAATTTCCTGCAAAAGTCACAAATTTGATCAAATGTTTTCTGAGGAATATCCCCCTGTCATAATAAATTCGAATTATGCCTAGAATCTTCAGTAAGTCCACATAAGAACAAGGTCCTGATAGTACTTATGTGAAATTTATGTTTTTACCTCTTGACGATGTATAAAAATCTCTCTAAGTAATCCTCCAAGGTATCATCATCACCTTGCACAATGGTAAAGATCTCATCCTGCATTTCTCTAGTTTTTCAATATTCCTGGTATTTAGTCAAAAACACTCTCTTCATTTGGTCCCAAGAAATTATAGTTTTCCCTTCGAGTCCCATGAACCAGCGCAAGGCTGAGTCCTTGAGAGTTGCAGGGAATAAATTTAATTTCTAGGCATCTGAAGAGTAATCATAGCCTCTACATAGGATATCAAACTCAAAAAGAAAAAAATCAGGATCTTCATGTGCCTTACCATAGAAATGAGGGAGAGCCTGTTATTGGGAATAGTGTCTATGCAGAGCTGCTAATCCCACTAAGGCTAGTAGCTACCTCAGAAACAAACACGCTGAAAACTACTTTCGTTTTCCTTTATGAGAAATAGATAAGAGAAGAATAAGGGGACCAACCTCTGTCTCGCGCTTGGTTCCTTGCTCGATTCCTCTCTCTTCTGGTAGGTCTTTGCCACTCACTTCCTTGTCTACCCAGCTTCAAAGAGTACCTGTAGAATCAAAGAAGCATAACACTATCCAAGAACATAGCTCTATTATCATAAACAATATAGGATCAGATGTACATTGACCACACAAATGTATAAATCATCAATCATACAAGAATATGGAGGAAAACTTGAATATCTTTATTGATAATCAAGAAATAGCAAAGAGGATTACAACCGATTGTTCTGACCCAGCGTCATCCTCTTAGCAAGTAAGCCCTTCTTCACCTCATGAAAAGCTTAGATCACCCAACACTATGATATTGCACCAAGAAACGAACAACACTTCCTTACAAGATATAAAATTCCATCCTCTAGATCTCTGGGATGAGGGATCCATATATAGATGTCTGCAAGGGAGGTGAGTCAGCTTTTGAGATTTGATTAGTGTCTTCTCTCTGATAGTTCTCGATTCCACTTGGAGATTGATGATCCCTTACTCATCCCTGGTCAAATTTAGAGAGGCAAGTGTCACAGGAGAAGTTTCTAGAAGATTCTATGCTTCTCCACCTTGTGGATTGACCCTGCCATTTGTCCATTCTCGCCCATCGCACCCCATAGAATGGATTTTTGACATTCATCGCACCTATTGTGTGTATTCAGGTGGGATGCAATGCACTTTGCCTATGGAGTAGGTGAAATGGTCTAGTTTTGACCAGTTCTGAGTAGTTTTTCATGGAGAACTTTTGGGAGATGCTGTAATCAGTTGACCTTGTTCTTTTAGGGGTTGGAATAGCACCTTTAGGGACTTAGGAGCTGTTGGTTTATGGACATTTATGCTTGGGGTTTTAGTGCCCAAAAATGTCTATAACAGTTGCCCCCTAAAGCATGAGGTCATTAATCTTTTTGATGTCGGGTGAAATGCTTTATCATGAGGATCTAAAGCTTTTTGGAGCTGGAAGGTGACCTGTAATAAGATACAATACAATACATTATCTTCATTTTGTTTCATGATCTAGTTGAGGCGAGCATTCCCATGCTCAGCTTTATAAATTCATTTTCATGTACATAGGATAGACAATCATCTGAGTGTAGACTGATGATTCTGGTAGAGCCATCATCCCTTAGATTGGATAATTATCTCTGCAGCAATGATGTACATTTGATGTCTTTATTTTCCTGAATATATATCGCAGCCCAGATGGATGAAACTAGATCCAGGGTCTTCAATCTCATTCGATCTTCACTCAAAGTACAAGTCGATCCATGTGAGAGATGTTCTGGAGTCGAACATGGAAAGACATCGCCTGATTACCAGCCAATGATGTAAGCTGTTAACAGGCGCGAGAGGAATCACTGATAATGATAATGATCCTCAAGGTACTGCAGTACAATTCACGTGGTGTGAATAAGGGACTTGGCGTCGAACACCACGCAAAATATTTCGGTCGAAGGCCATTGATGTAAACCTGTCGTCGGAAGTGAGAAACTTGCCATTGAGGCATGCAAGCTTCAAAGTACTGAAAGGGTTGTTCCTAGATCAACTTCTTGGATAATGAGCTGATGTCGACAAGAAACGATCTGTCATAGGAGGGACTTAGTGAATCCCACATCAATGACACAGAACAGAGCAAATGATTTTAATGGAGGTCAAAACGATCTGGTGATATACGGTTCAGGGTGGCGGTCATGAAAGAATGAAGCGAAAATGTATTATAGTGGGTGAGACACAAGTGAATTCTCTGAGTGACTTCTCTTGAACATATCGGCGACACTGACATGATGGATTGGTAGCATTAACCCCAAATGTGGATGGTGTGATGGAACCATGGTGATGTGACCAGCGAATGGAACAACCCAACCCGACTCGGATGCGGAGTGAAAGTGTCATGTTCAAGGGCGACTTGCTACCAACAAAGTTTCTTCAAGTTTTCTTCCCAATTTTTCTCCAATCATTGCTGACCAGTACCTCTTTATTTTTGTCAAGTTTGAGGAGGATAACATATGCTTGTTCTATAATTTTCCCTTTGGGAAAACCCATCGCTATGTTTTAACGAGCCTAGCGATAGTGAAACTCGTTCTTGTCTGTTATGGACAAGTTAGTCGCTATTAGGTTTTAACGAGTTTAATGACAAAGATAACTCAGTCCTTTTCAATTTTAGAGAGTTTGAAAAGGAACGTAAAGGAAACTCCAAAAATCCTTTTTCATCATCTAATCCCTTAAGTCTGAAAAAGTGTAAAATAATACAAAAGGGATGAATTTTCTATACTTTTAACGAGCCAAACAAAACAAGTGCTCGATCTTTTTGTGTAATAATCCCTCAGGTCCAAAAAGATTAAAATCTAAAGGAGGGATAGCACTTCCGGTCGCTTTAACGAGCTGGAGAGGCCAATGGCTCGACAATCTTTTCATATTTTACGAGTCAGTTGAAAAGAGCTTAAAGGAGACTCGTTTTTGAGGAACGAGTGATAGATTCAGGTAGCAACTGATTCCAGGTAAGGTTTGGAATTTTCCAATCACGGCAGTGTCACAAGGATGGCTAACAAGATCACTCTTCACATCTGCTCCTCAAAAGGGGTAAACAATCAAGTGGAGGTGAATGATCGGCCAATACAGAGTGGAGGTGATGATGTGAACACGACCAAGGCTCCAAAGACTGAAGTACTACATTCACGATAGTTATTTACTGGAAATTGGTTCATTTTTTAATGAGATTAAACGCTGGGGGAAACACTTGCTCATTGCTTATGTTTATTTTTTAACGAGCTTGAATTCCGCGTTAAAACTACTCGATTAATCCAGTCGTATAATAAGGATGTCTCATATGTAAAAACGACATTATTTCAAAGCTTTGCCCCACATCCTTTCTTTATGCAAGTTAGGAAACGACCAATCCTACGAGTTTAAAGGGTTAGAGGGCCTATAAATTTAAAAAATAAATGGTCGCTCTTTGCTTGCATGCCAAAAGGTTTGCATGCCCCTAGGTATAGTGAAATAGAGTTTCAAGGTTACCCCTCAATTTGCAGACAAAACATTTGTTTTATCGAGAAAGGCCTACCTTTTCAGGTTACCCCTCAATTTGCAGACAAAACATTTGTTTTATCGGGAAAGGCCTACCTTTTTCAGGTTACCAAAGATTATTCTATTTGTGCCACAAACAAAGCACTTCTTCGGCGATGTCTACCGAAATAGACAAAGGTGAGTGGCGCAGATGCCTCCACTCACATAACTTTGACGAGGGAATCTTATTATAGCCTAATCCCCTTTTCCTAAATAGACGAGTGTGTTAGACTAGTCAGATATCCTTCGTAGAAACCTACGCTATACCTGAAGTTTTCCTGCCGAAGAAGACCAGGGTGCATGCCCACTGGGTTTTAGTCATGCCCTCCGAATCACTCGCGCTCATTAGGAGGGCGGACTGGGGATTGATGAGACATTCCTTGCATGAAAAGACCATTCAGGGTTGGTATATGACTATTTGCTATGTGTGAACTGGGGAATGAAAGCTGGTCTACGAGCTTGACCACTCTTCCTTCATGCGGAAAACACATTACTCTAAAGAGTGAGGAGACAATGGCTCCCATGCAATAAATATAGTCTCATCTAAGGAGTAGATTATAATCCAGGGGTCCTTGGACTACCATTACGTTCATGTGAACGGTTTTCCTTCTCAATGTTATCGGCACATCGGGAAGGATCCCTAACGGTCGACTGGTTCCTTTGTCAAAGCCTGTTAAATTTCTCATCTTAGGCAAAAGCGATGGTGAACCAAGCGCTTTCCAAGCAGTTGAGGAAAGGATACTCACAGAATCCCCCTCATCTATGATGGTACCGGCCATAACCATTCTATATACTTGAGTGATGATTCAGAATGGTACACTAGCCGGAAAACGGGGTCTGCCTAGTAGATTCCAGTTAAAGGAAACAACCAGGTTGCTTGGAGGTGGGACCGAATAGATGGCTAGGTACGACTCTGATGAACTTCCTTCTTGCGGTAAAGGAATGGGTAAACTGCCCCCATGTTCATTGAAGTCTGTGTTTACAAAGAGAATTTGAACGGTGTCGTTCTTGTTCTCTTTGGTGACCGTATCATCTGAAGATTGATCCTCTGAAGGCATGGCCGGGTCAACTAGCGTCTCAACCTTTTGAATTTCATCTGGTATGGATTCAGATGGTTTATCTTCAATGATAGACGCTTCGGCTGACCATAAGGGCGTGTCAACCGGATTTTCAACTAGTGATGGACTTGGCAAGAGTTTCTTGTATCTAGGAGGAAGCTGTAACGGTGAAACCGGACGGTCGTCCAAAACTCTTTTAGCTTCATCTAAGAAGGAAAACGGTGGATGGCGTGATCGCCTTCACACAATTTACAAGGAAATTTATATTTTCCTTTTTGTCCAGTGGCTTCACTTTCACTAGTTGACGGTGTATGCTCAACATGATCGTTAGAGGTTGATGACACCGGATTGTGAAAACGAGGAGACAAGTCCCTTAATATCCAAGGGATTCAAGGACAATCTCGATGATAGTGGCCTCATTTGCAAATGACATATGGCGATTTAGGCCTGGTCAGTGCAGTGTGTGGATTTTCGCTAGACGATGCTTGGTTGCCCCTTTTCGCCTTTGGCTCCTTCTTCTTCTTCTCTTTCTTCTTCTTAGTTACTTGATTTTGGGCTTTACCAGCTTCATCAAGCAAAGAGGAAGGAGGAGAGGAAGAATTGGATGAAGTAGAGGGTTGGGGGGTAACTCTAATATCGTTTAGTTGCTGACTTGATTGTTCAGGAATTATGGTGTTCTGAACGACAGAAGTTGAAAGAGCCATACGGGCAAGTCAATTGTCAATCCTGGAAGAGACAATGTGGCCATATGGGGTGCACCAACATCTCCCCAAGAGGAGAAGGGACTAGGATTTCCTCCAAGGGGAACTCCTTAGTTGGTGGACTCCATTTTTCTCAACTTAAGATCAACATAGGAAAGGTGATGATTATTTCGTTTAAAATAAATTTTTAGACACTTTGACACAACATGTTTTTTCAATTTTTAAGAGTCGAGAAAAAACAAAAGATGACTCTAGTCGGCTTCAATTTTTAATGAGCTTGAAGTGACAAGTGCTCAGATGGACCTTTTCCGTTAAGGAGTCTGAAAAGGAACGAAAGAGACTGCTCTGAAAATCTAGACAGAGGGATTACCAAACCAATTGCAAAACTGCAGAATACTTTTTACAGTACGGCAGTCAATCTTCCTTAATGTTGTGTTCAGTGCATTTCGATCGATAGGGCGGCAGACACGGCTTCCTATGGATAAAGGATAAAGCCTATTGTGTTCTCCCAAAATATACTCGACGGTATGTGGGAGCACAAGTCCGTACTGGCACTTATCGTCTCAAAGTGGAGGAATCACCCAACCAACAGTGAAAACAACAATTACCACGCTTTACGACGCTGGAATACGTCTCTAGCCTAGACTTCTAGATGTTGTGCATTAGGTTCCAAAGCATTTTTAGATTCATTAAATTTATTTTATGGTTGATCTTGCTTAAGAAATTTTCCTTTCAGGTTCACCGGTGTGATGTAGATGTACAATTCCTAAAATGCAATCTAAGATGATAAACAGTTGTTTAATCTTCTTTCTGCAATGAAAATCCTAGCTACTAAGGAAAGAGAGATGGCGTTCTTTCAACAAAGAGCATAGAGCAAACACTATATGCACTGTCCTAAATCAAACCAACAAATAATCTAAATGCAAATGCACATGCATGTATTTGTTTTCAGCCTTCTTAATGTGTGAATGATAAAAATAAAGCTAAGCGCAAATCTGAATTATTTTCCAAAGCAACAATTACTAACAAGTTTCTTTTCAAAACAAAATGAGGACAATGACAACACTTTGCGATTTGGAATTGAAAACTTGCTTTCGACACTTGGAAAACTACTAACTCAAATCAAATACAAGAGTAACAGTGTAATCGACTATCAAGAACAATTAGATTCTTTTCTATGACTAAAAATGACACTCGCGACACTTTCAAATCAAGAAACGACAGTACAATTACACTACTTCTTTGTAAAGGAGAACTGAAAATGACTCAAAAATACAAAAAAACATTTATAGTTCTTTGCACAATGGAGGCAGAATAACAGCAAGGAAAGTGGTTTCAAACAGAGGTGTACTGACTACAGGTAGCAAAACTCTTGAATAGAGCTTAAAAGAGTGAACATAGAAACCAAAATTTAGGAACAAGGCCTTGTCTGATCAGCGCACCTATAACACAGTGAAACTGAAATGCAACGCACCTACTACACTCGGGAAGTGCGCTGCATTTGATGTTCACAGAACAGACAGTGCGATGGACCAGGGACGAGACTTTGATTGGATTCCGGGTCACAGTTTGCAGTTCAGTTCAGGGATTTAGGCTGAGCAAGTGGTAATCAGTAAATCAATCACAGGGGTAGATCTAAGGAGGTTACTAGAGCCACCAGGAGGGCAATTAGAGAGATTTTAAATCAATCATTTAATTCATAAACAAAACCCGAAGATTGACTGAAGCAGCGTTGATCTACTTTGCACTTGCATAGCAAATGCAGTTCGAAGGCTAGCTGGCTTGACTTCAGGCTCCATCTGTAAGTTTATAAAGTAAACAAATGTAGATGAACAAACAATCTACTCACTCACTAGCGGAGTCGCCATTTTGTTATTGGGAATAGTGTCTATGCAGAGCTCCTAATCCCACTAAGGCTGGTAGCTACCTCAGAAACAAACACGTTGAAAACTACTTTCGTTTTCCTTTATGAGAAATAGATAAGAGAAGAATAAGGGGACCAACCTCTGTCTTGCGCTTGGTTCCTTGCTCGAATCCTCTCTCTTCTGGTAGGTCTTTGCCACTTGCTTCCTTGTCTACCCAGCTTCAAAGAGTACCTGTAGAATCAAAGCAGCATAACACTATCCAAGAACATAGATCTATTATCATAAACAATATAGGATCATATGTACATTGACCACACAAATGTATAAATCATCAATCATACAAGAATATGGAGGAAACCTTGAATAGCTTTATTGATAATGAAGAAATAGCAAAGAGGATTACAACCGATTGTTCTGACCCAGCATCATCCTTTCAGCAAGTAAGCCCTTCTTCACCTCATGAAAAGCTTAGATCACCCAACACTATGATATTGCACCAAGAAACCAACAACACTTCCTTACAAGATACAAAATTCCAGCCTCTGGATTTTTGGGATGAGGGATCCATATATAGATGTCTACAAGGGAGGTGAGTCAGCTTTTGAGATTTTATTAGTGTCTTCTCTCTGATAGTTCTTGATTCCACTTGGAGATTGATGATCCCTTACTCATCCCTGGTCGAATTCAGAGAGGCAAGTGTCACAGGAGAAGTTTCTAGAAGATTCTATGCTTCTACACCTTGCGGATTGACCCTGCCATTTGTCCATTCTCGCCCATCACACCCCATAGGAGGGCTTTTTAACATGCATCACACCTACCGTGTGTATTCAGGTGGGATGCAATGCACTTTGCCTATGGAGCAGGTGAAATGGTCCAGTTTTGATTAGTTCTGAGTTGTTTTTCATGGAGAACTTCTGGGAGATGTTGTAATCAGTTGACCTTATTCTTTTAGGGGTTGGAACAACACCTTTGGGGACTTAGGAGCCCTTGGTCTATGGACATTTATTCTTGGGGTTGCAGTGCCCAAAAATGTCTATAACAGAGCCAATGGTGGAATATTCTTCATTTGAGTAGTTGTTTCGGAATCCACTATTGGAAATCCAAAGGTGGATTGTTCCTTAATTACCTAATTATCACCAGTCCCCTCAGCATGATCCTCATGCTCTGCCATTTTTGTTCCCTTGATCAAACCACTCCCGCTAAAGTGAGAAGGTTTACCATGGCTCAAATTTTCTCGAATTGGTCTTTGGAGCACCACTAGTTTCCTTCTTCCCCTTCTTGGGTTGTGTCACACGTGAACTACTATGTCCATATTCCAAGTGGATAGTTCCTGTGTGATGATTTTGTGTCTGTTTGGACTTTCCGCCTACAAAAGAAGGTCCAATATGAGAAAAAATTTCAAATTTATTAGTGTTCCCTCGACCATTGTTGGGCTTCGAACCCTTACCCCTTTTAGGCATTCATCTTAAAATAAAATCCAAAATAATGAGAAAACTTTTAAATTTACAAAAAAGGAATCTTAAATCAAATACTGCAAATGAATAAATAAATCATCATTATGAAATCCTTCAACAATAGAAGCACATTGCAGAAAAATAAAAGTAGACTTACCTCTACTGCAAAGGAAAGAAAACAAGAAAGTTCTTAGCAATCTTTAGAAATGCCTCCTCAGCAACGACGCCAAAATGTTGGGTGCAGGAATTGCAGTTAAACAAACTCCTTTCAACACTTAATTGTCAACCCAGGGTTTCATATAGTTCAAGGCATAGCACATGAAATGCCAAGAAATGATATGAACCTTCTCTACTTGTATTCCTACTTCTTTGATTACAAATTGCAGACTCAAAAGGAAAGATCACACGGTAATGAATACTAAGAAAAATCAGGTGTTGAATGAAAGGAATGTGCTTTGCAAAAAATCAATTAAGAGAAATTCTCAACTCCTCATGAACAATCTGAATCGATACAATACCTATTTAAGATTCTCGTCAGTATGGTTGTAAGATAGAAGAATGATCCAACTAATCAGGATGTCTCTCTTCCTCAAGATTTTCCTTCCTGTATCGAGCTGTCATTCTTGTACCACAACAAGGTTGCTGTACTAGAATGTTGTTCCTATACTAGAGCAAAGATTCTATACTGGAAATATATATATTGGTCCCTTACTGAAGATATTAACCTACATACAAGAGCTCTGACCCTTTGTACTAGAGCACTCTATTCATCTACTCGAAATGTCAATTCCTGTATTAGAACAAAGGTTCCTATACTAGGAAACCAGAATTCCTGTACTTTGTTTCCAAATTGGTTGCAATAAATAAAAGCATGTTAACTAAGAAAATAAATGCAATGTGAAAACAAAGTTGGAAAGTGAACCTCTATAAGAAAAATGAATCGTTAACTAATCACATGCTTGGAAATGAAAGGTCCTTTCACACCCAAAGGGAATTTCTATTGAAATAAGAAACATTTTTACTTGGAAACTACTTTGACCCAAACATCAGCAAGCTCTTTCCTTATATGATTGTTAATTGAGTAAATTAGATCTGCACCCTTACACAAATAATCGTTTTAACTTAGGGAATCCTTCTGATAAATTTAGTATTAATTCCAACAATGAGTGCAGGTACAAATACAAGTAATGCAACATTGTTTTAGTGAAAGCTTATTAGCATTAATCAAATCTAAATCTGAACTTGAATATTGGAATATGCTTCACTAAATAGCCAAACACTATTTGTAGAAGAATAATAGACCTGTAGAAATAAGAATGATTGGCTGTAATGAGTAAAGAAAACTTTCAACTTGCTGAAATGAAAACACACCAGTGCAGGAACCTAGATGTACATTTACTTTGTAAAGAAAAGGGAAGCACGCATTTGTAGGAAATAATGGAAGGAAAAAAAAGTAAATTCAAATGAACCACACAAACACCTGGATCTAGATCACACAACTTGCAAGAAATTAAATTCTATCAGTTATGAAAGAATCCAAACATGATATGCTTCACTAACCTTCCATGAAAATAAATCTAACACACCTTTAACGAAGGGAGAATGAGATGGGTTAGATGGGCCCTAGCCAACCATCTCGTTTCCCTGTAACGAAATAGAAAACTTCAAGCACTCAAATGGTGCATCACAATGATATCGACATAAAGAACTTCACAACTAGCATGCTCCTTTCTATTAAGTTTCAAAAAGAGAAAATACACATCATGGATCCATGATCTAGCCCAGAAATGGTGATACTCAGAAATTATAGTTGGTAGAAAAAGTTTAACACAACATCGCTCCCTAAAATCTACGGAGAAACCCTATTAAATACATGCTTCGGCTCTTCGCCGAAACAAAAATATAATAACATGATATATTAAGCCTATTGTTTGTTTGCAAAAGATATAAACAAGGGTTCCACAACTGAAGTCTAGCCTTCATATCCCACCTTCTTCTCTAAGCACTGAGCCTAGCAAGCAAACTGATCTCTTACACAAGAAATCTATGCAATCTACTGAGTTGTCCCATCCATAAGTGGTGAGTCAAATAGAAACTAGTAGTTGCCTCGAAAGTGTATGAACACTGACCAATACAAGCATGATTCCTACACCAATCCAATATCTCACTTAGATTAACATTTTGGTTCCATCAAATTACTTAGGAAATGAATATATTAGTTGCAAAGAAATTTTAAGATATAAAACCTATAAATTTAATGATTAAGTATATATATAACCTTTGAATATGAGAAACATAAGAGGAGTGCAGGAATGTGTGCAATTGGGAAAAGGTAAGGGAATAGATAGGCCTTAAGGGTTAAAACAAGGGTTAAGGTGGTGCATATGGGATAGGATAGAGACCAAAAAGTAGGACAATTCTAGCCACCAACAACCAACTTCCTGAGGTCATAACTTTGACATATTATCTCCATTTGGTGCATACGATACCTTGTTGGAAAGGTCTCTTTGAGTACTACAAGATTTGTAGCAAGGAACTACCTATGGCAGTAGGCCTACTACGAACCTAAAAAAAACTTCATTTAGGGGTCAAAATTTCTACGAAAGTTCAGGACTTGAAAAAATGATAAAAGAAGTAACCGTTTCCGTAAAAAAAGAAATGGATAAAACTGATGAAAGGTTTATGTGGAATAGGCGGGTGGTGACGAATATCCACCTAGATAAAGAACCTAAATGGGAAAAACCATTTTTTTTGGTGTTTACTTCATCTTCTATTATTATTAAAATTATTTATTTTACATCTCGCACTGGTGCAAAATCATACCATTGCACAAACTCCTACCTACAAGAGGCCACTACTTCCAATAAATTATTAAACTACTATGGGAAGGAACCCACTGCTCCTTTACTGAAGGCTGCAACCCTCAGACTTATGATCCCCATTTTAAAATCTTTTATACTGGGACCACCTGTAGTAATCTCAAATCTACTAGGCGATGTTTCATCAAAATGTTTCAGAATAGACCAACATACACATTCTGATCTAGATCTCTTTAGTTATTGGAATTAGCCAAGATCTTTTACTTCTATGATGTTATCAGAATTTCATGTGAAAGAATATGATAGACCACATCCACATACTTTAACGATAAGAGGAAACATAATGAAAACCATCAAATCAAAGAATACAAAACACATTGATGATGAAGTTCACCCCGTGTGGGTGACATCTTCGGGCCTGACGTAAAGAGTGGGGAAGTCACTTCATTAAATGTTGCAAGATGATTATGAGTACATGATACATTCTTGGTGATTACAAGGATAAATTCCCTCAAATAGAGTGACATGTCTCTCCATGATAGATTCTCCTATAGGAACTCTCACTCATCTGGGCCCTCCTTCAGCATGAAAAAATAATGAATTCTCACACGACATGGAATAGAAGTATCCTTCAACATAATGGTAATAAGGATCTCAAGAAAAAAATCATCATCTCAGAAAATCAAAAGAAACGCTTGGAATCATTGCATCATATACCTCCACTTCCAAGAGTGGAGTTCATGTACCTATATCATATGCATTGATGACATATTTCACCTAGTCTAGCATCATTCCATCTCACGATTCTTTAAAGATTCGTCACTATTGATTGCGTGAAATTCAACTGCTCAGGTGAGGGAACTAATCACACCATAGAACTCCTCTAAAATTTTGGTTTGTTTAGGTATAAATTTGACATGATTCTGTAACTGTGAATTTTCACCCTCCACGGAATCTTTTAGATTCCTCACCGATTATGTGTGGAGTATTTTATGGAATGTTCTAGGGAATATTCCTTTAGAATATTCTCGTCTCAAAAATCATGGCCCACCTGGGCTGGGTTCTATGCACACTATTCCCCTTTGCCTCCCTTTGTCTTGTCAAATGGAAGAAAGTCGGCTTATATAAAATATTAGGTAGATTAACCAATGGCTATCAGTTGGCGTATTCATAAAAGAAGTAAATTGGTTGGGAGTGGGCCGAGTTCCAACTCATGACCCACCCATTTCCAATGGCGCGTGGTATATTTGGTTGTATTTTATTGGTGATGATTTTTGGAATTGGCGCATGTTCATTGGAGCATGCTAAAGTGGGGCCTCCCATGGGCAGGTCGATCGGCAGGTCAGGCGGCTTCAAATCCCCATGGCCCCATCACATGTTATATGGTGTTGTTTTTTGGTGCCCAGTCATAGACAATTGGGTGGAAGGTCTGCCATTGGTATCCCGCCCTTGTATTAATACATAATAAAAACAATGGATCTGGTTGGGTGGTGGGATTGGCAGCCCGCCCCACCATTTTAATATATACGTACATACATACATACATACATACATACATACATACATACATACATACATACATACATACATACATACATACATACATACATACATACATACATACATACATACATACATACATACATATATATATATATATATATATATATATATATATATATATATATATATATATCTATATATATATATATATATATATATATAGATATATAGATATATACATAAACAAATTACAAAATAATTGTCGACCATATTTTTGGTGTCACTGACAAAATAAAGAGGCAACAAATTCACCCATTCTAGTGGCCAGAATCTGTGTGCCAGAAAATTCCAAATTATTGCCTCGTTAGTGGATGCCACTAGGCCTAGTTTGATCAAAACTTAGACCATGAATATCTTGAGATTACGAACTCAGATTTGAGTGTCATTCATGCCATTGGAAGTAAGATGACAAACACTATGATTTGTTCCTAGTTTGGGTGAAAATCGAGAACTTTTAATTTTGAGTCTTTTCTAAGCCACTTATGAATTCTAAGCATTTTTGGAGCCACCTGGATCATTCCTCCCCACTGAGGAGATTTTGGTCCTCCAAAAGCATGAACATAATCTACAATTGTTATGTTACATTGTCTACACAACAAGTTTCCTGATAGGTCACACTTCCTTCTCCTTCACCCTTGCTTGTTGGAGCCATAAGTGATGAACCGACACTTGCATCCTTTGCAAACCTGCAGTACAATATTTGTAAATAACATGCTCAATTACAAGACCAATCATGACCCTAGAATCCCCATACTTTCCAAGAATTTATAACATAGACTCTTTGGTCAATTGTACATCATAATAGAGACCAATACCCCACCTATCAATAAAAGGCCAAAAACATCATCGTTGCTTTAATAAGCAATGGAAAAATGTCATCACTTTTACAATTATATTGCAACACATGATTTAAAAAATGTAACCATGAAAAGGTACCATATCTCGTAAAACCATCTCTCACTCATCAAAGTGAATGGGCCATCATCCTAGAGTTGATTTGCTTGTTGAAGAACTTTTTCAACTAGTTCCTTCATGGGTGCTTTTCCCTTGAGGCACTTCTCTAGATGGAGCCAACAACATGTGGCTCTTTGATGTCCACCTTTGTTGCAATGATTGAAAAATGTCTTCTTACTCTATACCTTCTTAACCTTCTTCCTTCCTTGATGTGGACAAGGCCTTCCACATCTCATCCTCTTTCTTGCTATCAATCTCTTCGAGCACTCTGTTGTCGGGAAAAGTGTCTACTCAGAACGCCCCTATCCCACTAAGGTGTGACAATACCTTCGCAACAAACAAGGAAAACTACTTTCGTATTCTTCTTTATGAACTGTAAACGAAGAGGAATAGGATGAACCAACCTGTGTCTTGCGCTAGTCCTTTGATCCAATCTCTCTCTTCTTTGACAGCTTCCAGCTACCTGCTCCCTTACTTGCCCAGCTTCACCAAGTTCCTGCAAGATCACAGAAGAGGAAAACTACACAAAGACATGGATTTACATTCATAAATAGCTTAGGATCAGATTTAAGCTAAACATGCAAATATAACAAAAACATCATTGATACACAAGCATGTAGGAGAAACTCAAATAGTTTTATTGATATCACAAGAAGGTCCAGGAGGAGTTACAACTGATGATTCCTGATCCAGCATCAACCCCCCAGCAAAGGAATCCCCTCTTCACCTCCAACAAAGCATAAATCACCCAATGCACTGATCTCTATCTCAAAACCAACAACAATTCTCTGCAAAGTCCAAAATTCCAGCCTCTGGATCTCTGGGATGAGGGATCCATATATAGATGTATGCAAAGAGGATGAGTCAGCTTATGATTTGACTTGTGGCCTCTCTCTGTCAATTCTTGCTTCCACTTGGAGACTGAGAGCCTCTTACTCATCCTTGGTCAAACTCAGTGAGGCAAGTGTCATTGGGGAAGATTCTTGAAGCTTCCATTGTCTGTCCACCTCGCGGAATGACACTGCCATTTGTCATTTCCCGCTCAGCGCACCCTGGTAGTGCATTTGGGTGCGTTGCAATGCACCTAGCTAGTGTACTGGGGTGCTATGCAACGTAGCTAGCTAGTGGAGCAGTTGAAATGATCCTGATTTGACTGATTCTGAGCAGTTTTTGGTGGAGAACTTCTGGGAGAAGCTATAATTGGTTGACCTTGTTCCTCTAGGGATAGGAACAACACATTTAGGGACTTAGGATCCCTTGCATTATGGACATTTCATGCTTAGAGCTGTAAGGCACAAAAATGTCTATAACAGTTGCCCCCTAAAGTATGAGGCCGTTTATCGGGTGAAATGCTTTATTAGGAGGATCTGAAGTTCTTTCAATGCTGGGAGGAGACCTGTAATAAGATACAATACAATACATTATCTTCATACTGTTTTCATGATCTAGCTGAGGCGGGCATTCCCATGCTCAGCTTTATAAATTCATTTTTATGTACACAGGACAGACAATCGTCTGATGGTAGACTGATGATTTTGATGAAGTCATCATCCTTTTGGTAGGATGATTATCTGCGCTGCAATGTTGTACATGTCAATGTCTTTATCTTTCTAGAATATATATCGCAGCTCGAATGGATGAAACTAGATCTGGGGTCTTCAATCTCGTCCGATCTTCACTCGAAGTACAAGTCGATCCATGTGGGAAATGTTTTGAAGTCGAACATGGAAAGACATCGCTTGATTACCAGTTGATGATGTGAACTGTTAACAAGCGCGAGAGGAATCACCGATAATGATGATGACCCTCAAGGTACTGCAGTACAGTTCACGTGGTGTGAATAAAGGACTTGGTGTCGAATACCACGCAAAATCTTTCGATCGAAGGTCATTGATGTATACCTGTCGCCGGAAGTGAGAAACTTGCCATTGAGGCATGCAAGCTTCAAAGTACTGAATGGGGTGTTCCTAGATCAACTTCTTGGATAATGAGCTGGTGTCGATAAGAAGTGATCCATGAAAGGAGGGCTTTAATGAATCCCACATCAATGACACGGAATGGAGCAAGTGATTTTGATGGAGGTGAAAACGATCTGATGATATATGGTTCAGGATGGCGGTCATGAAGGAATGAAGTATAATGTATGGTAGTGGATGGGACACGGGTGACTTCTCTAGATGACTTCTCTTAAACATGTCGGCGACACTTATGTGATGGATTGGTAGCATTTACCCCAAATGTGGATGGTATGGCGTGACCATGGTGATGTGACCGGTGAATGAAACAAGCCAACCCGACTTAGGCACAGAGCGGAAGTGTCATGTTCAAGAGCGACTTGCTACCAATAAAGATTCTTTGAGTTTCTTCCCAATTTTTCCCCAGTCATTGCTAACCAATACCTCTTTATTTTTGTCAAGTTTGACGAGGATAACATATGCTTGTTCTATAATTTTCCCTTCGGGCAAACCCATCGCTATGTTTTAACGAGCCTAGCGATAGTGAAACTCGTTCTCGTCTAAAGACAAGTTTGTCGCTATTAATCTTTTTAACGAGTTTAACGACAAAGATAACTCGGTCCTTTTCATTTTTAGAGAGTCTGAAAAGGTACGTAAAGGTAACTCCAAAATTCCTTTTTCGTCATCTAATCCCTTAAGTCCGAAAAAGTATAAAACAATACAGAAGGGATGAATTTTCGATAGTTTTAACGAGCCGAACAAAACAAGCGCTCGATCTTTTTGTGCAATAATCCCTCAGGTCCAAAAAGATTAAAATCTAGAGGAGGGATAGCACTTCCGGTCGCTTTAACGAGCTGGAAGGCCAAAACTCGGCAGTGTTTTCATATTTTACGAGTCAGATGAAAAGAGCTTAAAGAAGACTCGTCTTTTGAGGAACGATTGATAAAACGGGTAGCAGCTGATTCCAGGTAAGGTTTGGAATTTTCCAATCACGGCAGTGTCACAAGGATGGCTAATGAAATCACTCTTCGCAGCTGTTCCTCAAAATGGGTAAAAAATCAAATGGAGGTGAATGATCAGCCAATGGAAAAGTGGAGGTGACGGTGCAAACACGACCAAGGCTTTAATGGCTGAAATGCTTCATTCACGGTGGTTATTTACCGGAGAATAGTTCATTTTTTAACGAGCTTAAACGTGGGCGGAAACATTTGCTCATGTCTTATGTTTATTTTTTAACGAGCTTGAACTATGTGCTAAAACTGCTCGATTAATGGTCTTGTTTTGATTTTTTTTTTTTTTTTACCATAAATAGCTTCGTCTTTCCAAAGATAGTACTGTATTTTCAACTACTTCATCAAACTAGTTAGAAATGAACAACATTTGCTTGAAAATGAGATTAAAACGCTAATATTTTACTTTGAACTACGTAAAAAGCAATTAAAAAGTGTTTTTACCTCTCATTTTACCATTTCATTTGAACTTGGTTTGTTGGAGCTTTGGAGGTGCCTTTTCCCCCCTGATTTTCATCAGCTGATTTCGGGAGATTCTGTGGATGATTCTCGGTGCCGTCTGGACCAGGTAGGAGCTAAACCCGAGCTCTTTCATTTCATGGTTTCCTTTTTGCATTCTGTGCTTCATTCTCTGCTTTTCTGAGCCCCTGGGGTTTGATGGGTTCGTTCTGCCATCAACGCACCTTAGGTACATCGAAACCTGCGCTGAATGTTGGCTAGTATGAAGGCAGTTTGACATTCAACATAGGGGGAGCACTGCTGCAGGTGCGTTGGGTGCAGAAAAGGAATTTGTTGCACAGTTTTTGATGAAAATTTTTGCCTGTTTCTCATCAAAATCAGGATCTAACTCCTCTCTTATTTGTTTTTCAGAGATCTCGGAACAAGATGACCCTTACATGGCGAGAACGAGAACATGAAGAAGAGGACATGATTGCCCTACATGATCCGGTTACAGTGAATGCGCTGCGGAACTGTGGCTTGCTGAAGTTATTCCGCATCTCTAGCATGAGACAGCAGGTCAACCTACTGCAGTATTTGCTCGATGCTTGGGATCCTATCAATCAAGTTTTCCAGATTAGGGGAAAATCTATCCCCTTGACTACAATAGACATTTAGTTCTTGACTGGCTTGTCGAGGCGGGGTGCCCCCATCTCTTTGTTAGGTTCGGCCCGAGGAAGTGACTCTGTGAGAGATTATGTCCGCCAGTATTGCAGGGAAGGATCTCAGCCGAGTAAAGACGGCAAGATCATCATCCGTGATGTCACTGACTGGTCCCTTAGGTCTATCCTGTTTACTTTTGGTAGGATGGCCGGTAGTGCGTCTCTTCATGTAGCCAACAGATCCTATATGCAGCATGCCTTGGAATGCCTCCAACCGAAAATATTCAACTGGTGCGATGCCATACTTCTTGTGATGAAAAATCAGTTGACCAAGATAAAGGACGGGAGGTTGAAGAACTTTGGGTTCGGTTCTATTTTGACCGCCTTTGCCTTGGAGAAGATACCACTGATGCAGCCGCAGTACATTGCACTCGACTTACCTTCTCCTACTGAACCACGTATGCAGAGATGGGTTGACCATATGTCTGGGCATGCTGGCCAGTCTGAGATTTCGTTTTCTGATACCTTCTTCAGGAGGTTTGATCGTCAAGAGATGGTTTATGCCGAGTATCCATATGCTGGCATGGACTTCCGGGGTGATCCAGATTTAGTACTGCCGGATGGCGAGCAGTGGGGCGCTATTGGTAAAATCTCTGACCATATTGCTGTTTACTGTTTTTGTTTATAATGTCCTTGTGCTTTATTCTATCAAGACTTTAATCAAACTCGTGTGTACATGCAGATGTTGGTCCTGTTCGTCCAGTAGTTCGCCCGAGAGTGCCAGCTGTTGCCCCAGCAGGAGAGGCCACTGGAAGAGTCATTCTTCGCGACCTTGATGTGGCCGAGACTCTCATAGCTGTGCAGGAGCAGGTTGAGAGCCTTACTCTCGGTATTCCAAATGTGAGGATCGACGAGCTACCTTTGCAGTTACAGCGGCATACTACTGGTGTGCCTAGATGATGGACTCGTCTCTTACGCATGATCTCACAGGCTGTGACTTGCTATCACGAGCATCATTAGACTAGGGTGCCCCCTAGCATTTTGAGTTTTTGGGTCATGTGACCGATTTTGTCTTGGTTACAGAACATTATATGTAAACCATAAACAGCTATATATATATTTTGATTTTCGGGGTTTTATTCTGGTTGAGCTATATGATCCACATGTAAAACATTGATGATGTGTTTCTTTTTATAAATGTTGCAAATGTCTATCTAACACATAGTTTGATAATGAGTCGGTTAATGTGTTTAAGTTTATGGAAATATGTTGGTATTGAATAAGATCAAATTATCTTTCCAAAATCTTAACCCTTAGGAACATGCGATAAATAGCTGGGTTTCGGACGGAACATATACCATTGAGTTGTAGTATTACGAGTTGTGAGTCTAGCCTGACAATTAGTCGGCATATACCATGGGTGATGGCATCAGAGAGAAGTTCTATCAACGCGCTATACTCAACAATGTTATTCGTTGATTGACCAATACATACACCTCTGAAACTTACTAACTCGCCGCTTGGATCAAAAATGGCCCAGGCTGCGGAGGACAGGTTCCGCGAACTACGACTCGCTCCGTCGGCATATCCGACACATGTCTCCAAAAGGTTTGACATCTGCAATAAATGTAAAAAGGTGGATTACTCGACCAAAGCGAACACTTTAGCGAAAACAAAATACAACAAAAGCATATTGGTTACTATTTAAGCATAGTAACACTTGAGGTACAACCCATTACGAGGTTGCGCCAGTGGAATTCCTTCATAATCCATTAACTCGTAGGCTCCTTTTGCTAACACCCGTTTAACAATATAGGGGGCCATCCATAAAGACTTAAATTTACCAGCTCCCAATTTATCAGATTCTTGATCATAAAGCAAGACCAAGTCACCTTCTGAGAAGACACGGGGTTTGACATTTTTGACGAACTGCGCCTTGACTCGTTTCGTATAGGCTTCGTTAGCCAAAGCGGCATCACGACGAGTTTCATCCAATTGGATTAATTCCAAGAAACGAGTCTCTTCTTCTGAAGTTTCGGGGAGGAGATCGATTGCGAGTTTGAGAGACGAGATTTCACACTAGATTGGTAAGACTGCTTCCAGGCCATACACCAGTTGGAAGGGTGTGAATCCGGTTGCATTCCTTACCGATGTTCGGTAGGCCCACAATGCTGAGTACAGGATTAGGTGCCATCTTCTCTTGTGAACTCCAATCATCCTTTGCAGCATGCGCTTCAGGACCTTGTTGATCGCTTCAACTTGTCCGTTGGCTTGCGGATAATATGGAGTAGAGTTGTCGTGAGACAACCCTAGTTTGGCAGCTAATTCGACCATCATGTGATTGCGAAAATGTGATCCATGATCTGTGACTATGGCTTGTGGTACGCCGAATCTGGCGACTACATGATTGAAAAAGAAAAGGGCAGCTGTTTCACTAGTATTATCTAATGTAGGCATCGCCTCGGCCCATTTGGTAAAATAGTCAACTGTGACTATGATATACCCATGCCCCCCGGTCGAGGTGGGGTTACATGTCATGAAATCGATGCCCCATTTGGAGAATGGCCCAACAACAACTATTGGCTGTAGAGGTGCGGGTGGTCTTCTGGATTTGCTATCAAAAATTTGACAAGCATGGCAACTTCTGATTGCGGTTATGAAATATTTGAACATTGTTGGCCAGAAGTATCCTGCTCGTAAGATTTTTTTGTGCTGTAGCATATCCAAATTGATGCCCCCCACAGGCCCCTGAATGACACTCATTCAGGGCTTTTTTGGCCTCCTCATGGGTGAGGCACCTTCTCAGAACTGTATCGATACCACGACGGTAAAGTGTATCACCGACGATCATGTAGTCTTTCGCTTGGTATCGAATACGTTTTTGTTCGGAGTGGGAGGTGTTTGGCCGAAATTTTTGGGTTTGGAGATAAACGATTATATCCCCATACCACTCATTGCTTGTAGATATCAGAAACAAACTTTCATCCACGATTGATTCTTGGGATGTTTCATCATTCGACGACGATGGGAGATCGCATAATAATTCTGCGAAAACTAGAGCTTTCTTTGATTTGGATTTTACGAATTCCAGATCAAACTCTTGAAGGATTGCTATCCATTTTGAATATTTGCCCCCCAACAACTGTCGTGACAATATATAAGTCATGGGGTTGCAATCTGACAGAATGGTAGTTTTCCGAAAGAGGACATAGTGTCGAAATCTCTGTATCGCTTGAACAGCTGCGAGTGCTAGCTTTTCAACGTAAGAATATTTGCTTTCTGTATCATTTAAGTTTTTACTTAAATAATATATAGGATGTTCAATTCCATCGACTTCTTGAACTAAAACCATCGCAATGGTCGTATCTGCTGCAGCCAGATACAGGTTAAAGTCTCTTTGATAATCAGGGGCGTACATTAATGATGCTTTTATTAGGGAATCTTTCAAAGCATCAAAGGAAGCTTGCGCAACCTGATCCCATACAAAGGGTACTTCCTTTTTCAAAAGACGTGTATAACCTTTAGCAAGTTCTGCGTAATTTGGAATGAACCTCCTCAGAAAGTTTGCTTTCCCTTGGAGTTTCTGAATCTGAAGCAAATTTGAAGGTGGAGGCAAATTTATGATTACCTGAACCTTACAGGGGTCGAGACGAATCCCGTCCTTGGAGACTACAAAGCCAAGTAAACAACCAAAACTGACGCAAAATACACATTTGTGTGGATTGAGTCGTATCTTGTAGTGTCAGCAACGTAGAAATATCGCTCTTAAATGCTGCGGATGATCAGTCCGCTTTCGCGAATGAGCCGGAAGGTCGTCGAGGTATGGTTGAACGATGTTCTTAATGTCATGGAAGGCATAATTCATTTCCCTCTGAAATGTCGCCCCAGCGTTCTTTAAACCAAAGGGTAATTTTCGATATGCAAATGTGCCCCACGGACAAATAAATGCAGTCTTTGACTGGTCCTGTGGGCGGATATTTATTTGATTATACCCGGAGAATCCATCCATGAATGAAAAGATTTCACATCCAGCTCATTCATCAATTATCTGGTCAATGAAGGGTGGAGGGTAGTTGTCCTTTGGACAAGCTTGGTTTACATCCCTATAATCGGCGCACACTCTAATTGTCTCTTGTTTTTTCATAACAGGGACAATATTCGATACCCAATCGGTTAGAGGAACCGGGTAGATGAAACCATCATGGAGAAGTTTTTCGACTTCTGCCTTAATGGCAGCGGCTTTCTTGGGGTGCACCTGCCATAGCCGTTGTCTTACCGGTTTGACATCTGGATACATCTTAATTTTGTGTTCAACGATACTCGAGTCAATGCCTGGCATTTCATCATATGACCAAGCAAAGACATCTCTGAATTTGCGAAAAAGAGCGTTATATATTTCCAGTTCTGAAGGAGAACAACATTTGCCAACATAAATATTCTGTACAACATCTGTTTTGGTCGAGATATTTATGGCTATAGTCTCTTCAATATTGGATAAGTTTCGCTCGGAATCCACCGTATTTACAGTATTTGATAGGAATTCAAAAACTGAAGGATGATAAAGGTCATCTTGAGTATCTTCTTCACAATTCGGAAGAAGGGAACGATGGTGGCAATCACTCCATGGTGCCCCTTCAATCAACATTGATTGGACAATTCCTTCGTCGGTTCCATGCACTTGCGACCAAGGATCTGAAGGGGTACCATATTCTCTAGACCTATCTACCCAAACGCTTGATGAGCGTTGATTCGGGTTTGCCTCCCATGCTAGGAACATTGATTGCTATAATATTTCCGTTGGGCTTGGGGGCAAAACCATTGCACGATCCATGTCAATATCGTTTTCTGAAACCTTTCGTGTCGAAGATATCATATTGCAGGTTCCTACTGACGCTACTTCTCCCATATTGATTGGCGGTGGAAGTGCAAAAGTTCCCATTAATATAGGGTCTTTTAGTAGGCCTACTCCGATATTTTGAAGCGAATGGGTGCTTCCATGGATCATTGGAATGCTTCCCGTAACTTGCGAACCATTGGGGAGGAAGTTCTGTTGATCGACGATTGTAATCCCTCCTTGAAAAGGGAATGCAATCTTTCTGAAATAGGTCGACACGACAGCCGCCATGGCATAGATCCATGGCCTTCCTAGTAGGATGTTGTAATCAAGATTCCCATCAATGACTTCAACATCTATTTCTACCGTTTTCCCTCCTAGTTCAACTTTCAAGTTATTTAGGATACCATATGGGGTATATGTCCTTCCGTCGAATGCTTTCAATGTCGTCGAAGATTGTGACAAGGTTGGAGATCCTAAAGTTTTCCAGCAACTCATCGACATAATGCATGTGGATGCCCCCTCATCAATAATTGTTCGATGAACAGTTTTGTTGAGGGCTTTCACTTGAATAAGGAAAGCTAGTTGGGCTAGTAACTGAGGATCGTATCCTTTGTGGTCGAAGGATACAAGATTGGAATCCTTTGGGTCAACCCCACCAATGGCTGATAACAAAGTCTGCCTTTGGGATGGGCAATTTTGAAGTACTTCAAGAGTCGACATAGCGGACGGCGATTGGGCCAAATCTTCCACTATATTATAATGCTGCGTCGCTCTAGCGCGGGGATTAAATGTCGACTTGTGTACTACTCCCTTCGGCGGTTTTATTGTTAATTCAGGAATGGTGGGTGTTACAACTTCTGTCGAAGTTGTTGTCGAACTACTTGGTTGATAGTTATCCTTATTGTTCGACAGCTGCGGATTCCCGTAATCTTTGTTCCTTGTCGAAATCAAAGCATCATTCTGCTGTTTCGAAATTGACAACATTAGCACTTGAGACGGGGAAGCATTTCCACTTTCAACCAGATTTGCTCCTAGATTTGGAAATGGATTAGTTAACACTGCTGAAGTTTTCGAACTCTTAAAGAATTTTTTAAGCTCAGCTCTATGTGGACAATCTGCGGTCCAATGATCCCCATCACATATATAGCATGGACTTTTTGGTTTCCTATTTCTAGGAGGGTTTGAAGAAGATTTTTCAGGTGATGACTCATCCTGTTTCTTCTTCTTCCCTTTGCCTTTCTTCTTGCTTCCTGGTTGTTTGGTTTCTTTGCCCTTATCTGTCGATACGGCATTTACTTCCGAAGCAAGAAGTTTGTCCTTTGCATTTTGATCTGAAATCTTATGGGCTTTCTTGGATGTAGCCTTTGTCGATTTCGCGTCTGTCGTGCCAATCACGCCATCTCCGGCGTGAGATTCATTGTTTGATTTAGGAGGAGGTGGAATTGAGAATTCCGGTCTAGGGGCGTCAGGTATTTTGTCGTAGAGCGTGCCGGACTGAGTATAGATCAAATCCAGATATTGTGCATGAGCTATAGCTTTCTCTTCTGTTACGACTCCCCCCTTTGCCACATCTTCCGTGATGGAAAGTAGTAATGACTTGATAAACCATTCAGCTAATAGCTAATCGGGAACATACGTTTTTACCATCCTACGACGACGCCACCACTCATGTATATGATCAGATATGTGAGTGGTTGTTGTCTGTTTGAAGTTGGTGAGGAGTTCCGTTCCCGTTTCATACCTTATCGGTAATTGAAAATGCGTTAAAAAGGTTGTGGCTAAGGTACTGAAGTTGTCGAATGAAGCTCTAGGAAATTCGATGTACCATTTTGCCGCTGGACCCGTTAACGTCCTCTGAAAGAGGCGAAGCCTTATCGAATCATCGTTTAGGGTGTTTGATGAACACCATAGATGAAATGTCATTACGTGATTCGATGGGTCTTCACCCGGATTTCCATTAAATTTAGGAATATCTTATGGAAGTTTATGTGGAATTGTTGGCCACCAAGGGGCGTAAGCAATTGGATCGTTTGTTAACCAGTTTAAATCAGGTAACTCTAAAGTTGCCACGAATGGTAATTGCTGATTCAGATTAGGTGAAGCATACCCAGGGTAAGATGGGATTGCCTGAGCAGTTGGTCTTTGCATGCCAGCATAATGCATTTGATGCTGGTATGACTGATAAGGTTGGTGGACATGACCATTGTAAAATGGTTGATTTTGACAGTTTTGAATGTATGGCTGTCCACTGTTCACAAAGATTTGCTGCTTAGAACCTTGGTATACTTGTTGGAATTGTGGTTATTGGTATTGCACCAGCCATGGTTGAGAAGCCATGTGTTATTGCGCTATACTAACCGTTGGACCAAGGTGTGGGGTAATTGTACCCGTCTGGACCTGTGTCGTCCCACTAGTTGGCAATTATGGTTGAGTCACAGGGTCAAGGGGTTGCTGCATTACAACCTGAGAAATCTGAGGTTGACATACAACAGGCAGCGTTTGAACTTGTGACACCGTCACGATAGATGGTGTAGTCGGTATATTTGACATAGGTACACACTGTTGCATCAAATACACAACCCTTGGATGTTGAGGTAGTATAGGTACCCAACCACTTGAGGTAATTCCAGTATAACCTGAATACTGCTGTGAACTCCCGTATGGATATCCTCGTGGAGCGGATAATGATAGGGCATATTGCCCCCCATACGGTGGTAATCCAGAACTCAAGGGGATTGTTTGCCCTTGGGGACCAGACTGCCCAAATTGACCTCCAAATGGATCAATTTGTTGAGACTCAACACAAGAGTTTCCGGATATTATTCCGGATGAACAAACAGGAACGGACCAGACTGTCGAAATAGCCCCTGAGTGGGCTCCTTCTAGTGGTTGAGAGCTAGTTGGGTAGATGGTATGCCGGCAAACATTGTCAGAGTGACAACAGGGAGTTCTGCTGTCGCTGTGTCAGTCGACACAGTCCTAGATGTTGACGGTTGTTCAGACATTTGGAGTCTATCCAAAAGATTACCTAGCGATTCTACAAGAACTTCCACTGGTGGTAGACCAACTTCTGATGAAGAAGGAAATAGAGTGACTCCGACTTCAAAGTGCGTTGGAGTACTTGTTTGAGGATCTTCTACAATTTCTTCAATCGCAATCAAACCAGGTGGAAGGGGAAGACCGTCAGGTCCGTAAAATATTTCTGGTGCCGAAGAAGGGGTGGAATCAACAGCGACAAATGTTTGAAGAGCAAGATTCTCTGAACCGGTTGTAGATGGAACTGGTTCGGTAAAACAAGCGTTTACTCTCAGACTAGGATCAGTATCACTGTCCCTCTGTCGCTGTTGAACTTCTTCTGTAGAGGCAGGGATCCCAGAAATGTTTGGAGTAACTGGAATCTCTGATGTCGTTGGAACACTTGTTCTAACTTTAATAGGAGATTTGGAACCGGTTAAACGAGTTTGCTTTGTCCGTACTGGTTTCGATTCCGGAGACAAAGACGGTTGACTCGTAAGTCTCCGTGAACGATGGGGTTTCAATTGACTTTCTTCCACGATTGCGGATTACTCGATCAACTAAAATACAAAAGGGGAAGTATGTTTCCGAATTAAATGAATTTTAGACGCTTTAGACACAACTTGTTTTTTCAATTTTTAAGAGTCAAGAAAAAACAAAAGATGACTCTAGTCTCCTTCGATTTTTAATGAGCCTGAAGTGACAAGTGCTCAGATGGACCTTTTCCGTTAAGGAGTCTGAAAAGGAACGAAAGGGACTGCTATGAAGATCTAGGTAGAGGGAGTACCAAACCAATCACAAAACTGCATAATACATTTTACGGTATGGCAGTCAATCTTCCTGAATGCTGTGTTCGGTGCATTGCGATCAGTAGGGCGGCTGACACGGCTTCCTATGGATAAAAAGTTTTAAGCCTATAGGGGTCTCCCAATATATACTCGACGGTATATGGGAGCACAAGTCCGTACTGGCACTTATCGTCTCACAGTGGAGGAATCACCCAACCATCAGTGAGGACAACAGTTACCAGGTTTTACGACACCGGAACACGTCTCTAGCCTAGACCTCTATGTTGTGCGTTAAGTTCCAAAGCGTTGTTAGATTCATTCAATTTATTTTAAGTTGATCTTTCTTAGAAGTTCGCCTTTTGGGATCACCACGAGATGTAGATGTAATTCCTAAAATGCAATCTAAAGATGATAAGCAAGCTTTTATCTCTTTTCAGCAATGAAAATCCTAGCTACAAGGGGAAAAGAAAGACACAATCTTTTCTCAAAGAGCAAAGAGAAAACTGTAAATGCACTTTTCCTAAATCAAGCCAAATAGACTATCAATATGCAAATGCACAAGTGCATGTATTTGTTTTCCACTTTCTTAATATTGATGCCTAAAAAGAAAGTTGATGTACAAATCTGAATTTGCTTTCAAGTAAAAACACAAACAAGCTTCTTTTCGAAATCAAAAGGTAGAGAAGATTACGACACTTTACGATTTTGAAATAAACACTCGTTTCGACAGTAGAAAGTCAAATTCAAACCAAAGGTAGAAGTAAAAGTATAATCAACTGTCAACAACAAACAAACTTTCTCCTAAGATCAAAATCGACACTTACGACAGATCTAAATCCAAGGACGATAGTATGACTATTCTACTCTTTCAATGGAAAACTGTAAATGATGTAACAAACACACAAAGAACATCTACAGTCTTTTTGTACAAAGGAGGTGGAATTAAGGAAAATAAAAGGAGTTCTCAGACAGGTACACACACTAATCACAGGCTGCAAAAATCAGAGACAAAACTGGAAAAAATGAAGCAAAGAACCTCAGCTGCACAGGGCAAGGCTGATCAGTGCACCTGTTGTACAGAGAAACTGAATTGCAGCGCAGGTAGCCCTCTTGGGACCTGCATTGAAATGCAAAACCTCTTCAAAGAGCCTGCGCTGGGGCAGAAACGAGACTTCTATCCGGGTTCTAGGTCACGGTTTGCAGTTTGATCTATGGATTTTGGCCGAGTAAAAGCAATCAGTAATGCACAATCAGAGGGTGGATTTAAAGGAGGTCTAAGAGCTATCACAAAGGGTAATCAAATCATTTGTGAATCAGCTGTTCAAATAATAAACAAATCCAGTGAAAGGATTGAGGTAGCAGGTGTCTACTTTGCATTTGATAATGGCAAATGTAGTTCGATTCCTACTTCTGTGTTTATGAAACAAACAACAAGAGAAACACAAACAAACTAGCTAGACACGATCCCCAGTGGAGTCACCATTTTGTTGTCGGGAAAAGTGTCTACTCAGAACGCCCCTATCCCACTAAGGTGTGACAGTACCTTAGCAACAAACAAGGAAAACTACTTTCATATTCTTCTTTATGAACTGTAAACGAAGAGGAATAGGACGAACCAACCTGTGTCTTGCGCTAGTCCTTTGATCCAATCTCTCTCCTCTTTGACAGCTTCCAGCTACCTGCTCCCTTATTTGCCCAGCTTCACCAAGTTCCTGCAAGATCACAGAAGAGGAAAACTACACAAAGACATGGATTTACATTCATAAATAGCTTAGGATCAGATTTAAGCTAAACATGCAAATATAACAAAAACATCATTGATACACAAGCATGTAGGAGAAACTCAAATAATTTTATTGATATCACAAGAAGGTCCAGGAGGAGTTACAACCGATGATTCCTGATCTAGCATCAACCCCCCAGCAAAGGAATCCCCTCTTCACCTCCAACAAAGCATAAATCACCCAATGCACTGATCTCTATCTCAAAACCAACAGCAATTCTCTGCAAAGTCCAAAATTCCAGCCTCTGGATCTCTGGGATGAGGGATCTATATATAGATGTATGCAAAGAGGATGAGTCAGCTTATGATTTGACTTGTGGCCTCTCTCTGTCAGTTCTTGCTTCCACTTGGAGACTGAGAGCCTCTTACTCATCCTTGGTCGAACTCAGTGAGGCAAGTGTCATTGGGGAAGATTCTGGAAGCTTCCATTGTCTGTCCACCTCGCGGAATGACACTGCTATTTGTCATTTCCCGCTCAGCGCACCCTGGTAGTGCATTTGGGTGCGTTGCAACGCACCTAGCTAGTGTACTGGGGTGCTATGCAACGCAGCTAGCTAGTGGAGCAGCTGAAATGATCCTGATTTGACTGATTCTGAGCAGTTTTTGGTGGAGAACTTCTGGGAGAAGCTGTAATTGGTTGACCTTGTTCCTCTAGGGCTAGGAACAACACATTTAGGGACTTAGTATCCCTTGGATTATGGACATTTCATGCTTAGAGCTGTAAGGCACAAAAATGTCTATAACACACTCAAAAACCACATGGTTATGAAAATCACAAAAACTACATGGTATTATACGCCATGATGTTTTCTCATTATTAACAATATTCTTGTAATCAAAATGAAATTTAGAATGCTATGAACTTTTATAACTCTCTTGACTGTCTCTAGTGCAACCCTGGTGATGGGAGATTTTCTTAGCTCTTCCTCTGCAATATGCACTGTCATGTGAGGATTGTGATGTGTCCCAATCATCCTCTTTCTCTGATGGTTTCAAAAATGCCTTGGAATATTCTTCTACCTTTGATAACACTCATTCATTGTATGTCATCTTGGTAAGGAGTATCAGGCTGGTTCTTGAAATGGGTACGTCAAGGCTTCTAATAGAAATAACGTCATGTGAAAATAAGACTAAAGAACAATCATAAATGTTTAACTCAGTTTTCAGTTTTGAAGGAGGCGATGATGGCTTCACTAAACCTTTGTTAAGCTTCAATGATTCCAAGTCCTCTTTTGTGGCTTGTAACTAAAGCTGCAATCTCTGCTTCTTCTCTTTTCATTCTCATAGAAGCTTCCTTAATTCAACATTCTCTACTTCAAGACCCTGACTGATCTCCTCATTTGAATGATGAGAAGATGATGAAGAAGAATAATGTTCACTCGAGAGGGTAGATGGAGCATCGTCCATTGATATTTATTTCTCTCATTCCTCTCTTTCAATCTTCTTCTCATAATCTACATACATTAAATCTACCAGGTTTTCCATCTTGTAGAAGGCCTCATAGAGATCTCTGGAAACCTCCATTTTCTTTCTAGTGGCACATTCAATCTTTGGTTATCATTCACACTTGAAATTCACATAAGTGAGAAGATCACTCTGATACCAAACTTGATCTGGATCTCTTCAGTTACCAAAATTAACCAAGATATTTTACTTTTGTGATGTTAGCAGAATTGCATGTGAAAGAGTATGAAAGATGACATGTGCACCGATCCAGGAATCTTTTGCTTATAGATGTATTAAAAGAATCACATGTGAAAATTGCAGCTTAACCACATAAATTTAATGTGCACATGAAAGAAGAAGAAGAAACACATAAGGCATGAAAAGAAGACAACAAGAATTGATAACGGAGTTCATCCAACTTGGACTATGTCTCCAGGCCCTGCTCGATCAATGGGGAGGCCTTCATTCATTAAATGGCATGAAACGAAGAGAATACCATCATTAGTTACATAAAAGGAGTCTTATACCTCCCTTCTGTAAAATGGTTGAGAAATGGAGAACTCAGATGGAGAAATGGATAGCACCTCTGCATCTATGGCATCAAGATGGGCTAAAAACATACAAGATTTGTCCAATTCAGACCAAATGCACTTTCGCCCCTCCTGCACTGCTTCTACCTCAAACTGCGTGCCCAAAAATCCTCTCTCCAGTACTTTCTTCATTCATCGGGCTTTATAATCATTGTTTTGTTACAATGCCGCTGAAATCGGAGTCTGTTGGATTATAATAGAATGTTGTTCTAATGGAGGATCAGTTGGGCACGATGAATCCACCCTTCCTTCACAACAAACCCCGAAATAGCATTTTTTTTAAACAAACAATACACGCAAAACACTGAAAAATCCGAAAAACCGGACTTCAAAATATATGAAATTGGGTCTATAAACCCATCGAGTCTGGCTCCTTTCTTAATGTCAGCATATTGCACTATTCAATGGCCCTTGTGATAGGGATCCGCCGATCATCGATTGCCAATCACCGATATGCCAATCTGCTGATATGTCGATCCGCTGATCGCTGATATCGCCGATTAAATCTGGGTTCTACCTTCTGATCCAATGGTGGAGATTGCATATTACTATCGGCATATCATATCACTATGGCCCAAGGGTTCTTCCATATACCTTGGCATACGCTGATGCCGATCTCCGATTCCGATACTGAACGCTGATGCCGATCACCGATATTGATCGTTGATGCCGATTGCCAATGTCGATTGTCGATATCGCAATCACAAGTCGGCTCTGCCCAGGTCCTGATATTGCGTGTCTGCCTTCCTCTGACCTAATATATCGGGGATTCTGAGAGCCTTGCCTTAAGTCCACCCTTTTGACTCCTCCGATTCCAATTTTCCCTTTTAAGGCTTTAAGCCTATTTTTTGCAGAAATGCCTCCTTTTTCAAAGGAACAAAGGCAGACTCTTTTAGTGATAACTTCATCATCTAGACTCGGATTGGAGTGTCATTCACACTGTTGGAATGAGGGTAACGAGCACTTTAATTTGATGTCAAGATACTTGCTTTTCTGCCACTTTGAATTTTGAGTTTTTCCATGCCATTGTATCTAAAGATCCACCTAGATCAATCCTCTGCACTAAAGAGCTTTTGGACCCCAAAAGCATTAGCATGCTATCTCAATCCACGCGTTCAATCACCTACACGTGAAACTAGTACATTCTTGCAATCATGCACACCACACATGACTCAACAACCCCTCCTTGCCAAGTGTTCATAACACACACTCATTGGCTAAGAATTACATAAAAAGTAATTAATGCCTCAAATACTAATAAGGAAAGGCCAAAATATCATTGTTGCATCTTTGAAGTGATGGGAAACACACCATCATTTTTACATTTACTTGCAACATATGATTTACAATGGTGGACATAACAAGCTACTACCCCCCAAAAAACCAACTTAATAAAGCAAACCACTGTGAATGGAGTGGATTTATTTGTTGAACATGTTCACCTTTCAGCTCTTCTAGCGATGTTTCCAGAGCATGGAGTATCTAACATGAGGTTTGTTGGTGCCCCTCTTGGTTGCAATGACTACATTGATTCTTTCTCCTCAAGACTTTTGAGGCTGCCTTGGGGCGCTTTCCCCTGGTGTTCCTTCGATAAGTGTTCCTGGAGCCTTCGCTATCACTCACCTCTGAGGAAGGAATTTCATCATCTGTCGTTGGTTGGTTACTGGCTATATTAGAGCTTTCCCCCAGCTCCTTTCTGGTGTATTTAAGTCCTGCATGGCATGAAAATTCCTGGACTTTGATGGGGTTTATGATGCCTTGGCCTTTGATGTTGAGGCCCTTTCCTTAATACCCCATTTCCTTCATTAGTTTGGATCCAATCCCTGTAGTATGTTTTTCAAAGGCAGCAAACTCATCATCATGAAAATCATATGAAATCGGAGCATCGCTTTTTACCTACAGATGCCTATGTTGCAGCTTTTCCAAGGCCGCATCCTTGGCTTGCAACTGGCGTAATAATCTTTGGTTTTCTTCCCTTGCCTCCTGTAGAAGCCTCCTTAGCTTAGCATTCTCTACTTGTGTGTGGTGGTTGATCTCCTCGGGTTCTTGGCATCCTACTGCGGGGAGTGCCCTGTCAGTTGAAATCCTGGATTCATTGCTGGAATCAGACCCAAAATTTATGGGTCCTCCTGCTGCGATCCCAAAGGCTGCAAACTTCGTCTCGTCTCAGAAGTCAGACCCCAAGTCAATGGGCCTAACCCATGCAAATACTGTAGCTATGACCTTCTTGTCTTCCTCTGACTCGGAATCTGGGCTTTGCTACACAGTGGCAATGACCTTCTACTTCCCCTTTCTATCATTCCTCTCAGGTCTCAGCTCAAGGTGCAGCTTCTAGTAACTCTCTTCATCATTCCCCTCTTTCTCACAATGTGTTCAAGAGGGATTTACTCCCCTTCTCTTCGCTGCTGCGGTTCTCTTCTAGTGGTCATATTGTCCATGTGTTCCCTTGTTTTCCAGATGGATGGCCTTTACACTGGCCGAGTCAATGGTAGTAGGTTTAAAAAATAATAAGGAATGTCTAATGTAGCTATATAATGACCCAATATACTTGGTTACTACTTCAGGTGAGTCAAGTGCAATGCCTAAATTAAGTGCTTGCTTTCTAAACTCCTCTGTAAAACTTTGAACATCCTGACCTTTGCCTTGCCTTAAATACTGCCAATTCATTAACGCTTTCTTCTTGTAACCCAAGGGATAAAATTGTTCCTTTAACGCAGAAATGAAATCAGGCCATGAGCAAAGATGGTTACCCACATTCTTACTACTTTGCAATCTACTCTCCCACTAGATGAGAGCGGTGTTGCTCAGCCGTAGAGAGGCCAGCTGAATCTTTGCCTCATCCTCCATGATTTGCTGAATCTTGCAGTAGATCTCAATCTTCCTAATCCAATTATTAAGCTTCTCTGCGTTACTTTCACCATTAAACATGGGAAGATAAAATTTAACATCTAATTTAAAGAAGGGTTTCTTAGATGCATCCCTGGGATTTCTGTGATTATGGTGGTGAGAGGAAGAAGAACTTTCACTCATGGAAGGAGAAGGAGATGGATCTCCTCCATCATCTCCATGTACTGAACCTTGTCCTTTTGGATTTCTTTTCTCTGCACTTTCAAGTTTTTCAAGTCTTGAGAATAGCTTCTCAACACGATCTGCCATTGTATAGAAGGTCTTGTAGAAGTTTACTTCCTCTTCAAGATGAGCCTCGTCTTCTGCCATGTCTCTCCTTCAATGTGCACCCTACTTCAGGATTGAAAGGCTCTAGTTCCCCTTCGCCTATTCGGAGCCTATTTCTTGTTAGCATACAAACATGCAATTCACATCTAAAAATACCTACTCTGATACCACTTGATCCAGGAATCTTTTTCTTATAGATGTATTAAAAGAATCACATGTGAAAATTGCAGCTTAACCACAGAAATTTAATGTGCACATGAAAGAAGAAGAAGAAACACATAAGGCATGAAAAGAAGACAACAAGACTTGATAATAGAGTTCATCCAACTTGGACTACGTCTCTGGGCCTTGCTCGATCAATGGGGAGGCCTTCATTCATTAAATGGCATGAAATGAAGAGAATACCATCATCAGTTACATAAAAGGAGTCTTATACCTCCCTTTTGGAAAATAGATGAGAAATGGAGAACTCAGATGAAGAAATGGATAGCACCTGTACGTCCATGGCATCGAGAGGAGCTAAAAACATATAATATTTGTCTAATTCAGACCAAATGCACTTTCACCCCTCCTGCACTGCTTCTACCTTGAGCTATGTGCCCAAAAATCCTCTCTCTCATACTTTCTTCATTCATCGGGCTTTATAATCATTGTTTTGTTACAATTCCGCTGAAATTGGAGTTTGTCAGATTATAATAGAATGATGTTCTAACAGAGGATTAGTTAGGCACGATGAATTTTCCCTTCCTTCACAACAAACCCTAAAATAACCTTCTTTTGTTTAAACAAACAATACATGCAAAACACTGAAAAATCCAAAAACCCGAACTTCAAAATATATGAAATTGGGTCTATAAAACCATCGAGTCCATATCCTTTATCGCTATCAGCATATCACATTGTTCAATGGCCCTTGTCATAGGGATCCACCAATCGTCGATCATCGATTGCCGATATGCCGATCCGTTGATCGCCGATATGTCAATCCGCTGATCGCCGATATTGCCGATTAAATCTCGACCGTTGATCTGCCTTCTGATCTGACGACAGAGATCACACATTGCTATAAGCATATCGCATCACTACAGTCGAGGTGTTCTTCAATATACCTTGGCATATGCCGACACCGATCACCGATGCCGATGCCAATCGCTGATGCCGATCGCCGATGCAGATCGCCGATTCCGATCACCAATACCGATTGCTGATGCTTATCACTGATATTGCAATCGCAAGTCGGCTTTGCCCAGATCCTGATATCGTGTGCCTTCCTTCCTCCAACCCAATATATCAGGGATCACTGATCGAGGTTTCTAAGGGCCTTTCCTTAGGTCCACCCTTTTGACTCCTCCAATTGTGATTTTCCCTTTTAAGGCTTTAAGCCTATTTTTTGAAGAAATGCCTCCTTTTTCAAAGGAACAAAGGAAGACTCTTTTCGCAATAACTTCATCATTCGGACTCGAATTGGAGTGTCATTTGCACCGTTCGAATCAAGGTGATGAGCACTTCGATATGATGTCAAGATACTTGCTTTTCTACCACTTTTAATATTCAGTTTTTGCATGCCATTGTGTCTGAAGATCCACCTGGATCATGCATACTTTAACGAGAAGAGGAAACATAATGACAACTATGAAATCAAATAACACAAAACACATTGATAACGGAGTCCAACCAGTGTATATTACATCTCCGGGCCTGGTGTCAAGAGTGGGGACGTCACTTCATTAAATGTTGCAAGATAATGATGAGTACACGGTACATTTTTTTTCATTACAAGTATACACTTCCTCACTTAGAGTGGCATGTCTCTCCAAGAGACGTTCTCCTATAGGAATTCTCACTCATATCGGCCCTCCACTAGCATGGAAGGATAAAAAATTCTCACATGACGTGGCATAGAAGTATCCTTCAACATAATGGTAACAAGGATCTTAATAAAAAAATCATCATCTCAGCAAATTAAGAGAAAGACATGGCATCACTACATGATATACCTCCACTTCTGGGGATAACTTGAAAATGAAAAGCTCTCTTGAGAAAATGGACATCACCATTGAATTTTTGGTGTGAAATTGTGTCAAACGACTATAATCTTGACCCTGTTATGACATCATCAAAATCTGGACCCTCAGGAATCTCCAAGATTCCCCCAAAGATTCCTTCCTTGTGATGGTTGAAGAATCCTCTGCTCAGATGGAAATTATGAGCACATTACTAGAATTTTTTAGTGAATATTCTCATGGAATATTCTCATCTCGAAAAGCATGCCCTTCTTGGGCTAGGTTATGTGCGCATTATTTTTCTCCTCCTACCTTTGTCCTGTCGAATGACAGAAAGTGGGTTTATATAAAATATTGGGTGGATTCAACAATGGTCATCGATTGGCATATTGGTGAAAGTGGTAAATTGGTTGGGACTGGGTCGGGTTCCAACCCGAAACCCACCTGCTTCGATTGACGTGTTGCATATTTGGTTGCATTTTTTGGCGGCTTATTTTGGAATTTCCACATGTTGTTTGGAGGGTGGTCAAGTGGGACCGCCCGTGCCAGGGCGTCCAAAAGGCTGGGCAAATTTAAATCCCACTGGCCCCATCACATGTTATATGACACCATTTTTGGGTGCCCATTTGTAAGGTGTTGGTTGGCAGGTCTACCACTGGCGGCCTGCCCTCGTATTAATATAAAATAAAAACAATGAATCCGCTGGTGTGGCGAAGTTGGCAACTCCCCGCCTTTTAATATTCTTTCTTTTTTTTTATAAACAAATTACACAAATAACATCCACTCAATTTTTAGGGTCATGATCAAAATTAAAGAGGCGACAAATTCCCCTGTTCTGGTGGCTAGAATTGGTGAGCCGGAAAATTCCAAATTGTTGCCTCATTAGTGGTTTCTACTAGGCCTAGTTTGACCAAAAAATTGACTGTGAATACCTTGAAAAAGATCGGGAGCACTACGACCTGGTCCTAGTTTGGATGAAATCTGAAAATTTTGATTTTTGAGTCTTTTCTAAGCCACTTATGAATTCTCAGCAACTAAAAGCTTGACTTCAATAACTCTGCAAAACCTTATGGGTAGAATATGCATATACATGACCAAATATTTAACCACCCTTTCTCTATGGAGAAACTAACAAATCATAACACATTGAAGACTCATAAGAACAAAATTAATATAATACATCTTATAGCTAACATGTAGAAGATATTATTCAATGGTAACACTAAACAATGTCTAGGGAAGCCTTTCTCTAGTGAACAAGGTGTTGATATATGCATACAACAATCTCTTATTGCAAACAATATTATGCATTCACTGATGACTCTCAAACCCTTGCAACAAGTACAGTAGCATGAAAATATTTCCATACCTCTTTCAATACAAGGATTTCTCCATTATAATAGCAACAAATCAAATAATCAATCTTACAAGGTCATAGAGACAGATCACTAGCATCGATGTATATAAACATGAAGATCAATAAACAATTGTTTCTAATCCCTACAAAAATCCTCATGATAGTCTCTTCAGAACAAGATAAGGCACATTTGTTATACTATTTTCTACCATAAACCTCTGCCAACCATACTAAAATGGACACGAGTCTCAACCTGATGCTTAAGATCTTATAGTTTCACTAGATAAATGTAAGGTGTGTTGATCGTACGACATAATAGATAAGAACCATTATCACTATTATATGGTGCAAATTCACTAACAAATCTAAGGGAACCTTCAACAATTAAAATTCTTTCAAAAGTTTGACCAATCAGAACTGTAAAGGGTTCGATAATATTCAATTTCTCTAGAACTATAATGATATTCCAAAGAATTCTTATTTCTAACATGTAAAAAGATGACTTTTATACCAAAACCAAACCATGATATCTCTAAACGGTTTTCCTTGAGTTCACTGAATGCTCAATTACATCTGGGCCCTTGCACACTCGTGAAATCAATCCTACAATAATTTGGCACTTATGGATACAACACTAACACTTTGGATTAGAACATGTTATCTCCATGCATGTTCTCATCACCACCCATCCCAAAAGTCAGGTTTTCTTAAAATCCTCTTCTCAAGAACTTTAAAGATCTCCGCCCCCCAATCTCTCTCAGCTGAAAATTCCCATCTAGTCAAGTCTTTCAAAGCCAATGGCTATTCTTATGGTCAGACATCCAAAGCACTCTAGTCTGTTGCTCACCCTAAACCTAGAAAACCGGACCGCTCTCCCTCTTGTGGCCAAGTTACCCTCCTTTACATTAAACGGACCACCGATATTTTGGCTAAGAAAAGCATAAAAGCCATGTTCAAACCCAGCAAAACTCTCAAGAAATTGTTCTCTTCACCCAAAGAATTATCTAATCCAATGCTAGGAACAGGGGTTTATAAAATCCCGTGTTGTTGCGGTAAATCTTATATTGGTTAAATGGGTCGTCCATTCAAATCTCTCCTCAAGGAACATATGCTGACAACAACCATAACCATCTGTCAAAGTCTGTCATCACAGAGAACTCATTTAAATCCAAGCACTTAATTTGTTTCAATCAATAAAAAATTATTGCTCCTACCATTTTTACCACTCTCGCATTATATGAGAAGCCCTCGAAATAGAGAAAAATCCTGATAATTTTAATAGGGAAGATGGTTACAGGCTCAGCCAATCCTGCAAAGCTGTCATCTACCATCTCACCCATGACTCTTGACCCTCATGCTTATCCCCCTTCCATTGTACCTACCCTTTTTTTCTCCCTCTTGTTGGCCAACTTAATTAATTGATGTTATCTTTATCTCTTGAATAAATTTCTATTCATCTTCAAAGTTTCTTTTTCCTCTTAACCCTGTAAAAATTTATTATTACCTCTCTTCCTTAATTCTTAACTTCTTCAATTTTCCAGCTCTAATTTCTATCCATCAAATATGGAATTCTTTATTGAACTATTAATAGTTGTCATCTTGTTGAATTTAAGCTTCTGTGATCCATATCAAGTTTTTGAGAAGATTTTTCAGTGGAAATCACATTATAATCTTAAAATAGCATTAATTTATCCACGTTCCAATCTTAAAAAATTATTCAAGTAATTTCAATCCTTTAATTAATTTTAAATAACTATATCTCACTAATTATTTTTAACATAATTCTCCCAGTCCTTCTTATTCAAATCATGTTCCTTAATTACTCAATTTCTATCATTTTTATTTATATGAACGAAGGAACCGGTCAAAAAATTTCAACAAAATCTCCATTCTCAGACATTATATTTTTTCTTTAATTTTAATTATTTATTGAAAGTTTTAACTATCTATTAATTGTTAATCTACTATCCTAAATTTAACATAGATTTCAACTATCTCCTCCTTCCTCCTTTAGTCAAAATTCTAACTTCCTTATCCTTTTTATTCAACTCTTGTCCCATAATTAACTAATCAAATATTATTTCTAATATTATCTCAACCTCTTAACTGTTACTCAATGAATACATAATCCAGATAGGTTCCTATATAAAGGTGCTCCAGCACTCGTTTACTCTCAAGGTTGTCTTTGGTCCTTGATCATGGATGGAGTTTGCATCCGAAACATTGGATGGATCACTTATATCACACAGTTCCCTTCCAGAAATATATAACAATATGAATCATTGTGGAAGTCTTGGATTACTGACATGTTAAATCCTCTACTCGACTATAGTAAATGACTGCAGAACTAGTTGGTTCAAAGCAAATGGTCATTTTCACTTTCTTAAACCTGTTTTAGAACAAATGATAACATTTATAAAAGCATATGAATATCACTAATTCTAGAGTCAAGAAACAAATCTTCCCAGTGTGCACCATCAAACATATCTCCTTGGGTATTTATAGTCTCTCCACCTTATGATTACCATAGGAAAAATCATTGATGTTTTGATGGATTTTGTTGACTAGATTAAATAGACTTTGATTACCCTTGATCACATTAGTTTCTTGGTAAATTTGATGGTTTTTCCCATGGTCCTTTAATTTTCTTGACCTATAGGCATCATCACGGGGATAAGTCTAGCTCGTTGGGATGATAACCACATGGACAGAATCAACACCAAGAAAATATGTTGAATCATCACTCTGTGCTAGTTAACTCTCTTGTGAAAATGTGCTAATTTAAGGAAAATCATAGGTGCTCTGCCAAAAACTATGCCACATTTCTACATCACCTTGCCATGCACCTCCAAATCTTGTCCAACCTCTGCATCCTCTTGCAACTCCTCTACAAACAGAAGACCATCATCACAAGCTCTTATACAACACCTCTGCAACCACCTGATCATAATGCATAAGCATGGTGACTTTTTAACAGCAATGCCAACCTAACTAGCACCATGCTAGCAACAAGCTTGTCTTGAAAGGTTCCAGATGGGTAATTTGAAGGTAGAAATGGTATCATCTACCATCTAGCTTTTCCACAAAATTTTGGGTTCTTTCAAATTTACTTCAAGAACTGACTATCCTTCAATAAGTTTTCCTAGCTATGAAGTGTCTACTGATGGTTTTTTAATTTTCTTACAACACTCCCTAATTCTGGAATAAAATTATCAAGGGGATACTCATTTTCATACTTGGGTCTCAGTCTTCCAAATAATGTCCATCTCTACCCCCTACCCTTCGGGAAACTCTTGGTATTCACCTTATACTAATGCAAATGATTCAAAGATCCTTGGACTTTCTTATGAGATAGATGTTTCATGGAATTACATCTCACCCAATATTTCATCCTTTCAGAAATTGTTCTGAAAGTGGATTATTTATGTGATACTATTTTCTGAGATTTCACCCTTGGAGTAGATGATTCTACTTCTACTTTCGAAATTATTTCCTAATAAATTTCACCCATCCTATGTATTTATTTATCATTCCTCCACGTCCCCTTATTCCTACACAATTAGCATTTTTTGGATCACCGCATTTCTCTTCTTCTTTATTCATGAATTCTACATATCTTAATTTGCATAAGAAAACAATGCCAACTATGTTTTCTTCTAGTTTAATAACCTCCTCGATAATAGTGCTAAAATGTTGGGAAATTTCATTATCCTATTAAAAACTATACAACCAGTTAACATAAATTATTGACCAAGATAGGTCTTCTTATTTCAAGGCTATTGTGCATAGTATGTTGAGGAAGCAATCATTAACTAATATTAACTAATTCCTAATGTACTTTCTTCTATCATGATTCCACAAAATTAGACACATCCCACAATCAAATCCTAGTGCTTAGTGTAAATTGTTCCACAATTGTAGAAATTAAAAGAACACTTCCTTCCATTTTGGAATTAAAACCTCAATGTTGAAAACCACACTTGCATGAAAAGGAAAGCACTCTGCGCTCAGTTCTAGGAATGTAAATTACTCTTTGCAGGATGGAAACAATATTCAATCACTATTGACAGAAAGGAATTGAGACTCAGTTAGTGAGCACAATCAGATGCTCACTTACATAAATGAAATATTTTAATGCCACAATCAATTAGAAATCGTTCACCAATTCCAAGTGACATAACCAATTAGAAAATTGAGATGTTACTATTGTAACTACATCAATAATGTTGGGCTTGAAACAGTAAAGGAAATCATTACTAAACAATATTAGCTACATGTAATAACACTACATAATAGTAACCTATAACAATAATTAGCAACATGAATCAAGTAAGAGTAAGAAATAATAATCAATATGTAACAACAACTTAATCAACACTCTATAATAGTAATAAACCATAGCAATCTGTAGCAAAAGGAAGTAACAATAGTAACAATACAATTGATTAAAGACTTATGATGGCTAAAATTAAGTAAGAATGACATATATTCAAGAACTCCTGCAAAATGTCATGAGTAATAACAATACATTAATCACACAAAAAATTAATAACAAATATTGATTTCAATTCCAAAAATCTAACTCACAACCCACAAGTTAATGAAACAAATAGTTATGTTATTTTGTATATTCACAACAAGCCTTGCTAAATAGGAGGGCTCTTCTTGCTTAGTAGGGAGCTGGAGGAAAACTCACAACCTACAAATTACACAGTAATTCATAAAATGATCCATGAACTTATTGAGCCTTGCATTAATGGTAAAAGAAAATAACATATTCATAGTTAGATAGTGATCCAAGATCATTTACTTATAGATGCATCAGAATTACATGAGATATATTTTATTAACCATGGAACTTAAAAGCACATAAAACAATGTGGACATAAAAAAATAATCATGAAACCATGACACAAATATTTGATTATGGAGTTCATCCAATTTGGACTACGTCTCCAAGCCCTTATCAATAGTTGGGATGCCTTGTTTCATTAAGTGGTATAAAAAGAGATAAAATATTAAAAGCAAAATTCATTTACAATCCTTATACCTCCATGACAGAACATGGACAAATAATGGAGAGCCCAGCTTCAGAAATAGAAAGTACCACTGAAATCCTGGTGAAAAATCATGTAGAATCACTTATCTGAACACCCAACTAGGAGAAATGAAGCTTATGCACCCTTTCAAAACCTCCCTGTTGTTGAAGGTGAGGTTCTAGCCTACTGCCAGGTGAGGTTACTGTTGTTCAATGGTTTTTGAACTATGCCAGTCTCTACATTTTTCTAATGTGAACAGTCCCTTATATAAGATGGTGGCTAACTTCTCAACCCCTAGGAAGTTCCTGAATAAATGACAAGTTTAGCAAGAAGCAGTTCGTACTCAAAGGTTTTCGAGCTTGAGATAGCATATAGGCGACAAACCTTTCATATATGGAAAAACCTTCAGAACCTCTTAGCCATTAGTGGCTCTTAACATTGGCACTTGAATCAATGTTTTCAATTGGCGGTTATTATCGGTGGACAGATCCATGCCTTTACAACAAGCGCCCTATGATAAAGGCGGATCTGACGGGCTGTTAGACCAGAGTACATAATATATTGGGTCAGGAAGAATGATTGCAAATCACAATCTGTGGGACCAGGGTGATACTCTATGCGACTGCTTCAATTTGTGAACTTTGATTGCGATATCACAAATTGCAACCTGAATTTGCGATTGCGATACATAGCATTGCAACCTGGCTTGCTTCGGGGCTGATTCATTAACTCTTACCTTCTTGTGATCTACGATTGCGATTTATCACATCGCAACACTGACTTGCTTGGGGCTGATTTTCTTAAGCCGTGGTCACTTCCTTCTGTGATCTACAATATGCAGGGCCAGTGGGAGCCTGCCACTTGACGCTTCCTCATTCGCTGAGAGTTCTGCCACGTCATCTTCTCCTGCCACTTGTCCAAGTCAAACATGAACTTTGACTTGCTCTAACTTCTTCATATGAGCTCAAATTTGAGTGACGTTCACACTGTTGGAGTTAGGATGATGAGCACTTTCATCCAATGTTAAGTTTATGCAGATTATACCACTTTGATTTTTGAGCCTTCTTAACATGCCACTGGTACCTTTTTAGAGATCCCCTTGGATCAATCCTCCCCACTAGAGCTTTTGGACCACCAAAATCTCTTTTAGCCAATTGGAAAGTGAGGAAATTTCTCCCTCACTTTTTCTTTCTCCATCCATCTAGATTTACTTGGATGCATTCCTTTGAAGCCCACACGAATGTACTCCACATCTCCTCGTCCTGAAGTTCTGGTTTTCCTTTCGAATATGATATCTTCGAGAAACTTGTCTAGATACTCTGGTGCAAAATCATCCACTCTAGAAATTTATGCAACCTCTTTGGTATCCATAATCAATGGAGGTTCATAAAGCTTCATGATTTCAACATTCACTACTGAGTACATTTCCATATAAGCGGGCAAGTCAAGATGAAAAACATTGTCTCCAATCTTTGCAAATACGCTGAAGGGACCATATTGAATGGGTCTCAATTTCTTCCATTCTCCCATCATTCTATCCTTGCTGATGTGGATCCATACCTTGTCCCCAACTTGAAACTGGTGGTCAGCTCAGTGCTTATCATGTGTAGCTTTATACCGAGCCCAACTCTTCTCCAACTACTCTTGTTCTGCTTGATGAATCACCTGTATCCGCTGAATAAAATTCTGTGATTTGTCCCTATCATCTCATCCATTTCCATCCTCATCTTTCCCAAAGAACATATCTAAGGGATCCCTTGGTAGATAACCAAAACATGTCTTGAACGGTGAGCTTTGTGTGGATGAATGTGTTGCTCGATTGTATACATGTTGCACATAAGGAAGTTTTTCATCCCACAACTTGGTATGTTTTCCATAATAGCCTCGTAACAAGTGTACCACATTGTGCTTTATGACCTCTATCTACCCATCAATCTATGCATGAAATTTCGTACTTCTTTTCAGCTTAGTGTCCATGATTCTCCATAATTTGTTCCAGAACTCTCCAAGAAAGTGAGAGTCTCGACCTGACACAATAGATGTGGGAAACCAAAAATGGAACTAACCATGCTGAAATGAAGGATAAGAAGTCTTCTCAACAGTGACCTACCTTTTATAAGGCATTAAAATACACATTTTACTAAAACGATCCACAACGACATAAAAATAGTCGTGACCTTTCCTAGACATAGGAAAACCACCTACAAAATCCATGGACATGCTTTCCCATGGTCGAATTGGAATAGGGAGTGGTGTGTAGAGCTCAAGTTTTCTATTAGACGGCTTTTAAACTTAACACAAGACACAACCCTTTAAAAAAAAAGTCACAATGTTTTTCATATGATGAAAAAAACAAAACCTCTATAAATGACATAAGGTTTTTTCAACCCCAAAATGACCAAGCACAAGAGAGGTATAAGCCTCTCAGATTACATGTACCCTTTCATCAAAGGGTATGCACAGTTTTCCAAGGTGATACAATAGTTTTCCCTACAAATAATAATTGTCCACTTGCGATCCACGAGTTAGTTTTGCATAAATCTCTTTAAAATCATCATCGTTAGCATATTGTTTCCGATAAATTTCTAATGATAAAGAAGCATTTTGCAAAACTACAGATGAAGAAATAGAAGGGTGAGAAAGCATATATGCTACTTTGTTGCTGGTGCGCTTCTTGAATTTTATTACCACATGAAACTCCTCGAGGAATCCCATCCATCTGAAATGACAGGCTTGTTAAAGCTTAGTCTCTGACTGAAGGTATTGCAAGGACTGTTGATCCATATGGATGATGGTCTCCTTGCCAATTAGGTAGTGTTCCCACTTCTTTACACTCTGAACCAAGGCGTACAACTCCCTATTGTACGTGGGATAATTCACAACAACCTGGGAGAAAGTATCTGAATGGTAACATACATGCTTCCTTTGTTGCATCAATACAACACCTATGGCATATCCACTGGCACCTGTTTCAATATCAAAAGGTTGTTGAAGGTCTGGTAAGGCTAGCACTGGTGCTGTGGTGATCTTTTCTTTTAGCATGTCGAAGGATTTCAGCCACTTTCCTCCCCACTGAAAGGATCTCTTCACACTTGTCAATGCGTGTAAGGGGGATGCGATAATAGAGAAGTTCACAATGAACCTTTTCCAATACTGTACCACACCCAAAAAGCTTCAGACCTCTGTAACATTTGTGGGATCGGGTCACTTCATAATCACATCTACTTTAGAGGGATCTATTTTCAATTTCCCATTACCCACTCTCTGACCTAAATAAATGAGAGAGGTCTTCCCAAACTCACACTTTGATAGTTTTACATACAATTTTTCATTTTTCAGAACATCAAGCACTTTCCTCACATGACATACATGTTCATCCCATGTCCTACTCTAAACAAGAATATCGTCTAGATATAAAAGCACAAAATTATCAAGAAAAGCCCTAAACAGATCATTCATTACCCTCATAAACGTGGTCAAAGCATTGGTTAGTCTGAATGGCATCAACATCCATTCGAACAACCGCTGCTCAGTTTTGAATGCAGTCTTCCAAATGTATTGTTCTGCAACTCTAACGTAGTGATTTGCACTACGGAAATCTAGTTTTGTAAGATAGATAACATTTTTCAATTGATCTAATAATTCATTAATACGAGGGAGAGGGTATTGATTCTTCACCGTAATTTTTTTAGCACCCTATATTCTACGCACATTCTCCATGTGCTGTCTTTCTGTAGAACCAACACGATCGGTGAGCCGCACTGAGAAGAACTCGGTCTGATGACCCCTTGATTTAGCAACTCCTACACCTATTTCTTGGTCTCCTCCATCGCGATAGAAGACATCGTGTACATGACAATATTTGGTAAAGGAGGATCCTATTGTAAATAGATCTCATGTTGAATTTCCCGTTTTGGGGGCAATCCTCTCGGTTCCTGAAACAATCCATCATAGTCACAAATAATTTCAAACAATTCTTCCTTATGATGAGGATCAAAACCTTTTAAAGCGTTAGTCGTCTTGACCTCTTTCACTCTCACTACCATGAGAATGCACCCTTTGCTAGAATTAACCAGTCGTTTAATTTGTCTTGCACTTACAAGGCTAGTAGTGAGTTTTGTATGATGAGCTCTGACTATATATTCTACCCCATCCTTCATGAGGTGGTATTTATTTTCTTTCCCAAAGAAAATTTCCTTTTTTTCATATCAATATAGACTTCCCAAGATAATTCCATAGATATCCAAAGGCACAACATCTAACTCTACCTCATCAACTAATTTGGAAGCAATACAAAATCTGGCCCTACACTACTTGGTTACTTGCAATTTTTCTTTGTCTCTTACCCAACCAAGCAGGTATGGACTAAGATGAGGCTTAGTTTCGAGGCCTAACTTTTTCACTAAGGACTCTGAGATTAAATTTGCTTGGGAACCTGAATTGAACAGAGTTTCCACCTTTATGTATTTTGTAATAACCATAATGTGGAATAATTCAATTCTCTTTCTCTCATTACTTACAGGATCATTCAAATAAATTGTACTTGCATTTGAACCATAATTATTACTAACATAAAGGTTATGTCTTTCACCCACAGTTGTGATCAATGTCTCGACGCTAGAATCTGATCCAAGGTCATGTTGTATTGTTTCCACTATCTTTTGCTTTCCCTTTCTGCTGAATCTCTTTGACCTCAGCTTTGGATGTAGCTTCCAACAATGGTCCTCTTCATGACCTTCTCTCTTGTAATGAATGTAAGATGGCATTTCTCCTTCCCCTTTCTTTGCTGCAACGGTCTTCTTATCATTCCCCTCGCCTTTCTTCTAGAATTTGCCATGCTGAGGGTTGAGCAATGTTTTCTTGGCTTGATCATCTCTATCATTCTTGCCTTGGATATCAAGATGAATGGCCTTTATGCTGGCCGCATCAATCGTAGTAGGCTACAAAAATAACAATGTGTGTCCTATGTAACTATGTAGCACACCAACATACTTAGTTATAGTCTTAGGCGAATCTAATGAGATGCGCAAATTCCATGGTTGCTTCTAAAATTCTTCAGTGAAGCTTTGCACGTTTTTACCTTTACCTTGACTTAGATATTGCAATTCCATTAGTGCCTTTTGTTTATAACCCAAAGGGTAAAATTGGTCTTTCAATGTAGAAATAAAATTGGACCAAGAGGAAAGAAGGTTACCTAACCTTTTTCTCTCCCACCAAAAGAGTGCAGTTCCACTCAGCCGAAGAGATGATAACTATAACTTTGCCTCATATTTTTTGATATGCTGAATCTAGGAGTAAACCTCTATCTGTCTTATCCAATTGTTATGTTTTTCTACACTACACTCTCCATTGTACATGGTTAGGTCAAACTTTACATCTAGCTTGAAGAATGGTTTCTTAGATGTATGCTTGAAATTATGATTAGAGTGATGAGAACTATCGCTTGAAGAAGGAGAGGGAGGAGGATCTTCTCCACCATCTTCATGATTTGATGATCCATTCTCATTGACATATTTCTTCTTGTGCCCAAGTGCGTTCTCGTACTCTGAAAACAGCTTGTCCACTTTCTCTGCCATATTGTAGAATACCTTGTGGAAATTTTGTTCCTCTTCCCAAGGAGCTTCTTCATTTGCAATATTTCTTCTCCGTTGTGCACATCCTGCTTCAGGATCAGAGGACTTAAGCATTCTTTTACCTTTTCACAACTTATTTTGGGTTGTCATATACTGATGCAATTCACATCAACAAAGATGGGCTTTGATACCAAACTTGATCTAAGATATTTTACTTATGGATGCATCATAATTACATGAGACAGAGCTTATTAACCATGCAACTTAAAAGAAAATAAAACAATGTGGAAATAGCGAAATAAGGATGAAACCATGAAACAAAGATTTGATTATGGACTTCATCCAATTTGGACTATGTCTTCGGGCCCTGCTCAATAGTGGGTAGGCCTTCTTTCATTAAGTGGCATAAAAATAGAGAAAGTACAAGAAACATTCATTTACAATCCTTATACCTCCAAGCTAGAAGATGGATGAAGAATGGAGAGCTCGCTTCAGAAACAAACAGTACCGCTGAAATCTGAACACCCAATTCAGAGAAATGAATCTTACGTACCCTCTCAGAACCTCCTTGATCCTCAAGGCAAGGTTCCAGCCTACTACCAGGTCAGGTAACTATTGTTCAATGGTTTTTGAACTATGCTCATCTCTGACTTTTTCTGATGCAGAGAGTCCCTTCTATAAGCTAGTGGCTAACTCCTCAATCCTCTGGCAGTTCTTGAACAAATGACAAGTTTAGAAAGTGGTGGTTCCTACACCAAGATTCTCGGGCCTAGGATAGCATGCAGGTGACAAACATTTCATATATGGAAAAACCTCTAGAACCTCTTAACCACACATTAATCTCGGTGGGTTTTAACATCGGCACTTGAATCCCCATTTTCAATCGGCAGTTTCTATTAGCGGACCAACTTGTGCCTTTACAACAAGTGGTCTATGATAAAGGTGGACTCGATGGGCTATTAGACCATAATACATAATCTATCTGGTCCAGAAGAATCATCGCAAATCACAATCTACGGGACCAGGGTGGTACTCTATGCGACCACTTCCCTTTGCAAATTTTGATTGCGATATCATATATCACAACTTGACTTTGTGATTTTGATATATTGCATCGCAACCTAGCTTGCTCCAGGGCAGATTCTTGAACTCTTCCCTCCTTACGATCTATGATTGCAATTTATCGCATCACAATCGTGACTTTCTTGTGGCCAATTTTCTTAAGCCACAACAACCTCTTCCTTCTGCGATCTATGATATGCAGGGCCAATGCCGGCCTGCCACTTGTTGCTTCCCCATTCGCTGAGAGTTCTACCACGTCATCTTCTCCTGCCACCTGTCCAAGTCAAACATGAACTTTGAATTGCTCTAACTTCTTCGTATGAGCTCAAATTTGAGTGTCGTTCACATTGTTGGAATCAAGATGATGAGCAATTTGATCTAACACTAATTTTACACAGATTCTACCACTTTGATTTTTGAGCCTTCTTACCATGCCACTGGTACTTTTTTAGAGACCCACCAAGATGAAATAAAAAATAATGCTAGCTCCCTTCTCGAGGCAAGGAGAACCCTTTTTTTATGATTTTCCCTTACATCTAATCCTAGCAATCAATCGAAATAGGGTCAGCCTTGAGAATCTTTTGATTCTCAAGCTATCCAAATAAATTTAACTAAGATTTCTTTAATAACAATTACATAAAAAATAGAAATAAAGTTATTTCTGGACTAACAACTTGATTATCAAATGACTAAAAACATTGAGACTGTAACAACCATGGCCAAGTTGGCCACATTGTTTAGGAGAATTGGATCCCCATTAACACAACAAACCATGTTGACCACATTAGGTAACAATGTACAATACAACTACCCAAAAATAATATCGAGGATTCGAAAATAACAACGTGGAAAAATAATGTCACTTGGATATGTTTGAGTAACAACAAAGTGGAATACTAGAGTAACAATGATCATGTCAGCCTGGAGTAATAACATCATGAAAATTTGGAGTAACAACATCTTTCCATCTTGAAGTAACAACATCATGTCAACCTGGAGTAACATCATTATGAAGACAGTGGAGTAACAACATCCTAGCCTAGTTGGGTAATCCTGTAAGCATTTTTTGCAACGTATTGTTAGTTATAACACCCAAAAGAGCCATTCTTCTTTCAAATGCAAGCAACACTTAGTTGGGAGTGACAAAAAGATTTGGTGTGCCTAAATCAAAAGATAAGATATTGGATAAAAAAAATGTAGCTATTAAAGATAAAATAGATAAAAAATAAGAAAAAGAGGAGTAAAGATAAGCCAATTGCTAAATCCAACAAATTATTACATCAATTCAAAGGAAAAACCATCTGCAAAGAAATATTATTACATAGAACAATATTTAACCAAAATGTTCATTTAATCCAAAGATTTTCTAAATTAAGCTTACATAATTATCCTATCCAATCCTTCTTCAATTACTTGAAAGCCAAAAATCCTTTTTAAAGAAAACGATATTTTTATTTATAAGATCAAACTAGTTTAATTATTAAATAAAACAGAAATAACTATACAAAAATCCATGTAATATGCATATTCAATAAACTATAAAATAATAATAAAATGGCTATGTAATAACCACATATCTTGTTAATTGAAAGCTTCAATTCATGCATGCTCATGAATAATAATAAAAGGGCTATGTAATAACCACATATCTAGCTAATTGAAAGCTTCAATTCATGCATGCTCATCTTCATAAATTGTTCCTTTATTTACTAGTCCATCGCATACATTGTAATATTGAAACACTTTTGTTTTTAGCAATTCTAACATAGGTTATCCTATATGAAACTTTCAATCTTCAGGTATCAAATAGTTCTAAATATGGCTACATGTGAAGGAAGAAATTTCTTCATTTAGATTGCATGTATTTTCCTTCCTTTCCTACCTTTCTTCCCACACGTCCTTAATTACTGGGAGATGTAATCATCGTAAGTTAGATAACTTAATAAAACTTGTTATTATCAATAAAATTGAAGATGTAATCTTAAGTTTTCTTCCACGGTGTATGACATTGGTCTTTCAGATATATTTTTTTAATTTTAAAATAAATGAATGAAGATATATAACATGAAAGTTGTTAATTTTGGTGATAAATTTCTAATAATATAAGGAACTCCCAAATATGTAAAAATTTAATAATGGAATTTTTTATTAAAGTGTAGAAACTTTAGTGAATATTATTTATACTTAATATTAAAAATATAAAATGTTTGGAAATTCAAATTTTCAGTAATTTTAGATAGCTTTTATCAAGTTTTGGTGATTTTGAAGGTTAAAAAAATCATCTATTAGAATTTCGGTGAATAAAATATTAGAAATTGTTGGTTTTTTTTTAAGAAAAATCATGAAAATGGGCTTTTAGAAGAGATTTAGCACATAAATTTTTCATACTCTTAAAATGTGGATTGGAACCAAAAGTAATCTTAAAAATATTAAGAATTTTTCTATAACATAATTTTGTTTCAAAATTATGAAACAAATGATATCAAGTCAATGATAACAAAATTATGAAAGAAATGATATCAAGTCAATGAAAACATATAGCTACAAAGTTTTGGAACTTGATGAGATTTTAAAAAAATATAGTATGTGCACCAAATACATTTAAAAATCAAAATTTATCGAGAAAATAGAAAAAAAGTTTTTCATTGATCATCCATCTTCTTAATTTTGAGTGCCCAAAAAATGTTTGCATGGGAACTCTAAAAAACTTTATTTATGTCACCCAAAAACATTTGCATCAACACACTAAAAATATTTGTTTCCCATCTCTGCCTACTTTTCCTTTAGTTTCTTTAGTGGTCCCAAAAAGAAAAAATTCAACATCTTTTCCTTTTCCTATTGGTAAACTTTCCTTGCTTTTAACCTTTTAATAAACTTTAAAAATTATCTTTTGGCAGGCCTAAAAAATTTAGTATCAACTTCATATGTGTGCATAAGTCAGGCCGAGTCTCGATGAGTTGAAGGGATGGCCCGCAGGAGCATATTATATATATATATATATATATAAGTTATGTGAGGTCAGGACTATTAAGGTTCCCAAGGTAATAAGGCTCAAGCCTCGACTCACCATATGGGCAAGTGTTATTACCAAGTGCCAAGTTAAAGGCACCCCATTATAACTATGAAAATAAATCAAAGCGATTAGGCTTAAGTTGTGGCGCCATATGATTAAATGTTATAACAAAGCATCGAATGGGGAAATGTACTAAGGTTGGGAAAAGGATTAAATCAAATCTATGTCACCAATTGCACGGAGGCAGTAGAGCCCTATGATGAACCAAAACCATGTATATTGAAGGAATTCATTCTACGGGGAAGTAGGGCCATTGGTGGGACCTTAAGGCCATGTAGGTTAGTGACATGGACAGGGGTGATGTGGTACTCACTTGGTGTGACACATGGCACCCTGATTCAGACGTTTGGCAAGTCCAAAGAGGCCAAAAGTAAGCGATATGTGGCACTCCTGAAGGAGGCCACATGGATTGCGAGATGTCATCATAATATACTGGGGCCTCAAAATTTTGGCAGTAGATGAGATCTTAAAAATATAACCTTTTACAACATTTGTCAAGAAATCATTGGGCACCTGGCCATAGGGTGTGTGGTGTTGGAAGCAGTTTCAAATCAACGATAGATGAAATCTTGGATGGAGATTATCTCTCACAACCGTTGGTAAGGTTTATGTCCTAGAGCACCAAACCACCAGCAGAAACCATGAAAGGGTGCAAAGTGTTGGCCAACGTTGATGGAGCCTGACAGATAGGAGCATTGGTAGCAGATGACGAGAATTCATTAGATTGGCGACCTCTGGGTAGATTCGAAGTTGTGTCAAGGTGCAAAGGTTGAGTGTTCAAGTGGTGGCAACTCTGATAGATGAAAACTCTCTCATCTATTGATGTAAAATAATTTTTTTTCCTGCCTCCTAACCATCAGAGGAATTGCATGGAGGCACTAAGAGGGATGTCTAAGGTTTAAGGCGGGGTTACATGGCAACCCACGGTGGCAACCCCATAAGAATTTTGGGGTGCTCATCCAAACAACCATGTGGGCACCATGTTGAGACCACATGGGTGCCACATGGTAGGCCAAGAGGTCATGACCAAGTTTGAGAGGGTAGATGTTAAATGGTCATAACTCTCAATCTAGGAAGTGGATTGAGGCTAATTTTATATCATTGGAAAGGCCTTGACCAAACAAACGTAATGGTATCATTGGTTTTGAGTTTTGAAAAACTTGGAAAAGAGAAAAAAAAATTAGACCCCATCTCCATAATTGTACCTTGGAGGTTGGATCATCTTAGTAACAAGCCTCCCTTTCACCCTTAGTGAGGTCTATGGGTGGTGAGGGGGTGTGTCACATTGCCACTCCATTTGAAATGCTAACCATTTGATCCATAAACTATATAGTTAATGCTAGTATGCAAGAGGAAGGGGATTTGAAAAGAGACTTTCTTATTACTCAATTCATTTTTTGAATGGGCTTGTAATGAAGCTCTAATAAACGTAATTGATGCTAAGAATGAAGAGGACATAGCCATGTTACGTTTCTCCATCTAGATGAGCCATTGATGTTGGTCTCACCCATTTTTAATAGGCACGCAATATTTGCTTGGTTATCAACTGCAATATATTTTAGATCTTAGGTTATGAAAAAAAGTCTTAAGGTGAAAATGTTTTAAGGCACCCTAATTTTTGTGAAAAAATTGTTTAAGTTCGTTGTCCTTTAAAAAACAACCTCTATATAAATTTTGAATTGTGAAGAAAGAGTCCCACAATATCACAATCTTAGGGATTTCCATCTCTTTAACCAAGTTTAGGGCCAACAAGAAATCTACATTTCATCTTAATTGTTAATTTACTTAACTAACCTTCAAAATGCTTAAACACTTGTTTTCCTTAAAAATTAAAAATAATCTCGCCAGCTCACACAGCCGTGGCAATAAAATATAATTTACTATACAACCTTATCATCAAATCTTATCCTAATTCATAACATATTTTTTCTAATCTGCTTAATGAAACGCAAAATTCTCATACCTCATCCTTCAAAATGTAAATCGATTGTAGAATCTTGTTATGCGAAAACACCTAATGCTTCAAAATATAACTGGATTGTAGATTCTTGTTATGCGAGAGCTTAATGACAAAACAAATAGTTAACTTTACAAATGGTTGAATCATAACATATTTTATCCCAACCTTTGATTTCTGCTCTTCATCGCCATAAAATTCCAGCTATTTCAAAGGTCCTAGTTGATTTCCACATTTCTTCTATAAAAAGAACTCGAACAATCTTGGCAGTGGCACGGTGAATTATGCCAGAACTAACTGGAAGTTTAAAGCTAACTGTACCTTTAAATACTATAAATAAAAATTCAAAACCTAACACACTTAACACCCTGTAGCTAGATCTTTGAATATTAACATACATATTTTATATTTTACCTGTTAAAACCTCAAAAACCCAACACGGTGTAGCTATCGTTTGGGATTTTCAGACATAGAGAATTGAAGTATTTCAGTAACACAAGGAAGAAGAAAATTTTATGCCGTAGTTTATCTTTTATCTTTTTAAGAGTGTATTCAGTATATTTTTCTGTAGAATTTGTTAGGATTTTTTGAAATCAAAAGCATATGAGTTTTGAATTTTTTTTAAAATCCGGCCCATCTGAATATTCCATAAGTTAAAAGTGCATTTTTAAAAGTCAAACATAAAATTTTTTACTAAAAATTGTTTTGTCAAATTCTTAACGAAATGTCCAAAACCCAAATTCCTACCAAAATCTCCAAAAACTTATAACAATGAGAAAACTCAATTTTCATTGATATCAATTGCAGAGTGATTTACAATTCTAACACCCAAGAATCTGGAATTTCAATCCAAGTTTCATAAATTTATTGCAACCATATATAGTATATCAAAACCCGTTTGTCTGAGAATGATTGAAGATACTTCATTCAATAAAACCAGTCATATTTTGTCTGAGAGTGATTGAAGATACTTCATTCAATAAAACCAGTAATAGTCCAGACCGCATCTCTTGCTTTGAGTGTCCTCCCAACGCCTTCATATACAGAGAACGAAGTTACTCCACTCCGGTCACGTTGCCTGGCAATGAGTTCATGAGGTGGGATCATCTGTCTCTCACCATCCCCTCCTCCATCATCATCGCTGCTATCATCATCAACTAACCCAGGAATTGTACTCCACCAATTCTGATTGTTCTTTTCCTCCCATGACATCTGAGACCACTCCGGGATATTCACAGGTGTAGAAGACTGGTACCTCATTCTCCTCTTATTATTCTCTTTATTATTTGATTCCTTCCTGTGAATCTTTACTGATCTCCTGCTATTGTCATCATTTACATCCTTTCCCATGGATCTACCCACTGCAACACTAATACAACCATTTTCCTTAAAACCAACCTGCTCGGAGGTCTCTGCATCAATACTTCCCCATATATCATCCTCATTAAACTCTTCCATTCTTTCAGATTTCTCCATCCCCACAGATGGTTGAAACTCAAAGAACTTGTAAATATGATTATCTTCCTTAAGCCTCCCCAACATCGATTTTCTCCCTTCCACGACAACCCAAGAGCTTTCTGCTATGGTTTTCTTCAAGATCCCAACAATCTGATTCCTAAGATCAGATCAGATTGACCCAATTCTAAGATTTTTAGCTACACACAAAATTTTACCAAGATTGCACTGACCCAACTCCTAAAATTGATTTAATTTCAACAATTCAACACCAACAGCGCCCCTCTTATATGTCCTAGAGATCATACTCCTAATTGATTACCAATAAAATAAAATAAAATGAATTCAAAATTCAAGTTTAATTATTGATGATATTGGTTTTTTGTGTAATAAAATGAAAATGAATTCAAAAATTAAGATTAACTGTAATTAATGTTAATTTTTTTTAAGGTCGGAGGTTGTTGGATCTGGTCTAGACTAGAATATTTTGAAAGATATTCCAAAATATTCTTAAAATAAAAAATTTAAATCCCAGTAGTCTTAGACTTTGTCTCTAAGACCCGTTTTTTCACGTTATTTATTCTGTAAGGATTTTGATTATCTGGAGAAGGACACTCAAGTTGCGTGTATTTTTTTATAAGCTTCCAATGTAAATTCGACTGAAATTTTGACAACGGAATATACCCAAAATAATAATATCCAGCAGATGAATGAGATGAAACTGTGCAAACAATCCAAAATGCTATAACCCGTTACGACCCGTGCATAATCCCTATCGAACTCCGTTTTGGATAAATTCTGAGCCTTATGAGTAAAATAGACGTTTCATCGGTCGTGATGTGAAATGCTTATTCATTTCCTGATAATTTTTTATTTAATTTATATTTTTAAATATAAAATGAATTCCATGCTCTGCAAAATTTGGACACATTTAAATTATGTAAATTTGAGAATTTATAATTTACTTTATCTTTATTGAATTTTAAATAATATTTTATCTAAAAAGAATTATTCAATCATTTAGATAAACTCTTTTATTTTGATTTTATTATTTATATATATCATTTAAAATATTTTTTAATTTTTGTGGAATTAAATTTTTGGTAATAAACATGTTTAAGTAAACCTAATGATTAAAAACATGTGTTTTTTAACGAGTCACATTTTCAAAATCTAACAGTGTACGGTAGGCATCACGCATCGAAGAAAATGAAACAACTGATAGAGAAAGATGTATACGCCAACTTTAATGACATGTTATAAGTAGTTAACGACAGGATTCATCCACCTTCTCCAAGTTGAAACCTCTGCAATGACGTAATAAATAGTTGACGAAATCATTCATTGACCTTCTTGAAGCAGAAATCACTATAAGAAAACAGTGTTTAATACGTTTGTAGAAATAGAGAATTGCACTGTGGAGACATATTATGTTCTCTATATACACAATATAGTATTGTATGAGATTGATGAAACTTGAAGAGATCACAAGATGTGAGATTTCTTTCGCTATGCTCATAAAATGAACTACTGGTACCTGTATAACCATCCGAGGTTTGTGAGAAGCCGTGCCCATTGAAGGATGAGCCACAGCTAAGACCAGAAATCTCCTCCAAATGGTAGTGTGGAAACATGGGTTCCAATGATCTTTGGGAAACACACCATTCATGGTAACATAGGTATATGTGCATACGGCACTGTACAGCGAGCTTATGTGAGTTAGAACAAAAATTATTAGATAGAAAAAAAAAATTATAATGAAAGAATGAGGGATGCATATCAATAAAAACATTTCTCATTAATCTAAATGTTTGGATAATAGAAAATTTTTAGGACAATTTAGATTCAAATAATTAGGATCACTAACTCACAACACAAATTAAGAAGGCACTACTCATGACAAATAGACTCATATACTAACTACAAGGATAAAGTTCATCAACGCTATCTAGACTCATCGTTTTGACATTATTCCAACATCTCCCCTTAAGGGAGAAATGGATTTTCAATCATGCCTAGTTGTTGTCTACATATTTCAAAGTTCGTCTTTCCAAGAGGCTTGGTAAAGATGTGAGCTACATTCTAGCTTGTATTTTAATAGATTAAATGAATCTCATTTGATTGTATCTTTTCCCTTACAAAATGATGTTGGACTTCAATAGGTTTTATTCTCACATGATAAACTTGATTATTTGTCGGGTTAATGGAACTCTCGTTGTCACATTTGATACTTGTTGGTCCTCTTTGGTTTTCTCCAACATCTTCAAGAATCCTTCTTATCCAAATAGATTCACATGTTGCATTGGTCAACGCTTTGTATTCAACTTTTGTGGATGACAAAGAAACATTTGGTTGTTTTGTGTTGCTCCATGATAGGATCCCCAGTCCTAAATTAAATTCATATGCAAAGGTTGATCCTTTGTCATCAAGATTTCCAGCCCAATCTAAATCTGAAAACCCTCCCAACTCAACATTAGATTCATCAGTCTACAAAATACCAAAATAAAGTGTCTCCTTCAAATATTGAAGGGCTTTCTTTGTTGTTTTCCAATGATTTTCACAAGCTTTAGCCATAAACTGACCAAGGATAATGACATAATATGCTATATCTACCTTGGTAGTGGTGAGGTAGTTCAAATTTCCTATCAATTGATGATACAAATCCATCATCATTGTACAACTTAGCATTATGTTTCAAAGAAGTAGACACTGGCTTGCATTCAAACATATGAAATCTTTCAACGATTTTCCTTACATATTTGCTTTCTGTGATGATTGTCTTACTAGATTCCCTCCAAATTTCAAGGCCCAAACAGTAATGGAACTCACTAAGATCCTTCATTTCAAATACATGTGACAACTACATTTTAATTTCTTTAGTCAACCTAAATGCATTGTCTCTTATGATAAAATCATCAACATATAAAGATATCAAGGCAAGATTCCCATCTTCATCTTTCTTGATGTACATGTTAGGATCACTTTTGCTTCTCGCAAAACCTTTTTCATAAAAGAATGAATCAATTTTCACATACCAAGATGTTGGTGCTTGTTTCAAACCATACAAAGCTTTCTTTAACCTACAAACATGATGCTCCTATCCATTCTTTACAAATCCTTCAGGCTTAACCAAACAAACTTCTTCTTTTAATTCACCATTCAAGAAAGAAAATTTAAGATCTAACTGATGCATTTTCCAATTTTGTTTTGTAGCTAATGTAATCATGAGTCTAATTGTATTAAGTTTAGCTACATGTGCACAAGTATCTTCATAATCAATGCCTTCTTTTTGTGAATAGCCTTTTTCAACCAATGTAGCTTTATATCTTTCAATATTGCCATTAGCATTAAAGTTTGGTTTGAACAACCATTTCGATCCTATGGGAACTTTATTTTTAGGCAATTCTATTAATTCTGATGTGTCATTCTTCATTATGGAGTTATATTCTTTATTCATTGCATCTCTCCATTCTTTATATTCTTTAGCTTCTTTATAACTTGAGGGTTCTACAACATTCATCACATGAGACATAAATGCATAATATTTATACCTTATAGGTGGTTGAATTTGACATGATGTCCTCCTTGGAGTTTTACTACTTTCATCATTCTTTCTACTTTGTGGAGTTTTTTTTTCCTCTTCTTGGAGTGTCATGAATGCTAGATTCTTCGTACTCTTGAACTTGTACATGTTCATGCTCCTATTTAAAACTTATTTCTATTTTGACATAATTGTCAGTTTGGCATGCACTAATATTATTGCCTTCATCTACATTCTCATGAAACACCACATCCCTACTTGCAAGTAATTTATGTGAACTTGAATCAAACAACTTGTATGTTTTTTATCGTCACAATAACCAATGAATGTGCACCTAATTGATTTTTCATCAAGTTTTCTTCTTTCATCTTTTGGAATATAAGCGAATGCCTTGCATCCAAAAACTCTTAAATGATTCACTTTTGGCCTATATCCATAAAATCCTCCAAAAGGTGTCTTTAGATCTGAACTTTTTGTTGTACTCATATTTTTGAAATAAACAACAATGTTAATGCCTTCAGCCCAAAAAACATGAGAGATATTTTTACCTTGAAGCATGCTCTTAGCACATTCCACTATTGTTGTATTTTTCCTCTTAGCAACTCCATTTTGCTGAGGTGTATCAAGCACTGTAAATTGTTGCAGAATCTGATGACTTTTACAATATTGATTAAATGCTCTTGATTTGTATTCCCCCCCCAATCAGATCTAAGAATTTGATATATTTTCCAATTTGTTTTTCCACCATGTTTTTGAATTCTTTATGGTACTCAAAAACATTACTTTTCTTTCTTATGAAATACACCCAAGTATATCTAGATCTATCATTAACAACAATAAGAATGTAGAATGCTCATTCAAGAGATCTAGTTTTCATAGGTACACATACATCAACTTAAATTAATTCAAGTATTTCTCTTTGTCTTTTTTCTTCATGTAAAGAAATTTCTCTCTGTGTTTTTTTCCAAGTGAACATGCTTCACATTCAACATGATTATTCTTCATAACAGGAAGACCTTCAACCATTTTTTTTAATTTTTTTCTGTGAAGTAACATTAAATCATTGTGACTTACATGGCCATACCTTTGATGTCATAAATCTTTTGTTGGCGTTGTTGTAGATGTCAATGCTTGATGCCATGTCATGGTTACATTCATCTTATACAAGCCTCCAACTCTGGTACCTATGGCAATAACCTTGTAGAGATCCTAGATGTCTTTAACAACACACTATGATTTGACAAATTCCACATTTATATCTTGATTAGAAATAGTAGAAATATAAATTAAAATATTTTTTATACCAGGAACATACATCACATCATGGATCTGTCTCCCTTGTCCATTAGGAAACAACACACCTATTATTTAGTAACCTTGAACTTTAAGGGATTTGTTATCTCCTATAGAAACACATGTTCCATCAATGTTCTCATGATATTCATCAAACCAATATTTATTACAAGACATATGGAGTGATGCATCAGAATCAATGAACCAAGAATTCACATCATTAGTCTCAACAGACAATGCAACATTAGAAACAAAAAATCTGACATTTTTAAATCCATCATTGATTGAGGTTTCTTTGTCCAAAAAATTCCCATTATACCTTACGTTTCTCTGTTTAGACTAATTATATTTTGTTTTATAACAACCTTTCACATGATGCTCAGGTTTTCCACAATAATAACAATCATGATTTCTCTTTTAACGAGTTGAAAATTTAGATTATGCCATACCATTCTGCTTTGCTTGAAACATGCCTCCTTTGTTTTTGTCACATGGATTGCCTTTGTATGGCTACTTATCCTTAGCTACCAATGCCAGATTTGAGCTACTAGAGCCCAAATTGAATTATTCATCCTCTCCTCGTCTTGTAGAAGAATTCTTGTTAATTCATCAAAAGTAGGAGGCTTCTCTATGGCTGAAAGACTTGAAACAAAAAGTTTATAATCTTGCAGTAAGCCATTCAATGTGATGGTGACTAAGTTAGTACTCGACACCTTTTCACCAATCTCTTAACTTATCACTTAGCTCTTTGACACAGGAAATGAAATTGCTTATACTTCCATTTGTCCCTATTTTAACTGACAAAAGCTTGATGTTTAAGAACAAAATCCAATTGGTATTAGATGTTTCATACAAGCTTTTGAGAATATCCCATGTTTCTTTGCATGTTTTATAGTCTGTAATATGAGGAATGATGTTGTCCTTAATGTACATTCATAAAAACACATTTGCTTTTGTTTCCCATTTTTTGCAATCTCGAATGGTCGTAGTAGTATTGGGTTTGGGCTCTAGCTCACTCACTATGGGCCACAAATTATTTCCCTCTAATATTGCTAATATCTGAATTTCCAATTTGGATAATTTCCTCCATCTTGTCTTATGGACTCATTCAAATTAGTTTGAACAAAAAAAATTGACATGATGACAAAAAATATTTTTTAAATCAACAAAACGCAACCAAATAAAATCCTCAAAAAACACTCCTTACCTCTCCTTTTTTCTAAACCACTATTTCCTAAGCTTTATTTTCCCTTTTTTAATAAATACACCTTTTTATTAGCAATTTTTTACTTTCACCATTAAAAAGGGATATTTAACTCCTTATACCTCATAAATTATTTTCACCATGAAAAAACTAATCCCTCACGACTCCTTTAATCTATGTGTACTATACTCTTCATAAGAAAACAAATTCACTTGAGGGATTGGCTTGGTTTTGGAAACACAAAATCAAACCTTTGAATCATCATTATGGAGAGAATAAGAGTTGAATGAATATCCAAGTACTTCTCACACCTTCTACAATGTACGTGGAGGTTTACAAATAGTTTCCACAATTTTCACGTGACCTATGGTTCAACGAAATGAATGAAATTGTCACAATTTTATGCTTGCAAAAAATCATAAGACTGATAACACCTTTGCAAACACAACCCTGATCTTGTAAAATGTAACAGGCCTAGGTTAAAAATTCATGTAATAAAGGTTAATAAAGGAAAGATAAGATGACGGTCAAGGGACACTTATTGAAAGTTGAATGTTGGGAAAAATATACTAGTGGGCATTAATTGATGTGTTTATCGCTAAAGGGAAATTGGCAAAAGCAATGGAAAAGGCTTTAAAAATGAAAAAGGACATTTTTTGCACTTTATTTATGAAAATAAAGGAAATTAGGAGAAAATGGAGGTCAAATGTCACAAGTTTCATGTGAGGAGGAAAATGAACGAAAAGAATGGAAAATTGAGGAAAACAGAGGCATCAATGATAAAAATAATTTTGAGGATTAGTTGACAAACTTTTTTTAGTTCAGTTTTCGAATTAGTCTCAGAGAGGAGAAGAGCACCAGAAGAGAAGGAAAGCAAGAAATAAAAGGAAGGACAAGGAAAGTAAGGGAAGGCCAAGGAAAGAAAAGGAAAGAAAGGATGAAGCAAGGAAAAGTTGGATCAAGCAGCTTTAGCTGGAATACTTACAGGTAACAGGTTGCATGTATGATTTCCTAGCTAGTTTTGAAATGCATGATATGCCCATGTTGGTATTTGTTTAGTTTGTTATATTGGCATGGATTTTTTTTTGGGTTTTTGACACTATATTTTAGCCTTGTCTTACAGTTTCCGGATAGCCATGGTATCATGGTATTTTGGATATGGGTGAAGTGGTCATAGGAAAATGCCCAAAGCACTAGGAATCCTTTGACCAGTAATAGAGGGATACACTATAAAACTTGAGGGTGGACATGAGAAAATTCCTCAAGGATTTGGACAATAAATTCTAAGGAA